>CM076581.1:838647973-839198752 GCA_034641835.2 Pinus albicaulis | reverse complement strand
AGTGTTTCATTATATTTTATATCTAGAATATATCTGAATAGAAAATCATAGATTAGAATGGGATCTATATGCAAAAATAGCTTTTTAGTACATTCCCCTTGGGGATCTCAGCAGAAGATGAATAACAATGAATAGATCTGAGATCTACACCATAGATCTGTAGTGATCTTTAGAAATTTCTGAATAATATGATACACAACAGATCATATCTTAAATATAACATGGATTGGTTGGCCAATCCATGGATCACCACAGTGAAGGAAAGGAGTCCTTCCACTGGAGATCTCTACTCCAAACTGGTATCAAATGTACATTGCAACTTTTCCTGCAAAGAGGATGCAATTTCCTCAAGTGAATGTGCTGAATAAGTGGAGCACACTTTGGCCTGATGCCAAGATAAGAATCTGAAGCTCAAACTGAAGAGGCACTCTTCTAGGAGGTTAAAAGACACACTCCATGAGAAGAGACACCCAAAACAAACTAGATCTCTACAGATCTAGAACTCCACTTGTTGCAGCTTACATAGAAATATCACCCCAATAGGATTGTGTTGTAGATGTAAGATGAGGCTTGGCCAAAATTCCAGATAGTGGATCAATGCAGCACAATCTCCTCCAAGAAATCCTCAAGGAAGGAGGGAGGATTCCTAAACAGGAAACCCTCACTATTCTCTTGATAAATAGCCCAGAGAAATAGAATTAGTCTAAGGAGACTAATTTCTGAATATATTCAACATCCTTTTCCTTGAGCCTTCTCCTTCCTTTTATAATATGAGGATGTGAAAAACCCTAAACCACCTTGAATCACTTAACCCCTTTCACATGAGGTCCTCCTTCTAGAACTGCGTTGTCCCTTTAGGAGATACATTGAACCTAGATAGCACTGTAGATTTGGTCCTGTTGACCCAATCAAATAGCTCAAACCTATTTCACACACAAGTGGATTTTATTAAGAAATCCCTGATTTGTCTCTGTTCACATTGGGAATTGATTTATTTTTATGTTTTAGGAGTTTTTTGTGTCCTCCTTTACATTTTATTCATCAATAAATAAAATTAAGATATAATGAAATATTCCTATTAGCTTGGGCTAATTAGGAATATTACAGTCCTCCCCTCCAAAATTGTTGCTTGTCCTCAAGCAACTGCAAGCTGAGTGATGCAAAATATCCTCCTTGGTGACACCAACATAAGATAAGCTTCCCCCAGAAGCCAAGTGCTCACCAATCCATCCATCCATGTCTTGCTCCTCCAAGGTTCTCATGAGATGCAAATAGCTCATTCCATAAGGAGACAATAGATCATATGAAACAAACATGGTTTTCCCCCATGCTCTCCCTGAAACAAGAAGACATAAAGTACATGGAGAGTATCCATCCCATGAGGCAGATGCCCTCCTTCCTTCTTTCCTCATACATCCCCATATAATTACAAGTACATTATCAAGACAGGGAATCACAACAATGTGCTTGAAAACAGAAAATTGCACATATGGAGGTGGGTCATAGTTCCAAATGGGGAACCAACGCAAGGCATCCCCTTCATGCATCAAATGTAGATATGGTGAGTGGTTTTCCCACCACTTACTTGTTGCCCACACCATATCACCATGGCTGAAAGTGTGATATATGTTTGGTGCTTTGGGGAAGCACCCATCATCTTGCAAAATCTCCCTTTTCTTCTCAAGGGAGTGGCCCAATTCAGAAATTTTTGGGGCCCAATATTGGCCAATAGGCTCACATGATATAACACTCCTCCTTGGAGTCATGGCCTGAAAAAACATGGTGTGAGAGTACATGAAATCAGAATATAAAACATATGTAACATGATCATGTTTTTCACCAACAATCCTCCTCCCATCAATGGAGTGGTACATGGATCTATTCTCTTCCTCAAAAGAAGAAAGAGTGAGCTGATTTGACTCTTCCTTTTTGGCCCCCTTCCATGCCAAAGGTTTTAAGTGGAAATTTTCCCTTCCCATGCTACTTCAAATCATAGCATAATAAGGGGCCATCCCACCACTTGTTTGCTGAAATAAGCTTCTTCAAATCTTGGAAATGATAGAGGATAATGAGTGTTGGCTGAATGGAATTCAAGCAACACATGTCAAGCTCCAATTTCTCCCATGTGAGAGACTTCCTTTCATGACACAAACTCAATACATGACCTTTTTCATAAGAGAAAACAATACACAATGCAGCAGCCCTATAAGGTGCCATCCTCTTCTTGAAATACAAATGAATATGGGGAATTACACTCCCAATGGATACATTCATCCAATGTATCATTCCTCCCCTCATGTTTACAATAAATATTGGAGCATCATTGACATCATGATATAAACATGCTCCCATATACCATTTCATGAGAAGGTTACATATTTTCCCAACCCAAAGTACATACATGATTACGATATTCGTTCTAAATAGAAATACATGTACATACAACATGAATACAAATAGATGTATGGACATGAAATTCAACATGGGGTGTACATACTCTATCCTCATTAACCAAAAAAAACATGCCTTCTTATTATGCATTATTTTATTGGAGTACATGGCATGGGACAAGAAAATCAAAAACTTTGGGTGATACCCAAACTCACCCAATAAGAACCAGCACAGGTGATCTCCTTCTCGCTTAAGATCTAGATGTGGTAAGTGGGCTGCATGCCACTTTCTTTCTGCTCTTATCATTTCACCATGGATGAAATTGAAATGTATATTTGGTGCTTTTGGGAATCAATCATCATGTTTCAGCACCTCCCTTAGCCCATCAAGGGAGTGGCCATATTTAAAAATATTCTTGGCCCATAGTTGGCCATGAAGCTTGTAAGGTAAAACGCTCCCCTTAGGAGTTATGGCCTGCAAATATAAAGTAAGAGAATACATGCAATAATAAAATAAGATGTGATTTAAATAAGAATGCTTCTTACCCAAAGTCTCCAATTTTGTGTTGGATTCCCTCTTAGAAAGAGATGACATTGATGCACAATGTTGAGGGAACACTTTTCTCTTTTGCTCATCATGGGAACTCCTTGGTGGAATTCCTTCAAGTAAGGAGACATCAAGGCATAGATCATGGAAGGATGTATGGACTGATGTTTCCTTGCTTTGCTTGAATGGATAACCTTGCTTTATTTTTGCATTATTGTGCTGAAATAAAGAGGGACAAATGTTTCTTACCAGGTGAAGCTTTCCCTCCTCTTTGCCTTCTGCAATCTTCAGGATCTCATCCTTTGATAGTGATGACACATGCTGCCCATGTATGGTGACATAATATTCACATAATGAGACCTCCTCAATGAGATATTACTGAATACATGAGTGGAGAAGACCCTCCATGCTTCCCTTGCGCAATCCAATCACCTTCCTAGGTGTTTCAACCTTCTGCAATGGATAGGAATGAGGTTGGCCCTCTTCCCCATCTCCTCTTTGTGTCGTCATGGTTTCACACCTTCTGCATTTCAAGGGCTTTTAAAATGCAATCCCTTTGATATATTAAAGAAAATACCTCTCATCTATGCTCTTCCAAAACCATTGAGGTTTTGGATCTTCTGCAGGTAGAATTTTCTCTTTGAGCTAGGGAGTGCTCATTGAGAAAGAGGCATCTGGAAAGGAGAAAATGTTTCTCACTTCAGGATGTCTACCACTCATCATTTATTCCTCCATTGCTTCATGAATGAAGCTGTAATTTGAATGCCCCATGAGGAATGGTGCCTCCTTTCTTCCTTACTGCTTTTGCACAGTGTAGTGCAACTTTGTTGCTCTAAATCAGCAGCATCCAGAAATGTAGATCTCCTCATACAATGTGTTGAAATGACAACAGATGATTTTTTAATCACACCTTGGTGGGATGTATAAGCAAGAGATTCTTCTACAACTATGTATTCTTCCTCCATTACTGAAGGCTACTCCTTCAAGGTTGTGCCAGCACTATTACAAATCTCCACCCTTTCAATCTTCTTGAGATCTTCTTCAATACCCTTCATCATTTGGAAAAGGAGAAGGGAGATCTCCTCTTCTGTCATTCTTCCAAGTGGTGGAGCCATGCTATTTTTTTTCTTTTGTATAATGAATCTTATTTGTGAGGGTAGGAAGTGCATGGGTCTTCCTCTCCTTCTTGAAACCTTCTACAGGTCTCATTGCAACTTTCTTCTCCTTGAAACCCTCTAGAAGTTTCATTTTCTTCTTCTTCCTCCTTTGTTTGTCTACACGCCTTGAAGAGGCTCTTCATGGATGTGGAATATGAGGAGGTAAAACTCATATTATTTATAATTATGATATTTTTCCTTGCTCTACATCACTTTGGCTTGAAGCCACAGGCTGAGCCAAAGATCTTGCTCCGATACCACTGTAATGTTCCCAACTAAGGAACAGCTACACTATTGGGAATAATATGAGTTATTACCAATGTGGAGCTACATAAATATGAATTATTCAGATTTTAAATCATTTATCCTTCAATAAAATATATAGAAGCAACTTTATACAGTGTTTTACAGGGCAAAAGGTTGGGAAAAGAGGTGATTTAGGCCCTAAAACGAATTTATTCAGATATTTGCATAAAAATAAGATGGGTAAGTGGTTGTATATGATATATAGGGTTATGAGGGACTCCCATGTCGAATTTCAGAAAAAAAAAAAGGCGTTTTACTATACTAAATAGTTCCTCCCTTCCTAACTAGGCTAGAAAACCCTGATTTCCCATGGCTTAAATTATGCAGAAATTTTCTGAAGCATGGATAGAGTAATTTCTGATGATTTTAACTGAAATAATACTATAAAATTAGTATGGAAACTTATAATATGAATCATATGGTTTACATTAGGAAAAATAAATATTTACATAAAGAAAGGCCTCCAAATGAGGTGCTGCAACCATGCAATGAGACAAAAAAGTTGAATAGAATAATTTACAGGGTACTAAGGTAGTGTTTCATTATATTTTAGATCTAAAATATATCTGAATAGAAAATCACAGATCAGAATGGGATCTATATGCAAAAAGAGCTTTTTAGTACATTCCCCTTGGGGATCACAGCAGAAGATGAATAAAAATGAATAGATCTGAGATCTACACCATAGATCTGTAGTAATCTTCAAAAATTTCTGAAGAATATGATACACAGCAGATCAGATCTGAAATATAACATGGATTGGTTTGCCAATCCATAGATGACCACAGTGAAGGAAATGAGTCCTTCCACTGGAGATCTCTCCTCCAAACTGCTATCAAATGTACACTGAAAATTTGCCTACAAAGAGGACGCAGTTTCCTCAAGTGACTATGCTGAAGAAATGGAGCACACTTTGGCCTGATTCCAAGATAAGAATCTGAAGCTCAAACTGAAGAGGCACTCTTCCAGGAGGTTAAAAGACACACTCCATGAGAAGAGACACCCAAAACAAACTAGATCTCTGCAGATCTAGAACTCCACTTGCTACAGCTTACATAGACATCTCATCCGAATAGAACTGCGCTTTAGATGTAAGATGAGGCTTGGAAAAAATGCCAGATACTGGATCAATGCAGCACAATCTCCTCCAAGAAATCCTCAAGGAAGGAGGGAGTATTCCTAAACTGGAAACCCTCACTATTCTCTTGCTAAACAGCCCAGAGAAATAGAATTAGTCTATGGAGACTAATTTCTGAATATCTTCAACATCATTTTCCTTGAGCCTTCTCTTTCTTTTTATAATATTAGGATGTTCAAAACCCTAAACCACCTTGAATCACTTAACCCATTTCACATGAGGTCCTCCTTCTAGAACTGCATTGTCCCTTTAGGAGATACATTGAAGCTAGATAGTGCTGTAGATTTGGTCATGTTGACTCAGTCAAATAGCTCAAACCTGTTTCACACACAAGTGGATTTTATTAAGAAGGCCCTGATTTGTCTCTGTTCACATTGGGCATTGATTTATTTTTATGTTTTAGGAGTTTTTCATGTCCTCCTTTACATTTTATTCATCAATAAATAAAATTAAAGACAGAATGAAATATTCCTATTATCTTGGGCTAATTAGGAATATTAGAAACCCCTTCAACAATGTTCAGAAATGGGGTTGGCTTCATGGATTCTTCCAACTTATGCAAAGATTCAGATTTATTGGGCTTGATTTTCTCTCCCCAAGAAGTTTCAGAATGTCTTAAATAAAATCTTTTCACTAGTCTCCTAGTGAACTTTGCATAAGAAGAGATATTTACACTTTTCAAGGAAGAAGACTCAAATAGTCACTAGGCATAAGCCTTACCTTAAAGATGCGGATTTGATAATATCATGGCTTCTTCTTCTTAATATTTATGCAGCTAGAAATATGTGTCAATATTCCTTACCCAAGACTTGGTTGAGTTCTTAGGTGATCCATCAAAATTAGGTAGAGATAATCTACCCAAAGTGTGTTGCATGCACCCTCTTCTTCTATTATAGCTGTTGGATCTTCTTTCTTCTTTAAGTTGACAGAACTCTGGAAAACTGAGATGCTCATTTAATCTCTCTTATCAAGACTCATATTATTTGGGATGATCACCAAGAGCTTCCTCCTTTGGTGTTCCTCCTCTCCCTTCTTCCTTTGTCAAGAAAGTGGGCATGCTCCAACGTTGTAGATCAGGTTGTGTGGTTGAATGCTCACACACATAGAAAGAAGTACTAGGGCTTCCTTGATGTAAAAATCTCCTTGATGTATTTTTATGTATTTCCCTCCTCATTCCCTATATTTCACTTTTCAACTCATGCATAACTTGAGAAAGAGTTTTGGAGAACTCCTCTCCTTTGAACCTTCGAGATAAAGGGGTTTCACCCTTGTTTTCTTTGTCTTCTGTGTAATCAAATTTCTTATGTCTTATTCTTAGATACCTCTTCTCTTTGTCAGTAAGAGGCTCATATTCATCTAAAGACATATTGGATTCTTAAGAAAGCAATCAGAGGCTATGCCAAGATGATTTCTCTGATACCACTATAATTTCCCAAAATGGGAACAACAACAATATTAAACAATACTCCTCAGAAAATAATGCAGTTCAGCAAAGTAAGATAAGGAGGCCAATATGGAGGCTCAAGATTTATGTATACATCATAAAATCAGATTTTTATTGAGGCCCATACAATGTATAATAGGAAATATAAGACAAAAATGGAGGAAATCCCTCAAAAGAGGTTCTTCAAACACATGTATTCACTGCAAAAAGGCTTGACAATGTAATATTCCAAATTTTTCCTTCAATAAATTGGAATACTATATTTTGCTAAATTCACTTAGGAGATGAATAATTGGGTGAGAAGGTCCATTCATAATAAAAAAATGGATTAAATCCCTCTATTATGAAAGGGTATTATCCTTGGAACTAGATTTCACACCCTCATGTGTGAAAGGGGACATTTTGCAAAGAGGCTTGGTTAAGTTTGACCAAGTCAAACAATGTAGAGGTATGAGGTGGAAAGCATCTATGGGACAGCGCAGAGATAGAGAAGGTAACATTACTTGAAGGATGAAACCCTAATATAGTGGGACCCATGGAGAGGGAGATCTCATGTGTTTAAAAGGAGGGCAAGGCAACCATTGTTCATTCATGCTTTTGGATTATTGATTTCATTGTCTATGTAGGCATTGTGCATTCTTTTGTTGTTTAGAAAGAATTTCCAGGGAATTCCTATTTAGGATTCCTTCACCTTCTTGAGACGCCTCTTGAGGGATTTTTCTTCATTCTCCACATGTCTTAGCTCAAGGCCAAAGCTACTCATTTCAGTTACTGCGTTATTTCTGCTCAAGTATAACGCAGTGTTACTGGGTGTTGCAGTGGAGGACACCATACACTCTTTCCTTGGCTCATCTATCAGAGGATGGAGATTCTATTACTTTGGGAGGTTATTTAGGGAGATTCCTGAGCATATTACAGATCATTGGCATCAGGCCAAGCATTCCTCTTCACCAACAGCGCAGTCCCTTCTCTAGACTACGTTATTTCTGAGTGTAATTGCAGTGGGGACTTTCTCCACTATTTTGGAGGGTGAGATCTTTAGGGATTGGATCAGACTTTAGCCTGAGAGATCCTTTGGATGAGATTCAGACATAATTTTCAGCATCATCAGCTATCTACATCCATTTCCAGTTTCTGAGTTGCAGCTACTTCCCAGAAACTCCGGCATTTCTGCAGATTTTCCATTTTGTGTATATTTCAGCCAATCCTTTTGAGGATTGTGTATTGTTGTTTTCAGGGGTTGAGATCTTGCTCCCACTTATTTATTTGAGCTATATATTGTTGTATCTATGTATTGAAATTATTTTCAGTAGTTCTCCTTCATGGATTGCGCAATCATAGCCAGGGCTTCTTTTGTATAGCAATATTTCTTCATTTGTCATGTGTATGTTCCATTAGGGCTGCATTGCCTAACTTGAGAGATCATTTCCTCAAGTTTTTATATACATTGAGGCTGCCATAATCTAATGTAATGGTTATGTGGATCTTCTGGAATTCTTGTATTAATTCATTCACTACTATTTTCCAGCTCATGTTTATGTATTGTTGATCTCCACATTGGTAATATCTTGAGATATTCCTAATAGTGTAGCTATTCCTAAATTGGAATATTACAGACAATGTTATTTTATAGAGCATACAGAAGTTGTAGATTAAAACTTATATATAGAGAAAAATAATGCATGAAAAATATATCTATGACATATCCATACACTATAATGTCTCTACTTTACATACCCCTTGGGGTTTTCAGCAAAACATGAAGTAGAGGGAGTAGATCTGAGATCTTATGCAGCAGATCTGCAGAATGGTTCAGAATTTCTGAAGTAAATACAAGATTATTCAGATCAGATCTAAATATGACATGGAATAGATCAAAATAGATCATAAATCCATGGATCACCATAGTGAAGCGCATATTCCCATCACTAGAGATCACTCCTCAAAATTTTCCAAAAGACCCTACAACTTTACTCTTGCAGATAACACAGTCTTGGAAGATAATATTCACTGTAGACTTTAAGAACAGTTTGGCCTAATGCCAAGATGTATATTTTAAGCTCCAATCAACTAATACTCTCTTGGCAATTGGACAGAAGGCTTTCCCACTGAAAAGAGGCACTAGAATGGCCTAGATCTAAGTAGATCTAGCCTCCACTTGCTATAGCTTACAAGGAAAACCAAACCCTCAACATGATCTGTTTTGTAGTTGGAAGATGAAGCTTGGAGAAATTCCTAATAGTGGACAAGATAAGCAAGAATCCTCCAAGGGCTACTCAATGGAAGAGGTGGGACTGCCGATTAGAAACACTCAGTGCTAAACAACACTACTCTCAGCTAAAAAACAAGAGAATGATATATGTCTAAACATACAATATATTCAACAACCTTCTTCTGATGTCATCATTTTCCTTTTATAAGATAAAAATGTTGCAAAACCGTAAACCATATCAATGATTTAGCTCTTTTCACATCTATAGCCTCCATCTAAAACTGCGTTGTGCATCTAGGAGGTTCACTGCATCTAGACATCGTTGTTGATTTGGTCATGGTTGACCCAGTCAAACAGCTCAATCCCTTCCATACCTAAGGTTGTTTTATTAAGATAGCCTAGATTTAACCTTTTTCACATGGGGCATTGATTTATTCACTATTTTTAGGAGTTTTTATTGTCCTCATTTACAAATTTATTCTTGCAATAATAAAATGAATCAAAATTGTATATTCCCATTAGCTTGGTCTAATTGGGAATATTAAAACATATCTAGAACAAAAGATGATACAATGAAATAAAATATATGATATATGCCTATAGAGATGTTATAAATAAAGAACAAGGCTCTATATCAGTTTGCATAGCCAACCGCAAAGGTTTCCGGCAATACACCCAAAAATACAAATGGTGAATCCAAGCCCTAGGGCTGAAGATTAATTGTAGAAAAATAGTTGGGAGATGAGGCTGAAGCTGATATAAAATATGTGGCTCTCCTCCAATAGATCCTCCCGGTGAAAGGATGATCCCAACACTGAAGCACCAACTCCCCAAATCATGCACAAAAATCAACCCTGTAACAACTCCCCAAAATAACACAGTGATGGACTGAAATTGCACTGTAGGTGATGGTGGTGGTTTGACCTAGTGCCAAATATGATATAACTCCCAAGGAGCCTCCTTGTTGATCTCCTAATGGAAAGGCTACCTCTCCATTGAAACACAAGCCTAGAAAATATCTGTACAAACCCTCCACAACTTCTTCTCTGCAACAAAACAAAACCTCGAGAGGAACTGCACTATACCATAAGACTGAAGCTTTGGCCTAATGCTAGAATGTGGAAATGTAGCTCAATCATCTCTCCCGAGTGGGCACTCAAAGTCCCCCGAGGATGAGGGTGGGATTCCTAGTTGGGAACACCCTGTGCTAAACAATACTGCAATATTAGCTAAACAACTGAAGAGAGCAAGAAAGTCTTAACAGACGATATCAAAATAGTAATCTACAACATACCCTCTATGGCTGCCATCCCATTCCTTATATAAGTGGTGAGCTTCCTCACCCTTGGCCCCACTCATTAAAGCCACTACTTCCATGCATGGAGACTCCCTCCAAAACTGTGTTATCCCATAATTAATGCCACTCCCCCATGACTACACTATTTATTTGGTCAAAGTTGACCCATTCTATGTGCTCCAGCCCCTTTTCACACATAAGGTTGCTTTATCAAGCCACTAAAGTGATATCCTTTCACATTAGTAGTGATTTTATTCCTACCAAGGAGATTTATGGGTCTCCATACCCTCTTATTCATCAAACAAAGAAGCAAAAACAAAAATTAATATTCCAACTAGCTCATGGCTAATTGGGAATATTACAATCCTCCCCTCCCAAATGTTGCTTCTCCTCAAGCAACTGTAAAGGTGAGTACTGCAACTCCCTCCTCCTTCCTTGGTGACACCTCCATGCGATAAGATCTCCTCATATACCAAGTGCCTCCCAATCAATCCCTCCATGGAATGCTCCTCCCAAGTTCTCATGAGATGCAATTAACTCATCCCACAAGGAAGAAAAAGACCCACTGAAGAAATCATGGTTTGCCCTGTTAGTCATCAATAATTTTTAATAACTATATATGACTAAATATAATTTCTAGATTTGTAAAAACAAGATTTTTCAATATTGTGAGTTTTAGAAATCTCATTGCCTGCATTATCCTTAGATAAAATATTTCACTATTCTACCGTTTTTCCATTCCATGGTCACCCTACCACTCTTGGAAGACTCCTTATGGGCTTGTACCTCTCATCTCCATCCTTTTTCCTACCCATAACTTCATCACTTTGTTTCTCCCTTACCTATAACTTCATTGTCCATCTAGGGTTTCTTACAAGCCAAATAATTCCCATGTTCCCTATATGCCTCAAGCATTGATGGTCTCAAAACTATCTCTGTGGGCTCTTTAGATAAGTCAAGTACATGGAATTTTGGATCTTCAATACATAAAATTTTCAAAAACTCCGTTCTTCATACTTGAATACCCCAAGTCAAGCTTTCAGTCAAAGGACAAGTCAAAAGAGCCTCCCACTAGGTCACTAGAGTTTCATAGGTTGTAGGATTGTCTTTGGTGTTCTAAATCACTATTTTTCATGTGCTAAGAAGCTGAACCAAATGGGAAAGAATATCAGCACATGGTTATCCAAAAAATATCAAAAAATCTTCAAAGAAGATCACTTTGTCAAATTCAACTTTTACCAAGGTGAAATGTCTCATTTTCTCCAAGTGAAAAGGTGTAAAGTGTATCAGAGAAGGTAAAATTAAAATCCAAACACCATGATCAAAGCCAAAGGATTTTGAAGATGTAACTATGGGAAAGATCCCAAACTTATCCAAAAGTAGTTCTGTCATGTCAAATAATCAAAGGGAGGTTTGAGCTCCAAGGTCGAAGTTAGGGATGATTTCAAGGTTGCTGCTATGTCAAATAAAGGTGTCGAGTCTCCAGGATCAGAAAAGAAGAAAATTTCATAACTCCAACTAACCTGCAAGGAAAAAAATGTAAAATATCAGTGATAAGGTGAAAGGATTGAAAACCTTAGAAAATGAGTTGCAAATATATATCAGAGTTTCATAAGCCCATACAAGGTCATCTAACACTTCAAACAACTCATTACACCATTGTAGAGGCAATAAGAGCATCCGCATGAGAAATTTGGGAATTTCAGTGAAAATTTGGCTAAGTGTGCCTGGCACTACGCACAAACACTGGTGCTCCAGTCACAGACCCTCGCGTTGCACTAATAGAGGTCCCCACAGTGTAATTTTTACATTGCGCTGCACATACACCAGGTGGCGCTGCACATATAGCCTAGCGCTACGCTCAGGTAGACTGGCACACATAGAAGGAAGGCGCTGCGCTCAGAGGTCGACTCGATGCTGCCCTCAGAGGCCCGACTGGCCTAGTTTCTGCCCAGGGCTACGCACACAGGACCCGACTCACCCAGCACTGCACTCATGCCAAGGACCCTACCAATTGCAGAAAAGTGCCAAAAAAATCAAGGGAGAACCCTTCAAATTGCCTGAAAAGGAGTCAAAAGTGTTAGGGGAGGTGTCAATAAGGGTTATAACAGTAAGCTCCATAGAAATAATGAGGATGATAACAGTGCAGAAGATAAAGAGAAAATCAATCTTAATGATGAACAAAATGAAAGTGAAGAATGTTCAAACTGATGATAAGGCTAGTGATGACAGTGACACTAAGGACTATCATGACAGTGAAGGTGATTATAATAGTGAGGAAGATGAAGATACTGGAGACAGTGAGCCCTACAGTGACAATAATAATGCTAGGGGGAGCAGCAAAACTCTAAGCCATAATGAAAGTGAGAAACAATGAGGTCCCTAACGATACTAAGAGAAATAATGAAGATGAATACACCACTATGATCACTAACAAACCTCCTTCATTTGACCTATCCCAAAAAGAACGGGGTATGTGTTTGCTACCTCTAGAAAGGGTAAGGAACCATGTTTTCCTCACTTCCTAAAAACCACTAGATAGAGGCAAAGAGAAGGCAAAGGAAGGAAAATATTAGCATAATATTGAGTAAGGGTTTACTATCATCAACCTTGATAGTAAGAAAGAAGATAAAGGGAATGGCCACTAGCTTATCACTCCATGGTGAAGATGGAGAGATTTAGAGAGCTAGAAAGGTTTCTTTGCATGGACATGCATAAAATTGAATTTTATGAGGATAAGCACAAGCATATAAGGAAGATAATAAGGGCCTTGACCTACAAATAAAGCATGACCAGATAGTATGCTCGAAGGAATCAAGTTGCAAGGGAAAACTCAAAAATGCCCAAACCAAAATTAAAATTCTAAAAGGAGGAAAAGACCAAGCTAGACTTGGAATTTTGGCATTATGTTCTCTATAGGTCTCTCAAACCCCTTGAAGGAGACATCCACCAATTTTGAAGTAATTTGGACAAGTTTTTGTTTTTTGAGAATTTGGAGGCCTATAAGCGCAGCGCCATTGGCGTTGCGCTTTTCCCTTAGGAATCCTCGGAGGTAAAACTCTAAATTTTGTATTTATCATGACTAGCACACTATTCTCATCAAATTTCAAATAAATTGGAGCATTTTTTATCCCTTAAAAGGTCAAAAAACACCCCATTTTTCACCATTCTGCCTCCTTTTCAGGCTTGGCGCTGCGCTCAGAGAATTCTTGGGGATTTCACTTTTTAAATAGGTTACGGGTGCTCAATAAGAAAACCGAAGGTATATCTAGAAATTGAACTCAGCAATCTTTCCAACGGGCGATCACGAAGAAAACTCTGACATCGGAAGGTATCCAAAACTTGGCTGTAACAAGACCTATTTTCTGCCTAAGGTGGCGCTGCGCTTATGGACAACACTGTGTGTTTTTGGCCAAAAGTCAACAAAACACAATCATTTATTGAAAAATCATATTTTAGTGTTTTTTAAGGCAAATCACTCTAGAATTAGGTGCTAGAATTTATTTTGGCGTTTATGGGATATTTTGTGCCTTGGGCCTTGCATGGTCTCTTGGGCATTTATGACATTTATGAGTGATTTAGATATTTTCCAACCCTATCTAGGGTTTTTCCCTCCTTTTCTAGATAAATAGAGCATGAGGGTTTCAATTTAAATGTTGGCATTTGATGAGTTTTGGGAGAAATACATGGTTTTCTTTATTTTTAAGAAGAAATTGGTCTTGTGGATTATCTGAATGGATTGCTTTGATTGATGATGAAGGAGGATAGCTTGTAGGATCCCTGAGCTTGGTTATTGGTGAAGTGATTATCTTTCATGTTATTGCTTTCTCATGTTTTCATTATGTTTCCATCCTTCTATGTTGCAGTAGAACAAGAGTATAGGCTAAGAATTTTTTTTGGAGACACCTTAGTCCTTCCTGCTGTCTATTGCCTTTATGTTTTCTTCTGCTAGGTTTGTTTAAGGAATTATTAACTGCTCCTTAGATCTACCTATGCTTTTTTACTCCATGAATGGTTCAATATAGTAGTTTTCAAATATGTTTTATGGTTAGCCCTGCCTATTTGATGCTATTTAAAGTCTGTTTTGGAATCTTTCTTTGAAGTATTACTTGTTAGGTTTTAGCTAAAGAGGCCATGTTTTGATCATGCCCTTTGTCCATGCTTAATAAGTTGCCTTAAATTTATTTTTAGTTTGATCATTGATGTTTAGGCTTTCCCTCTTTATTGATTAAAGTTATTTGTTATCTTGAATGTTTTCTAACCTTGAAGGTGAAATCACTAGAAGTTAAATGAGTTTCTCATCTTCTATATTTCATTGGAATTGTTCATCTTGAATGCTTGTTTGCTTAAAGTTGAATCAAAGACTTACTGGTTTTCCCTATATATTGATTACTTCTTCATGTTAATCCGTATTTGAGGCTATGTTGTTTAAAAGTATTTGTTTAAGGATTCTTTATTTCCCTTAAACACTTACTATGTTCACAAACTTATTGTTCATTTCACTTCACACATGCCTTAAGGATCCATTTGACCCAGCTAGATTTGCCTTGTTATGCATCTTGTTTCATTGTTGAGATATCCATGACTTTCATAGACTCCATAGCCCAATGATTTGAAGTCCTATCACTCCACCTATTCTACTAGACCATCTTACCCAACCAAACAAACAACAAACCCTACACTTAAAAACTAGCCTAAAATCAAACCCTAAAAGAAAAAAGTTCGCATCCTTTGTATACAATAGAGAGAGCCCTCTTTGAGTCCAGGAAGGCTAGGTCCTAGGACTCCAAAGACAGGTCTTATGTTACCCTGTGCATTTGGTCTACCAATATGCGAAATCACGGGACCCTAACATGCCAAATGTTCTCCCTAAAACATGTAGCATAAGAAACATGGAGATTCTCTCTCCCAAAGGGAATTTTCAATCCTCCCATTGCTCCTCCAATCATTCCCATAAAAAGAATAAGGACATCATCAATGCATGGGATCAAAACCAAAGATACATAAACTTCCATATGAAAAAATGGAGGTGGGTCATAGTCCCACATGTGGAACCAACGTAGTATATCTCCTGATTGCCTTAGATAATGATATGGTAAGTGGTTTCCCCACCACTTACTTTATGCCATAGTATTCTCACATGCTATGAGAAGGTGAGTAATGTTGGGTGCCTTTGGAGCATACCCTGAATGATAAATCATCTCCCTATATCCTCCTAGGGAGTGGCCATGATCAACATAGTTTATGGCCCCAAGTTGACCATGAAGTTTGTAAGGAAGAATGCTACCCCTTGTAACAATGCCCTGCACATGTATGGTAAAGGAATTCAAATGCTCATTAAGTAAATCATTATGCACAATAACATGATCCTTACCATATACTTTGCTCATTCACCAAGAGGAAATATGTGGCTGTGATAACTCCATCAACGAGTTATGTATCTCCTCCATCTCCACATGATCCATGCATCTCTTCAAATGTTGATATATCTCCTCTTCAAATCCTTCCCAAGTATACCCCTCCATGATAGTATGGTATGCCCTCATGGAATAAGTGTGGCTGAAGAGAAAATATTCATGTGCTTCTTGTAGCAACTTCTCCTTGATCTTGGATGCTCTAGATAAGAAGATCCTACCATGATAGTAGATGACCTCATCTATGACTAAATATCCCTCCTCTATTAATTGGCTATCAAGTATCATGCATGTAAAAAGATCCATGGAATAATCCACCAATAGCTGGGATTTCCAATATGGATATATCCTCTAAAGTGAGAATGGCGATGATTTATCATATAAAGCATCTCTCATGTGTCTTCCCCCTTATTTGACATCTCCTATGCCAAAGTCACATACTAGAAGGCTGTTATCCTCCCTCTATTCCTCCTTTCTCAACACAAGATCTAAGATGAGAGTGAGTAATGATGTTGTTGGGAGAATGTCTCCCTCCTCCTTAAGTCTACCCAAGACTCTCAGCGATGTACCATGACCTCCCAATGATCCCACTCCTCCTGGATCTATGAGTGGTGCACCATGATGTGAGACATTCCTTACTAACTTCTCATCAGGTTGCCTCCCAGGTGGTTTGCCACAAAACAATAATGTCTCATGGGCCAAAGTCATGTGCATAATAGATGGCGCTGTTAGGTCCTTGCTTCCACTGCACAAGTCCATATATGTTTTATGTGTGGAAGTGTTTTGTGAAGGATATGTGTGGATGCCCCTAATCAATTTATTTTTGCCAATTTTTCTATCCACCCATTCCATCTGCAAAGTCTCCCAATATGTGGTGACATTCCCCAAAGTAATCAACCACTACACACCCAATATCACATTGGTGTTAGGTATGTCAACCACAAATAAGTGATCAGTCAATGTATATGTCCCCATGGTGACAGATAAATATGGAACATAATGCATGAGTTGCATAGTTCTAGCTCCTAGGACCAAAATAGAAAATCCCTCAAAATCATCAGTGTGTATTTCCCTCCTCTGCACTAGTTGGGCATGAATGAAATTGTGGGTAGCCCTGCTGTCAATCAAAACTGAAACCCTTTTATCCAAGATGGAACCTCGAACCCTCAAGGTCAAGTACTTGTGTACTCATCTCATTGATGCAAGGGCCCCTCCAATTGGAGAAAATGCTCCATTCCCACCTCCTAGTGGTGGTGGATTTTCTCCTGCTATCTCATCACTGTGACCTCCTTCTGGTTCTTCTTCTTCTTCCTCCTCATCATCAGAAAATACCTCTATATAGTGTGCCTTTCCTGCTACACATCTATGTCCGGGTGCCCATGATTCTTGACATGTGAAGAAAATCTCCCTTATCCTCAAGTCTCTTCGGACATCATCACTAAGAGGTACTTTTTTTTGGCTCTCCTTTGAAAGAGGAGCCTTCTCATATTTTCCCTTGCATGGAAAAGTGGGATTTTCCTGAAATGTTTCCTTTGCTTGGCAAGGAATCTTGTAGATCTATAGCCCTTTCAATGGCATATTGAAGGGTAGTGGGCTTGGTAGATTTAGCCAACCCATGAAGAGGTTCTGCTAGCCCATCAATTAAAAATATAGACCCTTCTTGTTGCAGACAAATCAGGAACCATAACAAAAAGTATTAGAAATTCAAAAATATAATTTTCTGGATTACCTAATTGTTTGAGCTTTCTTAGCCCCATGAAAGGTGCCTCCGAGTCTCTTTGATCAACCCTCTCCACCAACCTCCTTGTGAACTCTAAATATGCAGTCAGATTGGCATGACCCAATGTAGACAAAACATGAAACCGCCAATCATGTGCCTGACCCTCAAGGTGCAGCGCTGCTATCTTGATGGCCTCCATCTTTGGTACTCGGTTCAACTGGAAGTAGAGGTATGACTTCCTTACCCATGATTTGGCAATGAATTTAGATGACCCATCAAAGTTGGGTAGGAAAAATATGCCCATAGTCCAGTGTAGATCATGATTTTGTATGAATCCTCCACCTCTATTATGATGTCAGGGTCTCCTATTTTCCTTGATCTAAGAAAATTATTGAAAAATAAAATGATCCTTCAATCTCTGATATT
The DNA here is from genome assembly GCA_034641835.2 of Pinus albicaulis. Classification (NCBI taxonomy): domain Eukaryota; kingdom Viridiplantae; phylum Streptophyta; class Pinopsida; order Pinales; family Pinaceae; genus Pinus; species Pinus albicaulis. Next base: position 839,180,701 of record CM076581.1, on the reverse strand, counting down.
GAGACTCATACTCCATGAAATATTCTTGAAGATTTTCTTGTTCTTAAAACACTCCATTTCCCACTGCTAAGAATGTAGGCATTGTAGAGCATTGGGAAACCTATTGCTTCACTAGTTGATCACTCGAGTGATGAGAAATACCAGAGCCTTCACCATTTAGAAATATTTTAGGGTATTCCTTGTGTCTATCCATCCTCATCTCCTTTATTTCTCTAGCAATGTCTTGCATATTTTGAAGAAGAAGCTTAGCAAACTCCTTCTCCTCATCTCCTCCTGATAAAGGGGTTTTATCCTTGTCTTCTTTATCATCTGTATGGTCATACTTTTGGTTTCTTATGAGATGCCTCCCTCTCTATCTGTGAGAGGATATCCTTCTTCTAATGACATATTGGCTTAAGATGCACAACTTGAGCCAAGGTTATTCTTTGATACCATTGTAATATTCCCAAATGGGAGAAACAAGAATATAGTGCATAAACATGGAAATAGTAGTGAATATCAATGCATAAATGTGAGAGACCAATATGGAGCTTCTTTATTCATCATAACAGTAGCAAATAAGTACAAAATGATGGGGCATAAACCATACAACATGAATCAACAAGCCTCCAATAGATAAATACCCTCAATAATGAGGTGCTGCTACTACACAAAATGCCAGAAACACTATTATAGCGCAGTCACAAAGGAAATAGCTACAAAAAAGGATGATACAATGAAATTAAATATCTGATATATGCCTATAGAGATGTTATAAATAAAGAACAAGGCTCTATATCACTTTTCCTAGCCAAGCCCAAAGGGTTTCTAGAAATACACCTAAAAATAAAAATGGTGAATCCAAGCCCTAGGGTTGAAGATTCACTACAGAAAAATAGTTGGGGGATGAGGCTAAATATGATATAAAATATGTGGCTCTCCTCCAATAGATCCCCCCGGTGAAAGGTTGATCCCTCCATTGAAGCACCAACTCCCCAAATCATGCATACAAATCACCCTTGCAACAACTCTCCAAAATAGCGTAGTTATGGACTGAAACTATGCTGTAGGTGACGGTGGTAGCTTGTCCTAGTGCCAAATAATGATATAATTCCCAAGGAGCCTCCTTTCTGATCTCCCACTAGAAAGGCTACCTCTCCACTGAAACACAAGCCTAGAAAATAGCTCTACAAACCCTCCACAATTTAGGCCATGCAACACAACACAACCTCAATAGGAACTGCATTGTACCATATTTCTGAAGCTTTGGCCTAATTCCAGAATGTGGAAATGCATATCAATCACCTCTCCTGATTGGGAACTCGATGTACCCCAAGGATGAGGGTGGGATTCCCACTCGAGAACACCTTATGCTAAACAACACTACAATATTAGCGAAACAACTAAAGAGAGCAAGAGATTCTTAACAAACCATATCAAAATAGTAATCTACAACATATCCTCTATGGCTACCATCCCCTTCATTATATAAGAGGTGAGGCCCTACTCATTAAAGCCACTACTTCCATGCATGGAGACGTCCTCCAAAATTGCATTGTCCCATAATGAATGCCACTCCTCCATGACAACGTTGTTGATTTGGTCAAAGTTTACCCATTCTATGTGCTCCAACCCCTTTTCACACAGAAGGGTGATTTATCAAGCCACTAAAGTGATATCCTTTCACATTAGCTATGATTTTATTCCTACTAAGGAGATTTATGGGTCTCCATACCCTCTTATTCATCAAACAAGGAATCAAAAACAAAAATTAATATTCCAACTAGCTCATGGCTAATTTGGAATATTACACAGAAAACAGTTGTGCAACCATTATGAACATAGATACCATAGTAAACATAAATAACATGTAGAAACAGATCATAAATAAAATGACATATGCATTTGATGCTCAGATCTCATCCAATACATTCCTTTATTCATTCATAGTTCAAATCTTCCTTACAACACCTTCAATTTACCTACGCACAAAGCCAATGGGGTCTGTAGATAGAAGGACTAAGGTCTCCACACACACAACTAACAGGGGCCTTCTAACCCATACACGTTTGCTCGAAACATAAAAACATAGCCAGATCTCTTTCTTCATCATTGTCTCTTATTGACTCGATCTAGACTCATATTTATACTTTTAGCTTATGCTCATATAAGGTTCGCAAACTGTGGTTTGTGGCCCCTACTTGTACCCTTTGACCCATTACAACTCATGAGGGGCTTTGACCCACCCCAAAGTCCCTTGACCTATGCTACGCATGACTAAACTTACAAAAATTTACAAGAAATATAGTATTTTTAGCAAAATTCGGTCCTAAGGGACCTTGCTCCAATAGGCCCCCAACACTATATTGTGACTCATCCTGAGTCATAGCGGTGCTGGGTTCTTCATCTTGTTTTGCAGTTCTTCCATGACAACGGAAAAGGGCACCAAGATGCCCACACTCTTATCTACTGCACTCTGTGTAGTATCCACCAGCTTCTGTGATGTAAACCCTTCTACGGCTAAATTAATACTTTGCAGGGTCTAATTTAGACTCTTCATGGTGCATCTAGGTCCTGTGACGACTTCATTGCCTCATCTACCAATGACTTCATGTGCTCTATCACAATATCATTATTTCTCCACAACTCCTCTACTTCGTCACATAGAACTTGACTTGTCTGTAGGCGAGCCATGCGTTGAGCAGGGAAAAATGTGGGCAAGGCCTTCTGGAGGTCATCAAATGCCTAGTCCTTGGCGCACAACTCTTGACAAATATTTTTGACTAGTGGATCTTCTTGCACATAGGTCCACAGTCCCATTTTTGTTTTGAGCAGCGCGGAGCCCATGTCAACATTAGTGGAGATTATTTCCGATGCTTCTTTCACCAGGGTTGCCCATTTCATGCGCACCTCTGAGGGAGTCTCTGGCTACAGCTTAGCCTGCAATGCTGCAATCTGCTATTCAAACTCTACTTTTAGCATCTTTACTTCTGACCTGGAATCCTTCACCACAACAACCAAGATTTCAATTTTGACCAGAGGTGCGTTGGATGCAGGAATGGCCACTTCTGGAAGATTGTCGCACATCTTGTCGATCAAGTGCTTTAACTCTGCACGTTGAGCCACAACCACCTATTGTGTTGTTTGTGCCTAGAGTGATTCTTCGGTTTTTACTGCAACCGTATATTCTGCTTCACTTAACTACTACTACACACGCACCTCCCTGCACTGCAGCTCGTAGGAGATGATAGTTTGGATAACATGTAGCTTTCCTTTTGGTAATTTTGATAGATTGATCCCGACCTCTAGGAAGTTCTACACTTGTGAATGCAACTCTATTGATCCATTATAAATTTTGCACCTGGAAAGGGGCAGATTCTTCTATCTGATGTGGTGATGACCATTGTTTTATGCAAGCTCGCTTGAATCAGCCTCGCTTGATTCATGCTCCCTTGTATGTTGTCGGTTTTGAGCTACAGGACCTGCAATCTGGGCTGTAAGGCTTCAACCACGGCCTTATAATGCTCTTCCATGGTAGTCCATATGTCTTCAGAAGTAGAAGTGACTGTGTTTGTGATTTTTTCCAGGTCATCTTCTGTCATAGTGACCTCTTCTTTACCTCCGGCCTTGGAGCCTTTTCTCTTATTTTGCGGGCCTTTGGGGGCTTTTGCACCATTTCCATCTACCCTAGCGAGACCTCCAAGTTCAAGATTGGCTTCTCCGCAAAGATCTGGCTCCGTGTCCTTTTCTACTTCATCATCCTTTTCTGCGCCCATCTGTACATATTTTTTCGGCACCTGTCCCTACATATTTTTCTGTGTGTTGCTCTACTTCCTTATCCTTGTCTCCTGGCACTATATCTTTACCCGATGTGGACGCTATTGTTACAACATTTTTTGTTCATCTAGCCTATTATCATTAGATGGACCCAAGTACACCATGTAAGACCAATTTTACCCTAAGTAAAATTGCTTTCACTATGTGAAATAACTTAATAAAACACATTTATTAGGTTGTTTATGGTCTAAACAGGAAACCCCAAAGGGAAATATTAAAGAAATCTATATTTGTTTGATTTTCCTGATGGAATAATTAATTAAACAATAAATTAATTATTGTTCCTGGTCATATTTAACCCAAAACAAGGAAATTAATTAGATAAATCCTTATTTATCTTCTTATTTTCTAGGAATAATTATTTATATCTTATTTAAATAATATTCCTTGTTAAATATGACTAAATAATTTATAAATAATTAAATAAATCATTATTTATTTAATTATCATTCAACCACTTCCTTAAAATAATAAATAAATCATTTATTTATTTATTATTTACAAATAAAGGGATTTGACCCAAGTCAAATGCCTTTTCCCTCTAACAAATATAATAAAATATTCCATAATAGGTGGATCTAGATTTGGTTAATATTATTTTAATCATGCACCAAGATCTAGAATGACCCAATATTTTGTTATAAATAGAAGGGTTTTCCCATTCATTTGTCACCTTTTGTTGCTCATTAGATCACTCTGGATCTATGCCCTTGGTCTGAATTTGAGCCATTATCATTGTCACATTCTCCATTATTTGTTTTGTGAGCTTCCTTTGAGTTCTATGTTTGTCTGGGTTTTCTACACCAACAAGAGAGAGAAATGCTAGATCTGAAGCATTGAGGACTTTCAAGAACCCATCCCATTGAGGAGAATTGGAACCACCTTTCTTGTTTTCCTCTCAGGTGCCCTTAATATAAAAATTCTTTCAAAAATATTGTTCTTGTCTTGTTTATTGGATGCATGGAGAAAAACCTTTTTTTACTGCTTAATGTCTTTTTATGCATAGATCTGGATTTGTGCAGCATTTATCTTGATAAACTAACTACAGATTTGAAGATATTGGCAGCCATATTTGATGTTAGAGCTATTTTTTATGTGTAGCTAAAGTGGTCTTTTTTCATACACTTCGAAAAAAGATTCATACTAACAGCTGTCATGGGCTGGGTGGAACCAAGCCCAAATTTCCATGCTCTCAGCTAGCTCTCAATGACTTGATCTGTATCTGCTTCAGTGCGCATGAAGGGTAGGTTATACCATGCAGCATCGTTGCGCGCCTGGATCTGTACATGATGCATGGTAACCTGAAACACGGTGATGCTTTTGTACTTTTCATATACTGTGGGTAAAAATTTGGGTTGTGAGTGTATTTTTGCCACCAACATGCCCTCAAAAAGCACCCAGATGATTTTATTTTCTTTCATGCACTTTGGATCGGCGAAATCTCACATATTGGCATAGCACGCCTATTCGCATATGCCATGCTCCACTTCCTAGAGGATTGCACCCTTTGAAGTCTCCCATGATATCAGTGTAGTCAACAACAGTAGCCAGGAGTAGCAAAATTCTTTCCCTTTCTCTTGTTTTTCGTGCACATTTTCCAGGAATTCCTTGCAGAGGTATTGGGACCAGTTGTAGCTAACCCCCTTCTTGCATTGGCTTGCCAAGGCAATCACATGTGTAGTGACAATTTTTGGCTGATACTTGTGCATGAGCTTGCATCCCAAGACTAATGTTCCTAGGCACACACCTAGATCTGCAATTTTGTGTACCAATAATACTCTGGCATGTTGCCTGACATGGTAATCTCGTTTTACCTTTGTAGCCACCTTAAGTTAATTACTCTTTCCAAAACGAGCCATGGGATGCGGCCCCTTCTTGGGTAGGCTGGTGATCTGATGGATCAACACGAAATCGATTGGAATGCATCCCTGGATCCATAAACATCCATCATGTATTAATGTCAAAAAATGGTGCGTGCAAATAGTGGTGATAGGGTACCTAACATAGTGCAAAATTCTCAACAAATTTAGGATCCCATCGTTACTTAGCCCGCACGCCCACGACATCAGCTCAACCTTTACCACGTCATCATAGAGCACTTGCTCCAAGTGGTACTCTGGTGATAGCTTGGGGAATGTTTCCTCATTCACCAAATCATGATCATCGCACTTGATGCTCGGGATCTTTCCAAACATATCGTTAGCAAGGGGAACGAACTATGGGACTAGAGGCACATGAAAGTAGTCCCACACTGATTTCACATTATTCGGTGTGTGCACAGAGGCTCTGCACGGCATGACATACAGTGGTTGCCATGAGATGGGCTTAACCAACTCAAAGTCCTCAGTGGCACTCATTGGTCTCTTCGAAGGGTCACCTATAGGCGACCTATCCTTAGTATCCTAACGCAGGGATGTCACATTCCTCGGAGAGGTCCGTGGATTCGAGGAGGACCACTTAAATATTTTTCCATTCCCCTTCACCAGCGTAGACACGACTTATTACACCTCCAGAACCACTTCATGGAAATTTTATGACCCCATCTCAATCGATGTTTTGAGGGGCACAAAGTGCTCCTCAGCAGGCGTGCTCTCTATATTGGTGGACATCATTCTTGGGTGAAAGATGAATTCCATATTACTCGCATCAGATGGGGTCTCTCAGCTAGACTTATAGTGCTCAAAGAAAATTTTACAGCCCAATTTATGGATAATATCAGGGCACAATGTACTCAGAAAGCAAAGGAACCAAATATGAACCATGCCCTTCATTTTTATAGGCAATCCAAGGTGAAAATGGTCAGATCTTCATTAAATGCAACTTACCTCCATAAAAATGGTCAAAAATCCTGTAATATTGCCTCATTAAATGCATAAAACCTACTTCATCTAATGGTAAAATCATTTTTTCACCCAATTACACTGCTCCAATGGCTATTTTCTTTCCCTACACATCACCCCTACACTCCTATCACACCTGTCTTTGCATTTCCTCTGTGTTGCGTGAAAACCATTGGATTCTTATGCTTCGGCCATATAGTCATTTGGTCAGCATAGGGTTGTCCCTATATTTCTTCAAACGAATTCCATTGAAATACCCGGGAAGATTCTCACCACGCAGTGTGGCCAAGAGAAACACATCTCCATTAGTGATTTCATTCACAATTTATGGCCCCAACCAATGTTTCCTGAATTTCCCTGGGTGGCATGAAAACTTACTGTCATATAACATGACCAAGTATTCCTCCTTGAACACCTTTTTCCTAATGTGCCTATCATGCCAGGCCTTTTCGCGTGCCTTCTGCACTTGGTGATGGAAGTTAGCAATGAACCGATCCACTTCTAAGGAAACCAATTGTGTCGGATGTTCCTCCATGATGTCAGGATCAACCATATTAGTGAATGTTGCAATGCACAGGCTTGGAACAATATATTCCATTGGCACGATTTCTTCCTGCCCATAGACCATTTTGAAAGGTGTTTTTCAAGTCAAATTTTTTCATGTGGTCCTATAAGCCCATAACACAGAAGGGATGTGCACATCCCAATCATTCCAATTCACATTATAGATCTTTGTGAGTGCATTCTCAAAAAATTTGTTGAAAGCCTCTACTGCATCATTTTCTTGTGGGTGATATGTGGTACTCTTCTGGTGATGGATTTGAAATTCCTCTGTTAGATATTTAATGGTTTCATTAACAATGTGCGTACCTCTATCACTCATAAATATCTTCAGGCATCCAAATCTAGTCAAAATATGTTCATAACTTAAGTGCACAATAGTATCTGTAGTATAGTCCTTAACTGCCTTAGGTTTTCCCCATCTTGTTACATAATTTGTGGTAGAGATGATATAGCGTGCTCCAGTCTTCTTCCCTGGAGGATTTATAGGTCCAAAAAAATCTATATCCCATTTTTCAAAGGCCTGTAGGGACATCTTTGGCTGCAGGGACATTTCATCTCCACGTGAGGGATTCCTTATTATTTGGCATGCATCACAGGCTCGACAGTATGCATGTGCATCATTGTGCAACATCAACCACCATAACCCATGACGCAACAACTTCTGCACAATAGCCTTCCCAACATAGTGGCCTCATGCCACCCCTCCATGAGCCTCAACCAAGATATCTTGTCTCTCATGTTCCAACAAATATATTCTTAGTACTTAATCTGCTCCCAACTTATACAACTAGCCTGCAATCAGGATAAAATCAGTAGCGTGCACAACCAACTCCTTCTGTTGCACCGAATATTCACCAAGTGTGCTTACAGTGGTTAGAAAGTGAATAATATCAAAAAGGTGATCATCAACGACCTTGACAGAAAAGAGTTGTGCATCAGGTAGCCCCTCCTCCATACTGCTTGGTTCTTCCCCATTTTCAATGCATGACAAACGAACAGATCCAACATTTAGTCTTCTAGGCTTCACAATTATTTCAAAGTCATACTCCTAAAATAACAACAACCATCTGCGAATCTCCCCCCCCAACATAGGCTTATTGACCAAGTACTTCAAAGCGGAATGGTCAGTGAAAACTTTGAAGTGTCCTACTAGAAGATAGTGTATGTATTTTTGTAGGGAATATACCATGGCCAATCCTTCCCTTTCTATGGTCGAGTAGTTGCACTTTTCACTAGAGAGCTTCCTACTGGAAAAATCAACAGGGTGATCAATGTCTCCTTATCTTGGTTGTGCTAGAACAACCCCAAGTGCTATACTAGATGAATATACATGTACATGAAAAACGTTAGAATAGTATGGGAATATCATAATAGGTGCAGTGACCATTTTATCCTTCAGCAACTCAAATATCTTTTGACATTCCTCATCCCAGAAAATGACACATCCTTCTTCAATAACTTCTCCATTGGTATGGTGATTAGGGCATAGCCCCGAATGAACTTCTGGTAATATTCGGTGTGTCCTAGGATGGAGCGTAACTGTTTCTCATTAGTGGGAACTTCTAGGTTGATGATAGTTGCTATCTTTGCTGGGTCTAACATCAATACTTGCTGTCACACAATATTCCCCAAAAAAATTCCAAAAGGCATGCAAAATATACATTTATTCAGTTTAAGAGAAATCCGGTGCTTCCTACAAGTGTTAAGCATCATGCGCAGGTTTGGCACAGGTTTCTTTACCAACCCAAACACTATCCAGACATCAAAATACACCTCCAAAAAAATATGCATGAATTATTTGAACACAACCATTACCACACGTGAGAAGATCGCCAGTGCATTCTTCAATCCGAAAGGCATGACAGTGTACTGGAAATACCCCCATTTTGTTGCAAAGGTGGTCTTGCTATGGTCTTCAAGTGCAATTCTGATCTGATGATACCCTGAAAATCCATCAGGAAAAGAATAAGACTCTTGTCCTCCCACATTATCCAGGATATCATCAGAAAATTTAGTAGGGAAGGGGTCATGAACACAGGTATCATTCAGCTTTTGCAGATCTAGACAAATCATTATCTCTCCTTTGGTCTTCTTTTCTTGAACCACCATTGGGCTCACCCAATCAGACTGCTCTACAGGCACAATGATTCCTATAGCCACCATATTTTCTAATTCCTCTTTTAATTTCTTCTTATACTTTGGATTCAATAGGTATGGTCTCTGCTTGATAGGGCACACATCTGGTTTCAAAGTGATCTTCATAACACCTAGATCTCCTACAATTCCTTTGAGCTCATAGAACTTTGTAGGAAATAGATCTTGATACTTTTTCAGCAGCTCCACAATATTCCCTATGGAATCATCATCCTAGCAATCCCCAATTTTGGCCAACTTGGGCTTTTCTTCTATCCCAATGTTGACTTCCTTTAACTTCAGAGGTTTAGTTACATCTACCATTCCCAATTAGGGCCATAAAACTATGTGCTCCCCTTCAAAATCACAGATGTTGACATTTATTAGATCATCTTCATTATCCTCTATTGACAGGTTCCTGCAATTGACAATGTCTTGCATCTGCGTGTCCCATGCTAACACATTACATTCCCTTATAGGTTGAGAGTCATCAAATACAAGAGCATCTATATTCTACAGAGCTTCATCCAATTCTTCCTGTTAGCCCCTCTATGAAATTCTTGACAAGCAAGCTGGGGGCTAGATTGTTTTGGAGCCTTCAAGGAATGCCTTTCCCCTGAAAACCCATCCTCCTTGAAGACTCTTTATGCCTAGTGTCCTTTGATAAGTTTCCCTCTGCTGATTCCCGTTGCAAACCTCTCTGTTTGTGAAGAAATGCCCAAAGGGCCTCCTCCCCTTCTTATTCCATTCCCCTTTGTCCCCCCTTCTACTTCCCTTTTGTACCCTCTCAACCCTCCCAAATCCCCTTTATATCCTTCCTGTACCCTTTGCTTAGCCAAATTCCCCCTTGATCCCTCTATCGTTACTCCTCCTTGGCCTTAAAATGCATTCAAATGGGCCAAAACCCATTCTCCACTTTGTAATAGGGCTTAGCCCCTTTCCGCCAGCCCCTTTAGCTGTTTCCCCATGTAGCCGAGCGCTATGACTGAGCGCTACCCCTTAAAGGTGCTAATCGCAATATCGCACATCGCTCCCATCGCATGTTTGTTTTAGCATTCCAATCATCCATCGCAAATATTTGCGATGTGATTGATCGCATCGCAAATATTTGCGATGCGATTAATCGTGTCACCGTTTCATCGCACCATCCGATCCGCCTGATCGCATAATCACATTTTCCAGACGCGCGACCCTTCACATCTCCCGATTGCTCCTCCGCCGTCGGTCAGCCTCCAAATCGGACAATTGGCGCTTCATCGCACCCCGCCAGTCGCCTCGCACTTCCCAATCTCTTCCCCTTCCTCGATCACAATCAGAAGCTATAAGTGTGCATCCCTCTTGTCTATTGCGATTGCGATTCTCCGACTAAGCCTTGACCGTCCATTGGGTCTAAGATCTAACGGTTGAGATCTGATTACCATCCGCCCCTGGCTGGGTCCCACCTCATTGCATTTCCCTGCATTCCCTTCACATTTCTTTGTATTTTGCTCGAAGTCTAAAGTCTTATGTTTCACGGTTGTTCCGCCCACTTTCATATATCATTCCGCTTCTCGGCCCCCGCCATTGATCTTCGCTCCTAGGCCGCGATCTAACGGTCTACGCTGCATTCTGCCATCAAACCCTATTATTCGTGAGTCTTCACCAGTTCATTACATTTTTTCACCATTGTTTAGTGAAAGCCACCTTCGTGCCGCCGCGCTATCATATTTTTCGCCCTTCGTTCCACCAGTCTTCCATTGCATTGATTGTCTACACACAGTTGTGAGTTTCTGCAGAGTACAAGAGTTGAAACGCAGCCATAAATACACAGTATGGATGTAGCAGTAATTTTTCCACTAACAGAGGCAAGGAATTTAATGAAGGGCAGGTTTCCACACCAGCAGAATGTCTCTTTCCGAACAAGGACGGATTGCCCATAATGTTTGATTATATGTCGTGCTCTAGAGGAGATCTCTGCTTAGAATGTAGTCCAAGGATATCAGAGCATTTGTTGCTCAAGTATGGCAGACCATTCCATTTTTCATTGCCATTTTGTTTATTCACCAAGGGTACCACAAAGTACAGCGAACCAGAATGCATCAGAGACATATCTGGAATCAATGAAGCCTGACGAAGGTCATTCTTTTCTCCAAATAGTGCCAAAAATTAATGCTCAGAGTTTAAAACAGAATGGGCTTTGGCCCTCCCCTTATTTTCTGAGTTTAATGTTATATTTAGTATTCTACCTACTTCCTCTGCTCTTTTTCAGTAATAAAAACTATGAGAAAATTGTTGTAAAGGTTTTTGATGAGATAACAGAGAGGTGCAAGCAGTTTTTCTTGAGATAATTTCTATGTGTATAGTTGTAAGATAGGCTGAGGAAGATGTATTCAGGCTGAATGACCCAGCTATTGGTTATGTTGTACCTGATTGGTGTTGATGTTTAATATAATAAGCAAATTTCATTGGATCCTGATCTAAAGCTGTGGTGATGTTTTTCTACCTCTTTGTTTATTTCCATTTCATTTCATTTCATCTAGATCGCATCATAAATTTGGCATAAGATTCACCCTTGTTAGGTGCCTTATGTTGCTTCTCTCCCAGCCCTTTATGTTTTCTACTTCATGTGTTTATCTAAAGATTGATTTCAATTGATTCAACCAGTGTAGTGGATGTTCTTGCCTACTAGCTGATGTATGAATTAACAGAATCTGTTTTAGATGTTCTTGTTAGGATTTAATGGAATGTGTTGAGAACACTGGGAGGTATAGAACCCTGTATCTGCCTCACTAGGATCTTTCCGTTCTGATTAAGCCTTTCCAAGTTCCCTTGTGGTGCCTCTGATTTTGTCCAAGAAGGTCTGGAGTTAAATTATCTCTAACCTGATCTATAGATGGGATTAGTTCGTTCTCCCCCCTTCACTCTCGGTCCTTAATGTCCCATACCACCCTATCACTTTAGGATCCAAGGCTTTAAATGTCTAGCCCAACTGAAAGCTTACATATTGATAGCAAGTAAATCCTTTCTTGACTCCATTACCCAATGGACTTGGTTTTCTCTGGACTATCTCTCCTTTGCCTAAATTCTTCCTTTCCCAGTCCTGTCTCATGATGAACTCTTCCTTCCTGATTCCCGGCAACCAAACTCTCAATTAAACAAACAAACCCTACACATAGAACTAGCCTAATACCTTATTGTGAGTTTCAAAGACAAACACCTTTGACAATTATAGAGAGATCCCTCTCTGGACCTAGGAGGGCTAGATCCTAAGGTTTGAAAGTGGTTCTATGTTGTCTCATCTTTTGGTCTTGTCAACCTGGCCAAAACATGGGAACGCCAACATAATGGCGACTCCACTGGGGAGTTCTGAGTACATTTCACCTTAAACATTCTTAAAAACTTCAGAAGCTTAGAACTCTAGTTAGGTTGACAGTAAGTCACTCCTTTCTTGAATCGACCTCCATTATTTAATATCCACCATACTCTTAGATAGAGTCTGGAAAGGGCCAGGTAGCCTCTGGATCTCACACTCTTCGGAGGTGACATATCTGGTAAATGCCCTCCCAGTCAATCTCTGGTTGTATTTTACTGTCATGAGGAGATTCCTGAAAGGTGATAGTGCCTGAGCACTGTGGTGGACAGTGTGACCCTTTAGATACACCCTAAAACCCTCCACCTGGTGACTCCATCGTTCCTAAACGAAAAGACTCCACTGGTGATCAGTAGGCCTGCTGATTATTGTGGTTTCATAATAGACTCCACTGGGAGACCAGCCCCTGAGACAATCAACCACAGAAGAAGTAACGAGTAGGGTTAAGCTGCTTGGCTGGGAAATAGCATTCTGGCTTTCAGAACCATCCACACCAGAGCTTATCCCAACCCTGACCCACCTGAAATAGTTGACAATCCGGAGAGTATCCTCAAAGGAGCTCCTACACCTAACAGACCAACTATTTCCAGTCACATTCATAGAGCTAATTCTGCACCAGAAAACCTAACAGCTCTAGCACCTTTTCTCCCTGACCTAGACCTACCTAACAGTTTATCAAGAACCAGGTCAGTCAATCACCTAGACCAGCAAGACCTTGAGCCTCACAGTACACCATCTCATAGTGGTCAACACACTGGGGATAGAGGAACCCCTCCATCTACACCACCTGATATCCACTTCATTCAAAACTTGGGGCTCTCCCACCCTAGATCTACTCAACAAACTTCTGCTGGTCCTAATATCCCTATCATCCAAATACCAGCATCTCAAGCCAACCCCATACCTCATCAGAACATTATCATGGTAGCTTGGTACACACCTTTAGTTTTACCACATCCCTTGTTACCCTTGCCAAATTATTATCAGTAAAAAATCCCACACTTCACTGCCAAAGAATCCATTACAGCTCAAAAACACATAGAGAAGATGGAGGATTATTTTGATTATATGGAAATTGATGATGAAACAATCAAAATGAGAATCTTTGCCCAAAGCCTTGGGGGCGATGTAAAGAAATGGTTTAAAGGTTTACCCCCTGGTAGTATCCAAGATCTCCCTATGTTATATCGGAACTTCATAGACAAATGGGAGGTTAGAGCAAACCCTCGCTAGCTCCTAGCAGAATACATGTCCCTTAAGAGGAACGTAGGAGAGAGCGTCCATGAGTACACCACTAGATTCAACAGCATTTACAATGCTCTCCCTCCACACATGAAACCTCCTCAAGGTATGGCCTTGGCTAAATATCCAGATGGATTTGATGCTGACATGGCCTATGAGCTCAGAGATAAAGAGTATAACACATTGGAAGACATGCAGAAAGGAGCCATAACCACAGAAGCAAACTTGATGGAAAAAAGGGCAAGATTAAAAGCTGAGAAAAGGGTAACCTATAGGGATGACAATGTAGCTTCCACATCTGATCCCAAATATGATAGACTGTCTAAAAATGTGGAAGAGCTACAAAAAATGATCAAAAGGATGGTTGTCCAAAACAGAAACCAAAACCAGAACCAGAACGTTAGAAGAAACAATGTCGTTCCCAACAGACAAAGAGAGTCGGATCAACAAATTGTCCTCCCATTTCAAGAAAAAATTTTAGATGAAGATGAGGGGATCATAGAAGAGTCTGAAGGGAATGGGATAAACATGTTTGAAATAGAAGACTTAGTCCTTAACTGTGATCCAGAGGAAGATCAGCCCTCACCTTCGTACTGGGATGAGGAAAGGTTAGAAAATGAGGATTACAGATTAGGATTCGAAAATGCCATGATGCAGGTCAGAGAACAGTATGAACTTAGGAGAAAAAATAACCAAGAAAATCCCAAAACAAAGACTCCTGAGGTAACCATCAAGAAAAGGCCTGACAGATCTTCTAAAGCATCTGCTGCAAATGACAAATCAGCAGCTGAAAGTTCTAGTAAACACAAGGAAAAAGACAACCAAGACACTGAAAGACAAAGCCAACCAACCAGCAGCACTAGCACTGCAGTTAGTGCTCCTGATAAAACGGTTCCTGACCTTGTACATAGTGAGAAATCACTAACTAATTTAGCTACTAAAGCAATAGCAAATAAAATAGAGTTAAGCTCTTCCAAAAGTCAGTCCACTTTCAATTTAGAGAGTGAGATTGCAAAAATCAAAATTTCTGTACCATTAGCTGAGTTGGCCACTCAGAATGTATATAAAGGCCAAATTTTGAAAGCACTAAATTTAGGGGAAAACAATGACTCTGTAAATTTGAATGATGATCAACCTGCCCTCCTATTTGGTCCAAATATTGAGGGAAAATTTCAGGAAGGGGTAGTTCCACCTTTCTATATCAGTCTCAACATTCATGACAAAATACTCCATAATGCCATGCATGATTCTGGAGCATCACACAATTTAATGCCTAAGGTAGTGATGGAAAAGCTAGGCCTAGAAGTAACATGACCTTACAAAGATCTATATTCATTTGACTCTAGCAGAGTAAAATGCCTAGGCCTGATCAAGGACTTGTGTGTGAGCTTGACCCAGATTCTTACTAAGTGTATGGTCATGGATGTGGTGGTAGCAGATGTGCCACCCAAGTATGGCATGCTACTATCTAGATCATCGGGAGCCAAACTGCAAGGAACAATGCAGATGGATGGCTCATATGCCACTATCCCTATATTTGGCCAAATTAGAAGACTGTATAGAGAATCTCAGATGAAATTCTTAGTCAGTAGCCCCGAGAAGCCTGAAAATTCACCATTATACTCTGTACACACAGACCTGGATTCTTTCATCCTTTATAATGACCAATCCTTAGGAGAGCCAGAATCTGAATGTAAAAATTTGAGCAAAAACATAGAGCCCATGGACTTTAGCATAATGGCTACCCTAGAAGAATACGATGATGAAAACCGTGGGCAGGGTACAAAAAAAGAAACTCAGAATGAACCAGGAACACAATGTAGTCAACCTATTAGTCATACCCTTCAAACTGATATACCACGTGAAGAACAAGATAACCCACAACCTAGTACAGACTCCTCAACGCAACATAATGGCGAGCCCCTGTGGGAAATGAACTTCGATGGGTCCTGTACTAGAAAAAATGCTGGAGCAGGGGTGTGGCTACGTAACACAGGAAATGATCATGTAGAGAGCCACGCTGTGAATCTGCATTTCAAATGCACAAATAATATTGCAGAATATGAGGCTCTCATCCTGGGTCTGAACCTATTGAAGAAATTAGGAGCCCATAGGATAGCTGTGAGAGGAGACTCTGAGTTAGTTATCAAACAGGTGAATGGTGAATATACGACAAAACACCCCAGGTTGAGAGCATACAGGAATGACGCAGTAGACTTATTGAAAACCTTTGTTGAATATGAATTGGTATTTGTGCCTAGGAGTCAGAACGTTATTGCTAATGGATTAGCTTGCCTGGCTAGTTCATATCCTAAGACTCCCCCTGATCAAAAATCATCATTCAAACCAAGTTCAGACCTGCAGTGCCAGACAACGAAAAATATTGGCAGGTCTTTGAAGGAGATAAACAGATCGAAGATTTCCTGGTGGGCAGAAATGAGTTTGAATTTTCTGATTTTGACTCAAAACCGGATGACAGCTGCCCATGTGAGGATCCCCCAGATGAATGAGAAACACCCTGTAACATAGAAATAAACACCTTTTATGAGGAAACTAGAAGTTCAACCGAAAAATGTGAAAATGCAGGTAATGAGGAAGTGGAGGTGTTGCAAGCCAAAGATAAGAACATACCCAGAGGCCTAGCACCCCTAGAGGACCTTTTTGACTTTGATGATGTAGCAAAAAGCCCACTATAGAACATGCAGACTCAGATGTCGAAGAATGCAACATTGGCACTGAAGATAAGCCCAAAATGATCAAACTGGCCAAGTCTATACCTGCAAACATGAAGAAAAAATACATTGACCTGTTTAGGGAATTCATTGATGTGTTTGCATGGAGCTATGAAGATTTAAAGGCCTATGACACCAACATCATACAACAAAAGATACCCTTGAAGGAAAATCAGAAGCCTTTCAAACAAAAACTTCACAGAATCAATCCAAAACAATTGCCTGCAGTAGAGAAAGAAATCAAAAAGATGTATGATACAGGCATTATAGTCCCTGTAAGGTTTTCTGATTGGGTGTCAAACTTAGTGGCTGTGAGAAAGAAAATAGGGGAGATCAGATTATGCATTGACTTCAGAAACCTCAACAGAGCCTCCCTGAAAGACAACTACCCTTTGCCTAGAATGGAGCATATTCTACAGAAGGTAGTGGGCTCTAAGAGAATCTCCTTGCTTGATGGTTTTTCAGGGTATAATCAAGTTCTGGTATTCCCAGAAGATCAACTCAAAATGGCGTTTACCACCCCATGGGGTACCTTCATGTATGTGAAGATGCCTTTTGGACTGATGAATGTTGGAGCTACCTTCCAGAGAGCGATGGATATAGCTTTCTCAGAGGAGATAGGACACTTCATAGTTATCTATTTGGATGACTTAACTGTCTTTTCTAAAACTGAAGAAGAACACCTTAAACATCTGAGAAAGGTTTTTGAAAAATGTAGAAGGTAGGGTCTATCCTTAAATCCTAAGAAAACTGTTTTCGGGCTGCAAGAAGGTAAACTTCTTGGTCACATTATATCTGAGAAAGGGATTAGGATAGACCCACAGAGGGTTGAGGGAATACTTCAAATTACACATCCGAGAAACATCAAGGAGTTACAGTCCTTCATAGGGAAGATCAATTTCCTTAGGAGATTTATCCCCAATCTTGCTAAGCATCTTAGGAAAATGACCAACATGCTAAAGAAAGATGCAGGAATTAAGTGGACTGTTGAAGCCAAGAAATCTTTTGAGTCAGTAAAACTTGCGCTCACTCGGGCCCCTGTCCTTACCAGCCCAAACTTCTCAAAAGATTTTCTGATCTTTTCCTTTGCCTCAGAACACACAGTAGCTACAGTCTTGCTGCAAAGGAATTCAGAAGGGCATGAACAACCAATTGCCTTCTTCAGCAAAGCCTTGAGGGATGCACCCTTAAACTACAACATTATGGAAAAGCAGGCCTATGCCCTGGTAAAGGCCTTAAAAGACTTTAGGGTTTACATTCTGCATTCTCACACCATTGCTTATGTGCCAAGTATAGTGGTCAAAGATATCTTGTCCCAAGACCCTGATGGGAAAAGGGGCAAATGGATTGCTACAATATTGGAATACGACCTCGAAATAAAACCCACCAAACTGATCAAAGGTCAAGGCCTGGCCCAGTTAATGGCTGAATCAAACTTGCAGGCCCTTGGCATTAACCTGATAAATGCCTTAGATGAGCAGGAAGGACTACCCCATGCAACTGTTGAGGAGAAGTTTCAGAACTCTCCTTGGTACTCTGATATCCTTTATGTGCTCACCAATCTCAATGCCCCTCCAGAATTGTCCAAAACAAAGGCCAAATTCATAAAAATCAAAGATAGAAATTACTGCATTTTGAATGAGAATCTATACTGGAAAAATCCAAATGGCCTATTGCTGAAATGTTTGTCTAAAACTGAAGCTGAAAGAATCAAACAAGAATTCCATGCTGGGGAGTGTGGAGGCCACCTGAGCTGGAAAGCCACTGCAAGTAATATACTCAGGGTTGGTTACTATTGGCCTACACTCTTCATTGATGTCCATAAAATGATAACTGCCTGTCATAAATCCCAAATCTTTGAGGGTAGAAAAAATCTCCTTCCCCTCCCTTTACAACCTATCACTTTAGAAGGTCCCTTCATGCAATGGGGCCTAGACTTTATTGGTGAAATTCACCCTTCTTCTTCTGGGCAACACAAATGGATCCTAACTGCTACAGATTACTTCACCAAATGGATAGAAGCCATACCCACTAGGAATGCCACTGATTCTGTCATCATTAGGTTCCTAGAGGACTTCAACTTATCTCGGTTTGGCTGTCCAAGGAAAATAATCACTGACAATGCTGCTGCTTTCGGATCCAAGAGAATGATTGATTTCTGTCATAGGTAAGGAATAGCACTTGGCCATTCAACTGCCTATTACCCCCAGGGTAATGGATTGGCTGAATCATCCAACAAAAGCCTGGTCACAATCATCAAAAAGCTGCTGGAAGAGAACAAAAAGTCATGGCATAAAAAGTTGGTACATGCTTTGTGGGCTAATAGGCTCACCACGAAGAAATCTATTGGCATGTCACCATTCCATTTGGTTTATGGAACATAAGCAGTTTTTCCTACCAGCCTTGGAGTTCCAGTGATTAATCTTGTCCAGGAGATTCAGACAGAGGAAAACAGTATGGTGAGAAGAATCAATGAAACTATCCATCTGCAGTGAACAAGGGAGTAGGTTTATAGCAGAGTTGTCAGAGTTCAGGAGAACATTAAAAGGTTGTTTGACAAAAGAGCCAAAGCTTCAGATTTCAAGGTTGGAGATAAAGTTCTGAAATGGGATTCAAGGAGAGAGGACAAAGGTAAACATGGCAAGTTTGACAGCTTGTGGCAGGGTCCATATATCATCCAAGCCACTGTGGGTCCTAATGCATTTTTCTTACAAGAACTTGATGGTATAGAGCTGTTTGGGGGTCCTGTCAATGGCAGGATGCTCAAGCACTACTTCTGCTAAATTTCAGTTTCCAGTTTCGTTCTCCATTGTATATATCCTTGCAGTTTTATTTAAAAAAAAAAAAAAAAAAAGGAAAGAAAAGGAGAGGTTCAGACATGCTCAAAAATTGAACCTCCAAAAGGCAAAAGGAGTGGCTCAAACATGATCAAAATCTGAGCCAAAAGAAGCAGAACAGATGGTCCTGATATGCTCAAAACCTGGACCAGCAGTGAAAGAAGAATCAGCTCTAACATGTCCAAAACCAAAGCTGAAATGAACAAAGGAAATGACTCTAATTTGCTCAAAACCTGAGTCACAAGAAAAGAAGGATGTTTCAAAACTACAGATTTCATGCCTTCACAGTTTTGTCTTCAGTTTTCCACAAGTCTTCACTCCAGCAAGTCAGACAGTCTAATCCTGGCTTGGCTATTTTTCAATTTCCTGTTTTAGAATGTAGGAGAAGAAATCTGTTGGACAGTCTAATCCCAGCAGATGTTAGATTAGGTAGAGAAGGATATGAGGCCAACAGTCTAATCTGGTCTCATGGAGAAATAAGGGTAGATTTAGAATAGGTTTTTTTTTTTTTTTGAAAATAAAATGTAAAGGGTCTGCTAGCTCAAATGCACCCAAAGGGAAATGTTAGAACTGTAGTCTGGGTAGGTAGATTGGTTGGGAAATATTTCTGCTGATTTTTGTCTTTAACATATTGTGGCAACTGAAAATTAAAGAAAGAAGGGATGTGCCAAGCACCAGGCATCTGGCCTACTCCAAAGATCATCTCTGGTTTCTTGACTCCTTCAAGAAGAAGCCATCCCCATGTGGAGCCACTGTTAGCCCCCCTATGAAATTCTTGACAAGCAATCTGGGGGCTAGATTGTTTTGGAGCCTTCAAGGAATGCCTTTCCCCTGAAAACCCATCCTCCTTGAAGCCTCTTTGTGCCTGGTGTCCTTTCCCATTGCAAGCCTCTCTGTTTGTGAAGAAATGCCCAAAGGGCCTCCTCCCCTTCTTATTCCATTCCCCTTTGTCCCCCCTTCTACTTCCCTTTTGTACCCTCTCAACCCTCCCAAATCCCCTTTATATCCTTCCTGTACCCTTTTCTTAGCCAAATTCCCCCTTATTCCCTCTATCGTTACTCCTCCTTGGCCTTAAAATGCATTAAAACAGGCCAAAACCCATTCTCCACTTTGTAATAGGGCTTAGCCCCTTTCCGCCAGCCCCTTTAGCTATTTCCCCATGTAGCCGAGTGCTATGACCGAGCGCTACCCCTTAAAGGTGCTAATCGCAATATCGCACATCGCTCCCATCGCATGTTTGTTTTAGCATTCCAATCATCCATCGCAAATATTTGTGATGTGATTGATCGCATCGCAAATATTTTTGATGCGATTAATTGCGCCACCATTTCATCGCACCATCCGATCCGCCCGATCGCATAATCACATTTTCCAGACGCGCGACCCTTTGCATCTCCAGATTTCTCCTCCGCTATCGGTCAGCCTCCAAATCGGACGGTTTGCGCTTCATCGCACCCCGCCAGTCGCCTCGCACTTCCCAATCGCTTCCCCTTCCTCGATCGCAATTAGAAGCTATAAGTGTGCGTCCCTCTCATCTATTGCGATTGCGATTCTCCAACTAAACCTTGACCGTCCATTGGGTCTAAGATCTAACGGTTGAGATCTGATCGCCATCCGCCCCCGGCTGGGTCCCACCTCATCGCATTTCCCTGCATTCCCTTCACATTTCTTTGTATTTTGCTCGAAGTCTAAAGTCTTATGTTTCACGGTTGTTCCGCCCACTTTCATATATCATTCCGCTACTCGGCCCCCGCCGTTGATCTTCGCTCCCAGGGCACGATCTAACGGTCTGCGCTGCATTCTGCCATCAAACCCTATTATTCGTCAGTCTTCACCAGTTCATTACATTTTGTCACCATTGTTTAGTGAAAACCACCTTCCTGCTGCCGCGCTATCATATTTTTCACCCTTCGCTCCACCAGTCTTCTATTGCATTGATTGTCTACACACAGTTGTGAGTTTCTGCAGAGTACAAGAGTTGAAACGCCGCCATAACTACACAGTATGGATGCAGCAGTAATTTTTCCACTGACAGAGGCAAGGAATTTAATGAATGGTGGGTTTCCACGCCAGCAGAATGTCTTCTTCCGAAGAAGGACAAATTGCCCATACTGTTTGATTATATGCCGTGCTCCAGAGGAGATCCCCGCTTGGAACACAGTCCAAGGATATCAGAGAATTTGTTGCTCAAGTATGGCGGACCATTCCTTTTTTCATTGCCATTTTGTTTATTCACCAAGGGTACCACAAAGTACAACGAACCAGAATGCATCGGAGACATATCTGGAATCAATGAAGCCTAACGAAGGTCATTATTTTCTCCAAAGAGTGCCAAAAATTAATGCTCAGAGTTTAAAACAGAATGGGCTTTGGCCCTCCCCTTCTTTTCTGAGTTTAATGTTATATTTAGTATTCTACCTACTTCCTCTGCTCTTTTTCAGCTATAAAAACTATGAGAAAATTGTTGTAAAGGTTGTTGATGAGATAGCAGAGAGGTGCAAGCAGTTTCTCTTGAGATAAGTTCTATGTGTATAGTTGTAAGATAGGCTTAGGAAGATGTATTCAGGCTGAATGACCCAGCTATTGGCTATGTTGTACTTGATTGGTGTTGATGTTTAATATAATAAGAAAATTTCATTGGATCCTGATCTAAAGCTACGGTGATGTTTTTCTACCTCTTTTTTTATTTCCATTTCATTTCATTTCATCTGGCTCACATCAGAAATTTGGCATAAGATTCACCCTTGATAGGTGCCTTATGTTGCTGCTCTCCCAGCCCTTTATGTTTTCTACTTCATGTGTTTATCTAAAGATTGATTTCAATTGATTTAACCAGTGTAGTGGATGTTGTTGCCTACTAGCTGATGTATGAATTAACAGAATCTGTTTTATATGTTCTTGTTAGGATTTAATGGAATGTGTTGAGAACACTGGGAGGTCTAGAACCCTGTATCTGCCTCACTAGGATCTTTCCGTTATGATTAAGCCTTTCCAAGTTCCCTTGTGCTGCCTCTGATTTTTTCCAAGCAGGTCAAGAGTTAAATGACCTTTGACCTGATCTATAGATGGGATTATTTGGTTCTCCCCCCTTCACTCTCGGTCCTTAATGTCCCATACCACCCTATCACTTTAGGATCCAAGGCTTTAGATGACTAGCCCAACTGAAAGCTTGCATATTGATAGCAAGTAAATCCTTTCTTAAATCCATTACCCAATGGACTTGGTTTTCTCTGGACTATCTCTCCTTTGCCTAAATTCTTCCTTGCCTAGTCCTGTCTCATGATGAACTCTTCCTTCCTGATTCCCAGCAACCAAACTCTCAATTAAACAAACAAAACCTGCGCATAGAACTAGCCTAATACCTTATTGTGAGCTTCAAAGACAAACACCTTTGACAATCATAGAGAGATCCCTCTCTGGACCTAGGAGGGCTAGATCCTGAGGTTTGAAAGTGGTTCTATGTTGTCTTATCTTTTGGTCTTGTCAACCTGGCCAAAACATGGGAACCCCAACACTTCCTGTTGGGGTTCCGATGTTTTGGCAAGGTTGGAAATACCAAAATATGGGACAACATTAGAACCAATTTCAGACCTCACGATCTAGCCCTCTTCGGTCCAGAGAGGGATCTCTCTGTATGAGCAAAAGGTTTTATGTCAATGAAGCTCACAGTTATGATTTTAGGCTAGTTATAGGCACAAGGTATCTTTGTTTGATTTGGTTGCTGGTTATCAGGAAAGAAGGGTTCAATGTAAGACCAAAATGAGCAAAGAGGGACAAGGCAGAGGTGAGGTACTCCAGAAAATCATTCAAGACAATTGGGCAATGGAGTCAGGAAAAGGCTTGCTTGCTACTCAATAGTCAGGCTTTCAATTGGGCTAGTCATCTAAAACATAGGATCTTTTAAGATGATTGTGGTATGGAAAGTAGGAGGGGAGGAGGTAACACAGATTTAGAGCACAAAGTTAAAGGCCAGCTGGTCGTACAAGGATCCTAGTGGACAGGGCTAACTCTAATCCCCAGTGTTCCCAAATATTCCAACTAAGTCTATAACAAGAAACATCTAAGAACTGAATTCATTTAATTCATACATCAGAGAGCAGGGAATACCATATACTACACTGGTTAAACCAACTGAAATAATTTCTTAGATAATACATTCAGAAGAGAAACATCAAAGGCAAGGAGAGCAGAAACATAGGGTACCTAACAAGGGTAAATCCTATGCCAATATTCTGATGCAAACCAGTAGAAACGAAATGAAATGAATGTAAACACAAAGATAGAAAACCATCGCCGTTGCTTCAGATCAAGATCCAAAGAAATGTGATTTTCATATAAAATAGCAATACCAGTCAAGTACAACATGCCAATGGCTGAATACTCAGTCTAAAATCATATTCCTCAGCCTATCTTACAACTTTACACAGAGACTGTGTCTCAGAAGAAACTACTTGCAGTTCTCTGATAACTGATCAACAACCTTACAATGAGTTTCTTCATGACTTTTATAACTGAAAGGAAACAGAGGCGGTAGGTGAAAAACAAATGCAGTATTAAAACTCATGAGGTGAAGAAGGTCGAAACCCATTTTGTCTTTAAACCCTGAGCATTCAATTCCTGTCACTCTTCGGATGGGAGATTGATCTTCTTCAGGCCTCTATTTACTTCGTTCTGTCTCTTGATGTACTTTGGCATATGGTACTCTGCAGTACTCCTGGTGCGTTAAACAAAAGGTAAAATAACAATGCTAGGGTATCCATGCTGTGAAAAAAATGTTCTGATGGTATTCTGGACTGTTGTCAGGGTGGAAAATCCTTAGGAACACATTGTGTGATAAAAACAACATGGGCACCCTGTCCTTTATGGAGGAAACCTTCTGCTAGTGTGCAAACCCTGATATACATAAATTCCTGCGTGTTGTACCCTTTGTGCAATCCATGATGTCCTTGAACTGGTACCTTTGCCTTCTAAAATCCTTGAAAACGCTCAAAGTCTTCTATTTCTTGCCTCGAGCTCTCTGCTGCTCCTGTACTGCCTTTGTTCATGCAATCCGAGCTTTAATGGCGTTGGAGGGTTTTCAGAGTTCAAACTCTGTCCTTTGATAAAATTTATGCTGCGGACACCTATCCGAACGTTTTTCTGTAACAAAAGGCTCTAGATTTCAGCTCTTTTTATGCGTTGTGCCTTTAAAATGGTGTATATGAATCATGGTGGCTTTTTGCCCTTGGATAACCTGCAAAACACGAAAAATTGTCAAGAAAACTATGGACGAGGTAATGGATGTAGTGCGGGTGATGAGGATGGCTATGCAGACTGGTGAGATGGCGGAAAGGTGCATAAACATGGTGGGAAATGTGTTATGACAGCGGGACGTGGTCTGGCGGACGTGTGCAGAGCATAAAAAAAAATTAAATAAAACATACGAAAATCGACCTTTGAATGAATATATGCAACGGAATGGGCGGAAGTACGGTGGATGCACGTGGGGGTGACGTGGCAGGACAGAGTGATGGCGGAAAAGTCAACAGTGGGCAAACGAATCTGGACCGTCTGATCTCAGCGAAGATCGATGGTGGAAAACATGTCGGAGGGCAATAGACTGTGGGCCAGGGGTACGGAGGCCATAGATTAAACCCCGCACAGCTTTGTCGAGCGATGACCATTGGATGGGCGATCGCGGATCGGGCGGCTGACATGAATATCGCTACGCATGCCATGTCGAACATTAACAAGCGATGGGCAAGTGGTTTTGAAACCGTACAGGGGCCACGCATTGATCGTTGTATGGAATCGCTGTCCGAAAGGAAAATACTGCCCGACCTCCATAAGCGGTGCGATGGAAACCATATGGTTTTAGAACAGTGAAAGCAGGCGAGGACTACCGTGAAGGGCAGATTCCGCACCATCAGATCTATACATATCAACGGGTTAAATCATGCTCGATATGGATGAGCTGTGGACCATTGATCTGGTGAGTTAACAGATGGTGGAGATGCGACAACAGGTGGTGAACGAGTTGCATGGTGCAAGCTGCGGGGGCGGCGATCGCCGTCTGTTCTGTGAAGATCAACGACTGTTGTTTCCCCCGATACGAAATGCGCTAAGCACTTTTAGCTTTGGCACCTGGTCATGGCACGAGGTTACATGGAGAGAAAGGTTACGGGGCTAGCGAAGAAGGGGCTGAGGCCTATTATATGGTCCGAAAGTGGGTTTTTTTAACCCTTTTTAATGCATTTTGAGGCCTGAGGAGGGTAGCGATAGAGAGATAGAGGGGAATTTTGAGGAAACAAAGGCCAAGGGTGGGACTTGATAGATATTTTGGAGGAATTTAGGAGGTTGATGGGGATATTAGGGGGAACATAAGGGGATTTGGAAGAAGGGGAAAAAAGGATAGAATGGGGGGAAAAATGCAGGGATACAAGGGGCGAAATAAACCCTTTTGGATCATAATTCTTTATTAGCAAGGCTTATTGACTCAAATCAGTAGAGGGAAACAGTCACAAGGTAGGGAACTTGAAAAGGCTGCAAGGATGATGTGTTTTCAAGGGAAATGCATTCCTTGCAGGCTTATAGAACAAACTAGCCCCTTGCTTGCTTGTCAAGAAATTTATAAGGGGCTAACAGTGGCTCCACATGGGGATGGCTTCTTCTTGAAGGAGTCAAGAATTCATTGAATATATCTTTGGAGTAGGCCAGTGGCCTGCTGCTTGGCACATCCCTCTCTTTCTTTGATCAGCTGCCACAATATGAAAACATTACATCAGCAGAAAACATTCTCCAACAAACTACCTACCCACACTACAGTCCTAGCATTTTTTCTTCTTCTAGGGTGCATTTGAGCTAGCATACCCATTACATCTTTTTATTTTTACAAACAAGAAAATAAACCTATTCTATTTCTACCCTTATTGCTCCATGAGACCAGATTAGACTGTTGGTCTCATATGTTTCTCTACCTAATCTAATATCTGCTGGGATTAAACAGTCCAACAGATTTCTTCTCTATATTTTACGGCATAAATTGAAAAATAGTCAAGCTAGGATTAGACTGTCTGACTTGTTGTGGATCCAAGGCATAAAGACAGTTGCACATGGACGCAATTTGCAGAAAACTGAAAACAAAAATGTGAAGGCTTGGGATCTGAGACTTGAAGTATCCTTCTTCTCTTTGTGACTCGAGTTTTGAGCATGTTAGAGTCACTTCTTTCCTTCATTTCATCTCTGGTTTGGGCATGTTAGAGCTGATTATCCTTTCTTCTTCGCTGGTCCAGATTTTGGGCAAGTTAGGACCAGCTGTTTACTTTATTTGGCTCAGGTTTTGAGCTTATTAGAGCCAATATTTTGCACATCATAGGTTCATGTTTTAAGCATTTCTGAACCTCTCCTTTTCCTTTGTTTTATGAAACATTTTCTTTTTTCTTTGAAAATAAAAATTGCAATGATATGTACAATGGAAATAGACACTATAAATTGTAAATCAGCAGAAGTAGTGTTTGAGCATCCTGCCATTAACAAGACCCCCAAACAACTCTGTACCATCCAATTCTTGTAGGGAAAAGGAATTTGGACCCACAGTGGCCTGGATGATGAATGGACCTTGCCACAAATGGTCAAACTTGTTGTGCTTTCCTTTATCCTCTCTTATTGAGTCCCATTTCAGAACTTTATCTCCAATTTGGAAATCAGCAACTTTGGTTCTCTTGTCAAAAAATTTCTTTATATTTTCCTGAACTTTCACTGCTCTGTTGTAGACCTCTTCCCTTGTTTGCTGGAGATGAATTGTCTGGTTTATTCTCCTCACCATACTCTCTTCTTCTGTTTGAATCTCCTGGATCAGCTTAACCGCTGGTATCCCAAGGCTAGTAGGAAACACTGCTTCTGTACCATAGACAAGCTGAAATGGTGACATGCCAATGGACTTTTTTGTTGTAAACCTGTCAGCCCACAGAGCATGTACTAGCTTGTTATGCCATGACTTTTTGTTCTCTTTCAACAGCTTCTTGATGATGATCACCAGGCTCTTGTTTGATGATTCAGCCAATCCATTACCTTGAGGGTAATAGGCAGTTGAATGACCAAGTGCTATTTGATACCTGTGACAAAAATCAACCATCTTCTTGGATCCAAAAGCAATAGCATTATCAGTGATTATTTTCTTTGGGCAGCCAAACCGAGAGAGGATGTGACCTTCTAGGAAACTAATGATGACTGAGTCTGTGGAATTCCTAGTGGGTATGGCCTCTATCCACTTAGTGAAGTAGTCTGTGGCTGTTAGGATCCATTTGTGTTGTGTAGAAGAAGCAGGGTGAATCTCCCCTATGAATTCTAGGCCCCATTGCAGAAAGGGGCCTTCAATAGTGATGGGATGTAGGGGTAAAGGGAGGAGTTTTCTTTTGCCTTCAAAGATCTGTCATTTGTGGCAGGAAACTATCATTTTATGGACATCATTGAAGAGTGTGGGCCAATAGTAGCTAGCTCTGAGTATTTTGTTTGCAGTGGCTTTCCAACTCAGGTGGCCTCCACATTTTCCAGCATGGAATTCTTGTTTAACCCTCTCTGCCTCATTTTCAGGCAAACATTTAAGCAATAGGCCATTAGGATTCTTCTAGTATAAGTTCTCATTCAGAATACAATAGTTTCTGGCTTTTAGCTTTAAGAATCTGGCCTTGGTCTTTGATAGTTCGGGAGGGGCATTGAGGTGTGTAAGCACATATAAGATGTCAGAATACCAAGGGGAGCTCTGAATTTTTTTCTCAACAATGGGATCATGAAATTCTTGTTGCTCATCCAAGGTATTTATCATGTTAATTTCCAGGGCTTGTAAGTTTGATTCAATCATTAGTTTAGCTAAGTCCTGACCTTTAATCAGTTTGGTGGGTTTTATCTCAAGGTTGTACTCTAAGATCACAGCTATCCATTTGCCCCTTTTCCCATCTGGGTCTTGGGACAGTATATATTTGACCACTATGTTAGGCACATAATCTATGGTGTGAGAATGCAATATGTACACCCTGAAGTCTTTCAAGGCCTTAATCAGAGCATAGGCATGTTTCTCCATTATGTTGTATTTCAAGGGTGCATCTCTGAGTGCTTTGCTGAAAAAGGAAATTGGTTGTTCCATTCCCTCTGTGTTTTTCTGCAGCAAGACTGCAACCACTGTATGTTCATAGGCGAATGAAAAGATCAGGAAATATTTAGAGAAATTAGGGCTGATCAGAACAGAAGCTTGGGTGAGTGCAAGTTTCACTGATTCAAAATATTGTTTGGCTCCGACATTCCATTTAACTCCTTCACCTTTCTTCAGCATGTTAGTCATGTTCCTAAGGTGTTCAGCCAGATTTGGAATAAACCTCCTAAGGAAGTTAATCTTCCCAATGAAGGACTGTAATTCCTTGATGTTTCTTGGTTGTGTGATTTGTAGTATTCCATCAACTCTCTGGGGGTCTATCCTAATCCCATTTTTATATATAATGTGGCCAAGAAGCTTTCCTTCTTGCAACCCAAATACTGTCTTTTTGGGATTTAGTGACAGACCAAACCTTCTACATTTTTCAAACACTTTTCTCAGATGTTTCAGATGTTCTTCTTCAGTCTTGGAATAGAATGTTATGTCATCTAAATAAATAACAATGAAGTGCCCTATCTCATCTAAAAAAGCTATGTCCATCGCTCTTTGGAAGGTTTCCCCAGCGTTCATCAGTCCAAAGGGAGTCTTCACATACATAAAGGTACCCCATGGAGTGGTAAAGACTGTTTGAGTTGGTCTTCTGGGATTAATAGGACTTGGTTGTATCCTGAAAAACCATCTAAGAGAGAAATCCTTTTTGAGCCCACTACCTGTTGTAGAATGTGTTCCATTTTTGGTAGAGGGTAGTTATCTTTGAGTGAGGCTCTATTAAGATTTCTGAAGTCTATACACAATCTGATTTCCCCTGTTTTCTTTCTCAAATCCACTAAATTTGATACCGAGTCAGAGAACCTTACAGGAACTATTATGCCTGCCTCATACATCTTTTTAATCTCTTTTTCGAATACAAGAAATTGTTTTGGATTGATTCTGCGAAGCTTTTTTCTGAAGGGTTTCTGATTTTCTTTCAGGGGTATCTTGTGCTAAATGAAGTTTTTGTCATAGGCCTTTAATTCTTCATAACTCCAGGCAAACACATCAATGAATTCCTTGAAAAGGTCAATGTATTTCTTCTTCATGTCTGCCGGTAAAGACTTAGCTAGTTTAATCATTTTGGGCTTATCTTCAGTGCCTATGTTGCATTCCTCCATGTCAGAGTCCATGTGCTCTATGGTGGGATTTTTTGCTACATCGTCAAAGTCAAAAAAGTCTTCTAAAGGTGCCAGGCCTCTGGGTATATTCTTATCTTTGGCCCACAACACCTCCATTTCTTCACCATCCGCGTTTTCACATTTTCTGTCTGGATTTCCAGTCTGTTCATCTAAAGAGTTTATTTCTATATTACAGGGTGTTTCTTCCTCATCTGAGGATTCTTCACTTAGGCAGCCACTTTCAAATTTAGAGTCTGAATCAGAAAACTCAAACTCATTTCTGCCTACCAGGAAATCTTCAATCTGTTTATCACCTTCAAATACCTACCAATATTTTTCGTTGGCTAGCACAGTAGGTCTGAAATTGGTCTGAATGATGATCTGTTGGTCACTGTGAGTCTTGGGGTAGGAATTGGCTAGGTAAGCTAATCCGTTTGTGATGAAATTTTGGCCCCTAGGAACGAACACTAATTCGTATTCAACAAACGCTTTCAGCAAATCCATAGTGTCATCCCTATATGCTCTCAGTCTAGGATGTTTCGCTGTGTATTCACCATTCACCTGTTTAATAATCAGCTCAGAGTCTCCACGCACATTTATCCTACGGGCTCCTAATTCTTTTAGCAGAGTTAATCCCAGGATCAGAGCCTCATATTCTGCAATATTGTTTGTACACTTGAAGTGCATATTGCAGGCGTGGCTCTCTACGTAATCACTCTCTGTGTTATGTATCCACACTCCTGCTCCAGTAGTTCTTCTTGTGCAGGACCCATCGAAACTCATTTCCCACAGGGGTTCACTTTTGTTTCTGTTATCATTTCTTTCCCTACAGCTGGGTTCGCCATTATATTGCTCTATAGGGTCTGTATTGGGGTGTGGATCGCTTTGTTCCTCGTGCAATGTACAAGTTTTAGGGATCTGGCTAGATGGTTGTTTACGCTCTGTTTCTTGTTCACTCAGAGTTAGGTCTCCACCGCATATCATACAGGTTTCGTTGCGTTTTTCTTCTTCATTGTTCTCTAAATCTGGAGCAAACATTATGTTAAAGTCAATAGCTTCTGCCTCTCCATTTGTATCTCTGTTTTGGGACTCTGACCCTTCTAAGGATTCATCATTACAAAAGATGAAGGAGTCAAGGTCTGTATGTACAGAATAAACAGGTGAATTTTCTGGTTTTTTCAGGGCTACTGACTAGGAATTTCATCTGTGCCTCCCTATACAGTTTTCTAAGTTGGCCAAAGATTGGGATTGTGGCATACGAGCCATCCATCTGCATTGTACCCTGCAGCTTGGCTCCCCATGATCTTGATAATAACATGCCATACTTGGGTGGCACATCTACCACCACAACATCCATGACCATACATTTAGCTGGGATTTGAGTTAAGATCACACATAAGTCCTTGATCAGGCCTAGGCATTTTACTCTGCTAGAGTCGAAAGAGTATAAATATTTGTAGGGACGAGTTATCTCTAGGCCTAACCTCTCCATGACTACCTTAGGCATTAGTTTGTGAGATGCTCCAGAATCATGCACTGCATTATGCAGGATCTTGTCATGAATATTGATACTGATATAGAAAGGTGGAACTACCCCTTCCTGAAACTTCCCCTCTATCTTAGGTCCAAACAGGAGGGCAGGTTTATCATCATTCAGATTTACAGTGTCCCCACTCTCACTTAGGTTCAAAGCTTTCAAAATCTGTCCTTTATATACATCCTGAGTGGCCAGCTCAGAAAGTGGGACAAAGATTTTAATTCTTGCAATTTCATTTTCCAAATTGAAAGTGGACTGACTCTTTGGGATACTCATCTCTGTTCTATTTTTCATTGCTTTAGTCGCTGAATCAATGTGCTGATTCTCGTTATGTACAGTTTTTGTGACAGTTTTATCAGGAGCACTAACTACAATGCTAGTGCTACTAGCTGGTTTACCTTGTGTATCAGTGTTTTGGTTGTCCTTTCCTTTATTATTTCCAGGACTCTCAGCCGCTGATTTGTTACTTTCAGTAGTTGCTTTAGAAGTTTTCTTAGGTATTTTCTTGATGGTTACCTCAGAAGCCTTTGGTTTGGCAGTTTCCTGGCTCTTCTTACTCCTGAGTTCATATTTTTCTCTGATCTGCATCATGGCATTTTCAAATCCTAACCTGTAATCTTCAGAGTCCAACCATTCCTTGTCCCAACCAGAGGGTGAGGGCTGATCTTCTTCTGAGTAAAAATTATGGATTGAATCCTCTATTTCAAACATGTTTATTTTGTTTCCCTCAGACTCTTATATGATTCCCTCATCTTCATCAAGAAAATTCTCTTGGAATGGGGGAATAACTTGTTGATCTGATTCTCTTTGTCTGTTGGGAGTGTTATTGTTTCTTCTAAAGTTCTGGTTCTGGT
Source organism: Pinus albicaulis (assembly GCA_034641835.2). Lineage (NCBI taxonomy): Eukaryota > Viridiplantae > Streptophyta > Pinopsida > Pinales > Pinaceae > Pinus > Pinus albicaulis. The sequence continues at coordinate 839,148,519 of CM076581.1, read as the reverse complement.
TTTTGCTATGATTTCTAATTGTGACAACCATATTTTCCATCATTTGTTGTAGTATTTCCACATTTTTAGACAACTTATCATAATTTTGATCAGATGTGGAAGCTACATTGTCATATCTATATGTCACCCTTTTCTCAGATCTCAGTCTTGCCCTTTTCTCAATCAAGTTAGCTTCTATACTCACTGCTCCTTTCTGCATGTCCTCCATAGTGTTGTACTCTTTATCCCTAAGCTCATAGGCCAAGTCAGCATCAAATCCATCAGGGTATTTCGCCAGAGCCATACCTTGTGTAGGTTTCATATGTGGAGGGAGGGCATTGTAAAGGCTGTTAAATCTTGTTGTGTAATCATGGACACTCTCTCCTGCGTTTCTTTTAAGGCTCAGGTATTCTGCTAAGAGTTGGCGAGGGTTAGCCTAGTTTCCCATTTGTTTATGAAAGTCTGATATAAGGCTGGGAGGTCATTAATGCTACCTGGAGGTAGGCCTTTAAACCATTTCTTCACATCACCCGCTAAGATTTGGGAAAATATTCTCATTTTGACTGTATCATCATCTATTTCCATGTAGTCAAAAGAATCTTCCATTTTATCTACATGTTACTGGGCCGTGATGGACTCTTTTGCAATGAAGTGTGGGATCTTTGACTGATAATCATTTGGTAAGGGTACTAGAGGCTGAGGTAAAACTAAAGGTGCATACCAGGCTGCCATAATGATGTTTTGATGAGGTAAAGGGTTAACTTGGGCAGTTGGTATATGGATGACAAGGATATTATGACCAGCAAAATACTGATGAGTAGACCTAGGGTGACTGAGCCCCAAGTTTTGTATGAAATGTGTATTAGGAGGTGTAGATGGAGGGGTCTGTCTATTCCCTCGGTTTCTACCACTTTGGGGTGGTGAAACAGGAAGCTCAGGGTCTGGCTGATCTAAGGTACTAAATGACCTAGTTCTAGGTAATCTATCAGGTAGGTCTAGGTCAAGGTGAGGGTGTGATAGAGCTGTAAGATCTTCTGGTGCAGAATTAGCTCTATAGATGTGGCTGGAAATAGTTGGTCTTTTAGGTGTAGGAGCTCCCTTAAGGATGCTCTCGTGATTGTCAACTATTTCAGGTGGGTCTGGGTTAGGGTAAGCTCTTGTATGAATGGTTCTAGAAGCCAGAATGTTGTTTCCTAACCAAGCAGCTTAACCCTACTATTTAATTATACTATGTTTGATGTTGTTATGGAGGCTGGGCTCCGAGTGGAGTCTATTGTGAACCAAGATAATCAGCAGGCCTACTGATCACCAGTGGAGTCTTTAGAACATTTAGGAACTATGGAGTCGCCAGGTGGAAGGTTTAGTATGTTTTCGGAGGGTACACTGTCCACCACAGTGCTTATGAGATGTCCTCTTTCCAGGATATCTTCCAAACACGACAAACTATAACCAGAGATTGACTGGGAGGGAATTTACCAGATATGTCACCTCTAAAAGAGTGTGAGATCTGGAGGCTACCTGGCCCTTTCCAGACTCTGTCCAAGAGTATGGGAAAACACAAAAAAATGTATAGAGGTTGATGTGTGAATGGGAATGCTTAACTGCCAACCTAACCAGAGATTGTAGGTCTTTTGAATGCCTAAGGATGTTTAAAGTGTATTGCACTCAAGATTTCCCTAGTAAAGTTGCCATTATGTTGGGGTTCCCATGTTTTGGCAAGGTTGGAAATACCAAAAGATGGGACAACATCAGAACCACTTTCAGACCTCAGGATCTAGCCCTCCTGGGTCTAGAGAGGGATCTCTCTATATGAGCAAAAGGTTTTATGTCAATGAATCTCAAAGTTATGATTTTAGGCTAGTTATAGGCACAAGGTTTGTTTGTTTGATTTTGTTGCTGGTTATCAGGAAAGAAGGGTTCAATGTAAGACCAAAATGAGAAAAGAGGGACAAGGCAGAGGTGAGGTACTCTAGAAAAGCATTCAAGACCATTGGACAATGGAGTCAGGAAAGGGTTTGCTTGCTACTCAATAGGAAAACTTTCAATTGGGCTACTCATCTAAAACATAGGATATTTTAAGATGATTGTGGTATGGAAAGTAGGAGGGGAGGAGGTAACACATATTTAGAGCACAAAGTTAAAGGCCAGCTGGTCGCACAAGGATCCTAGTGGACAGGGCTAACTCTAATCCCCAGTGTTCCCAAATCTTCCAACTAAGTCTATAACAAGAAACATCTAAGAACTGAATTCATTTAATTCAGACATCAGAGAGCAGGCAATACCATCCACTACACTGGTTAAACCAACTAAAATCATTTCTTAGATAATACATTTAGAAGAGAAAATTCAAAGGCAAAGAGAGAAGAAACATAGGGTACCTAACAAGGGTAAATCCTATGCCAATATTCTGATGCAAGCCAGTAGAAATGAAATGAAATGAATGTAAACACAAAGATAGGAAAACATCATCACTGCTTCAGATCAGGATCCAGAGAAATGTGCTCGTCATATAAAATAGCAATACCAGTCAAGTATAACATGCCAATGGCTGAATACTCAGTCTGAATTCATATTCCTCAGCCTATCTTACAACTTTACACAGAGACTGTGTCTTAGAAGAAACTACTTGCAATTCTATGATAACTGATCAACAACCTTATAATGAGTTTCTTCATGACTTTTATAACTGAAGGGAAACATAGGCGGTAGGTGAAAAACTAAATGCAGTATTAAAACTTAGGAGGTGAAGAAGGTCGAAACCCATTCTGTCTTTAAACCCTGAGCATTCAATTCCTGTCACTCTTCGAATGGGAGATTGATCTTCTTTAGGCCTCTATTTACTTCGGTCTATCTCTTGATGTACTTTGGCATCTGGTACTCTGCAGTACTCTTGGTGACTTAAACAAAAGGTAAAATAACAATGCTAGGGTATCCATGCTGTGAAACAAATGCTTCTGATGGTATTCTGGACTGTTGTCAGGGCGGCAAATCCTTAGGAACACGATGTGTGATAAAAGAAACATGGGTGCCCTGTCCTTTATGGAGGAAACCTTCTGCTAGTGTGCAAACCCTGATATACATAAATTCCTGCATGTCGTACCCTTTGTGCAATCCATGATGTCCTTGAACTGGTACCTTTGCCTTCTAAAATCCTTGAAAAGGCTCAAAGTCTTCTATTTCTTGCCTCGAGCTCTCTGCTGCTCCTGTACTGCCTTTTTTCATGCAATCCGAGCTTTAATGGCGCCGGAGGTTTTGCAGAGTTCAAAATCTGTCCTTTGAAAAAATTTATGCTGTGGACACCTATCTGGACATTTTCCTGTAACAACAGGCTCTAAATTTCAGCTCTTTCCATGCGTTGTGCCCTTACAATGGTGTATATGAATCATGGTGGCTTTCTGCCCTTGGATAACCTGCAAAACACCAAAAATCATCAAGAAAACCATGGATGGGGTAATGGATGCAGTGCGGGTGATGAGGATGGCTATGAAGAATGGTGAGATGGTAGAAAGGTGCATAAACATGGTGGGAAACATGTTATGACAGCGGGATGTGGTCTGGCGGACGTGTGTAGAGCACAACAGAAAATTAAATAAAACATACAAAAATCGACCTTTGAATGAATATATGCAACGGAATGGGCGGATGTACGGTGGATGCACGTGGGGGTGACGTGGCGGGACCAGGTGATGGCAGAAAAGTCAACAGCGGGCAAACGAATCTGGACCGTCTGATCTCGGCGGAGATCGACGGTGGAAAACATGTCGGAGGGCAATAGACTGTGAGCCAGGGGTACAGAGGCCATAGATTAAACCCCGCGCAGCTTCATCGAGCGATGACCGTTGGATGGGCGATCGCGGATCAGGTGGCTGACATGAATATCGCTGCGCATCCCATGTCTAACGTTAACGCACGATGGGCAAGCGGTTTTGAAACTGTACAGGGGCCACGCATCGATCGTTGTATGGAATCGCTGGCCGAAAGGAAAATACCACCCGACCTCCATAAGTGGTGCGATGGAAACCATATGGTTTTGGAACAGTGAAAGTGGGTGGGGACCACCGTGATGGGAGGATTCCGCACTGTCCGATCTATACAGATCAACGGGTTAAATCATGCCCGATATGGATGAGCTATGGACCATTGATCTGGTGAGTTAACAGATGGCGGAGATGTGACGACGGGTGGTGAACGAGTTGCATGGCGCAAGCTACGGGGGCGGTGATCGTCGTCTGTTCTATGAAGATCAACGACTATTGTTGCCCCCGATACGAAACGCGCTAAGCGCTTTTAGCTTTGGCGCCTAGTCATGGTGCGAGGGTACATGGAGAGAAAGGTTATGGGGCTAGCAGAGAAGGGGCTAAGGCCTATTATATGGTTCGAAAGTGGGTTTTTTAACCCTTTTTAATGCATTTTGCGGCCTGAGGAGGGTAGCGATAGAGAGATAGAGGGGAATTTTGAAGAAACAAAGGGCAAGGGTGGGACTTGATAGAGATTATGGAGGAATTTAGGAGGTTGATGGGGATATTAGGGGGAACAGAAGGGGATTTGGAAGAAGGGGAAAAAATGATAGAATGGGCGGAAAATTCAGGGATACAAGGGGCAAAATAAAGCCTTTTGGATCATAATTCTTTATCAGCAAGGCTTATTGACTTAAATCAGTAGAGGGAAACAGTCGCAAGGTAGGGAAATTGAAAAGGCTGTGTTGAGTCTCAAAAGTGTTTTTCATATTCATACATATTTCCATTATGTCATAACCATTTAGCTCTTATTTCATAACCATTTGACCTAAAACCCTACATCAAGTAACCATTTTCATAAATATATGGGTTAGGATCCTTGTTTTCCAAAGTTATTTATTTTATGTATTTTAAGTGAATTTATGATTAGAAACTAGAGAATTAACATAGTTTCATGTATCTATATATGTGTTATGAGTTTTGTGACATGTGTAGGTCCAAAAGGAGACTTCTAGAAGACCCTTCTGTGGCATTCTAAGGCCAAATTCGAATTTGGTTGGAGAAGATTATGGGATCAAGAGGATATGTGTCTCACTTCCTTGTTGTATTGAAACTCTAAGAGGATATGTGTCTCATTTCTTAGTTGTGTTGAAACTCTAGAAAGAAATGTGTCTTATCATTTCCTATTTTGATTGTAACTCTAGAGATGGAGGGAGAGATTCATGGACTCCCATTAATGAGATGACTCCTCATATTTTGTATAAATAGGAGAAGCTTTCTCCTATCATAGGTAATGAGGAAGTAATGAAAAAGTAGTAGAGAAGTCTTTTGTAACAAAGTTCAAGATGGAATAGGATGTAGATTTGTGAGTTCTTTTTAATAGAGAAATTCAGTTCTTTGATGTTGTTTTGATTACAATTTTAAGGAGTTGAAGAAGGATTACACCAAATTGGTAGCAGAGGGCCCCTGCTATCCAAGGAGGCTTTTACATGTTTTCTAGATAAGTTGCTTTCAATTCTGTTTTGTCATATTTCCTTACTTAGATTGCTTTCTAAAATCATAGCTTTTAGCATAATTTTTCATGGCAGCCCGGGCATTTGCACATAGTTTTATAATGACTAATGACATGGAATCCATCTTGTCCTTCTGCTAATTTACTTTTCTTAGTTTTTGTTTAATTCCAACACTGTTTGTTTATTTCAGTCTTGCACATTTGCTTTAGTAATTAGATTAAATATTAAGCTGCTCATGTCATTTTCAGTTACCTCCGAAAGCCATAGCTAGACTAATGGTGAGGGATTGAAGTATGAGTGTGTAGTTTGATATTCGTTTACTTTTCTGCAAGTTAGATATATTAAATTGCTCATGTCATTTTCAGTTACCTCAGAAAGCCATAGCTGGACTAATGGTGAGGGATTGAAGTATGAGTGTGTAGTTTGATATTAGTTTACTTTTCTGCAAGTTAGATATATTAAATTGCTCATGTCATTTTCAATTACCTCCGAAAGCCATAGCTGGACTAATGGTGAGGGATTGAAGTATGAGTGTGTAGTTTGATATTAGTTTCTTTTTCTGCAAACTAGATATCAGGTTGCTCAAGTTGTTTATGGTTACCTCCGAAATCCATATCTAGACTAATGGTGAGGGATCAGAATATAAGTTGATGTAATTTGATTTAGATTTACTTTGTTGCAATTCTTGGATTTCTTTAAGCATAGTTTCTTTTGTATTTGGACAGCAGCAAGGATAATGAGTTTCATGATCAATAGTTCACTGTTGTTTGACTAGAATAGTGATGCAATTTCATTTTCTTTGAAGAATTAATTTTGTCATTGTGTGTTTTAAAATTCTTTTGAAGTTTGGAAAATCATTAGAAGGACATCATTGTCTTGAATATTTGTCTCCATATTTGTCTTTTAGAATTTCATAAAAATCCAAAAACGAAAAAAAGTAAGAGATAGGTTATCTTGCACATATAGTGCGCCACACTTCGTCAGCTTACGAATCCCTGGTTGATAATTTATGTTAGCAATTTAGGATACACTAAATTGACCAAACATTTTGGCGCCGTTGCCGGGGAAGTGTAACTAGGTAGCCTTATTTCTTACATCTAAAAAAAATTAATAATTCTTGAGTATGCTCTCCTCTTGCACTTTGTGTGATCTGGAGGATCAGAAAAAGAATTGTTATGTGAAAAAAAAAAGAAAAGAAAAAGGAGACAAAATAAAACTTCATCATTTCAATTGATTCAACAATTTAAAAAAAAAAAATTGTTTTCATGAAAAACTTTGATTTCAATAAATTGTTTTGTTTAATGAATATATATGTGTATTTTTAAATTTTTGATAATATAACATACATAATTTTATTAAACAAATCAATTAAAAAAAAATGAAAATAAAAAAAAATAAAAAAAAATTAAATTGTTTTGTTACTAAGATATATATGTATATTTTTAAAATTTTTGAAAATATATATATAATTTTAATAACAAATCATTTAAAAAAAAATAAAAATTCAATGAATTGTTTTGTTTAGTAAATTACATATGTATATTTTTAATTTTTCAAAATACAACATGTGTAATTTTATTAACAAAACAAATTTAAAAAAATCATTTTGTTTAGTAAAATATACATGTGTATTTTTAATTAAAAAAAAAAAAAAATATAACATGTAATTTTATTAACAAAAAAAAAAAAAAAAAAAATCAAAATGAATCAACAGGTGCCATAACATCGCCCATGACACAATCTATGAGCATTCCTCACACCTTCAGGTGCTGAATCCTGCCACGATCTTATACAAATTTTTGTTTTATGTCTTCCCTCTATTTTGAAATGCCGCTTCTGGCGTTTCCTCGAGCTTTAGCTTGATTCACAGAGGGCGTGAGATTGAAGCTGTGAGGCATAGAAGCAGGTTCAGAAATGTGAAAGCAGGTCAAATTTTACATATTTACATGGATAAAGAACCGATGCAGCGACAATAAGAAAAGCAGAGAAAATTTTCCAACACAAGAGCACCCAACCACCTTCCGAGCTTTACCCTCTGAGTCAATCTTGCAAAGTCCTGCCCATTCATCCAGCTTCTTTGCGCTCGGAACAGAAATCAAGTTCACATTGTGCTCAGCACACAATGATTGACTAATTCAGGTTGGCTGCAATTCTTTGCAAGAACACACAACTGCGCTGCCTGTTTCTCAATAGCTTTGGCACCTTCATGAAGACCTCTAGCAAGACCATCATGGACCAATGATTTTTTTTTTTAATACAAGCTACAAAAAAATCAAGATGTCCATAGGTTCTCCCAATACATCAACGCTGAAAGAAATTTATTTTGTTACAGCATCTCCAGAAACGCAACTGTTTTTGACACGTCAATTTGAAATGCATTTTCTGAACGATTGAGGATGAATTTTGAAAAACCGAGACATGGGTTTTTTCGCCAACGTGGTCAATTAGATAATCTAGAAATTGTTTTACGAAATTCGTGGCGGTTTGGGAGAATTTCTCAGTTCTGTGAAGGCCATTTTTGCCTGCCGCGTGAGGAAAAACGGTTTTCTGTTTGCACAGTGGAGAGTTTGAACGACACTTTTCTTGATTTCACCCATAATCTGAAGAAGACAAATTTGAAATGAAATCAAATTCTTATCGTGGCATTCAATCCACATTCCACTCATTTTTTAATTCAATTCAACTTCGTTTTCTGAATGTTGGATTTCACATCTCCTTTATCATCTGCCCACCAATTTTTGGTGCTTCAACGACATTATTAAACGCCAACCATTATGATGTTTATTTCAAAGGGATGCCACATCACTATGGAAAGACATTAAGAGGGCACGGGGATGAATTGAGCGAACTACAAGAGGATATTATCGAGCACATGGTCGTGTAGATGACACAATGAACCTTAGTAGCATAAAGGTAAGCTCAATTGAGATTGAACGTGTCTGTAATGGCAACTGCTGCAATTGGAATTCCAATTGAGGGGGGTGGTCCTGAACGGTTACTGATTGTGATAGTCCTCAAGGATCAAACAGATACAAAAATAAATTTTTGAAGAGATGAAACTAGCTTTCAACTTAGCTTTACAACAAAAATTGAATCCTTTGTTCAAGGTAAGTTACGTTACTTCTGTTCCTTCTCTTCCAAGGATAGCCTCAAATAAAGTAATGAGAAGGTTGTTACGTACTCAGTTTGCTCGTATAAGTCGTTTTGATGAAAACATGGCTAAACTTTGAGATGAAAGATTTTATTTTGAAATAGTGATCATGCCCCTTTTATGTTCTTCAATGCTTACCAATATATTATTTTTCATCTTATGTGATCTTCACTTACCATTCTATGGTCATTGCAAGGTCACGATTGGTCAATGTATCTGAGTTTGCTTTATTTAGCATCATTTGTTGAAACTTATTAAAAAATAATAATAAATAAATAATAAATAAATAAATAAAATAAAAAAATTTGCAATTCTCTTTTTCAATTTTGTTTTGATTGTTTAAAAAAAAAAAAAAATGAATAATTTTGAATCAATGAAATGAATAAGTTATTTTCTGAAGGTATTGATTAATTTTGGACTGATGATGAAAGATGAATGGCTAACTTTTTATTCAAGATTTTTAGCTACAGAAACCGTCGACATTCTGCAGCTAAAGTCCAATTCTGCAGCTATTCTCCAATTCCACACCTGAAGTCCAATTCCGCAGCTGTTCTCCAATTCCGTAGCTGAAAAACCTCATTGTTCAAATCAGCCTAACTTTCTCATACAAAATCAGATTTTGATGATTTAAGTATCGTTGGAAAGGTCTCAACAATATCTACACAATGAGAAATCCATCATTAGAGTTTGAAATGGTAAATAATGAAATAAATTTCTGAAAAGAAGCTACATTCAACTTGAGGCACTAATTCCAAAACAGGTATAAATTCTTTTGATTTTTCCTTTGAGAACTTATTTCATTAATACAAATTCTTAGTTTTGTGTGTAAATATCATAACTAGAGAGATTGATCACCTCTCTCCTTTGATAATCTTACATTCCATTGCAGAATAAGTATTAGTTTTTTTTGCAGGTTCCAGGAGGAAGGACAAATGACTACAAGAGAATGGTGTCTCTTTAAGAGACCAATTTGTTTCATAAGAGGATGATCAGCAACAAAGAGGAAATATGCTGATGTAAAATCAGATCCAAACACTTGAAAAACTTTCAGATACTATTGTCTCCATCACATCCATACCTCATAATAAACCATTCACCTCATTTCACTTCACGTTTTCCATTTACATTCACATCCACTTTCCATTTCTTTTTTTGTCCATTCATAACCCAAAAATAAAAGCAAGAGACTCATTCACATGCTTATTGCCCATTGTTATTTCTACTTTCCATTGTCATCTTCCATTTTCATCTTCCATTTCTTGTCATTCTCATTCCGCAAATAAGCCCTGCTGCAATGCAAATTATTGAGTCCATAGTCCTTTGAGTCTAAGTTCTTTGTAAAAACACCTTGAGGCTTGCATTCCTTAATGGCAAGTTCTCATGCTGACAAACAATGGGAATACATTAATGTCTCTTGTTTGTCAGATCTTCTAGGTGACTCGACATCAGCAAAATCATTTGTACCTAGCAAGATGTGTTTGGGCATCTTGACTCTCATTGTCATCAATGGTGAGAGTTCTCGTGTTGACTAGTGGCATCCATTAATGGCCACTAAGTCAACAATTTTCTACTATGTTCGACATCAGAACATCTTTTCACATAGTAGGAATTGTGCCAATGAGTTTTGAAGACATGAAGACTATTATTTTCAGCATTTTGGAGCAGATTCAGCAAGTTTTAGTAGAAGCAATAAAAAGTCATCTTATCTCTTTATCCATGAATCCTCTTGTTCAGCCACTTGAAGAAGAATATGATCAGAATTTTGCAGCCACCACACATACACAACTCATCCACATTTAAGGTAAGTGAAGGTATGTTGTTTTCTAATTTTTAGTCATGTAATTCATTAGAATGCTAAAATTGTAACTTTGGAAAAATTCCTCACTCCCTTTTTCACATTGTCATATCTTTAGTTGGGGGAAAGGGACATCATTTCATATCCACATGTCATACACTATCACACATTTTCATTTCATTTCCACCCACATATACTTCCCAACCAACTATTGTTGCAACATGATCCAAAAGATTATATGCCTTGCAAATGATCAATTCATTGATGAAGTAATTGATTCTAAATTTTTTCATGAACTTTGATGCAACAAAGAAAATAAAGCATTGTTACACAAGAACCAATGCTCAAAAATAAAAAAAAATGGTTGTCACACAAGAACCAACCATTTAAAAAAAAAAAAAAAAAAGAAGAAGAAGAAGAAGAAGAAGGAAGAAGAAGAAGAAGTTGCAATCAAATGTATTATACTTTTCCAAAAAGAAAATATCAAGAAGCAAAGTTTGGAACGAATCTATATGAGTCAAAACTCATAAAAGATCAACTCATGGACAAATGAATCATTGCAATAGTTGCATGAGGACATGCAACAACTTCAGTTGGGGGGTATTTTGAGTCTCAAAAGTGTTTTCCATATTCATACATATTTCCATTATGTCATAACCATTTAGCTCTTATTTCATAACCATTTGACCTAAAACCCTACATCAAGTAACCATTTTCATAAATATATGGGTTAGGATCCTTGTTTTCCAAAGTTATTTATTTTATGTATTTTAAGTGAATTTATGATTAGAAACTAGAGAATTAACATAGTTTCATGTATCTATATATGTGTTATGAGTTTTGTGACATGTGTAGGTCCAAAAGGAGACTTCTAGAAGACCCTTATGTGGCACTCTAAGGCCAAATTCAAATTTGGTTGGAGAAGATTATGGGATCAAGAGGATATGTGTCTCACTTCCTTGTTGTATTGAAACTCTAAAAGGATATGTGTCTCATTTCTTAGTTGTGTTGAAACTCTAGAAAGACATGTGTCTTATCATTTCCTATTTTGATTGTAACTCCGGAGATGGAGGGAGAGATTCATGGGCTCCGATTAATGAGATGACTCCTCATATTTTGTATAAATAGGAGAAGCTTTCTCCTATCATAGGTAATGAGGAAGTAATGAAAAAGTAGTAGAGAAGTCTTTTGTAACAAAGTTCAAGATGGAATGGGATGTAGATTTGTGAGTTCTTTTTAATAGAGAAATTCAGTTCTTTGATGGTGTTTTGATTGCAATTTTAAGGAGCTGAAGAAGGATTACACCAAATTGGTAGCAGAGGGCCCCTGCTATCCAAGGAGGCTTTTACATGTTTTCTAGATAAGTTGCTTTCAATTCTGTTTTGTCATATTTCTTTACTTAGATTGCTTTTTGAAATCATAGCTTTTAGCATAATTTTTCATGGCAGCCCGGGCATTTGCACATAGTTTTATAATGACTAATGACATGGAATCCATCTTGTCCTTCTGCTAATTTACTTTTCTTAGTTTTTTTTAATTCCAGCACTGTTTGTTTATTTCAGTTTTGCACATTTGCTTTAGTAATTAGATTAAATATTAAGCTGCTCATGTCATTTTCAGTTACCTCCGAAAGCCATAGCTGGACTAATGGTGAGGGATTGAAGTATGAGTGTGTAGTTTGATATTAGTTTACTTTTCTTCAAGTTAGATATATTAAATTTCTCATGTCATTTTCGGTTACCTCCGAAAGCCATAGCTGGACTAATGGCGAGGGATTGAAGTATGAGTGTGTAGTTTGATATTAGTTTACTTTTCTGCAAGTTAGATATATTAAATTGCTCATGTCATTTTTAGTTACCTCCGAAAGCCATAGCTGGACTAATGGTGAGGGATTGAAGTACGAGTGTGTAGTTTGATATTAGTTTCTTTTTCTGCAAATTAGATATCAGATTGCTCAAGTTGTTTATGATTACCTCCGAAAGCCATAGCTAGAATAATGGTGAGGGGTCATAATATGAGTTGATGTAATTTGATTTTAGTTTTACTTTACTTGAAATCTTTTCTTTGAGTACAATTTCTTTTGTGTTTAGACAGCAGCAAGGATAATGAGTTTCATGATCAATAGTTCACTGTTTTCTTGATTAGAATAGTGATGCAATTTTCATTTCCTTTTAGGAATTAATTTTGTCATTGTGTGTTTTAAAATTCTTTTGAATTTTGGAAAACCATTAGAAGGACATCATTGTCTTGAATATTTGTCTCCATACTTGTCTTTTAGAATTTCATAAAAATCCAAAAACGACAAAAAGTAAGAGATAGGTTATCTTGCACATATAGTGCACCACACTTCATCAGCTTACGAATCCCGGATTGATAAATTAATGTAGCAATTTAGGACACACTAAATTGACCAAACAGGCTGCAAGGATGATGTGTTTTCAAGGGAAATGCATTCCTTGCAGGCTTATAGAACAAACTAGCCCCTTGATTGCTTGTCAAGAAATTTATAAGGGGCTAACACTTTCGATCCCCCAACCATGCTAAAGGTTGATAGGAAATCATAATTCATTGTAATCCAATGGCGAATTCCTTGGTGCAACTCCGTTTCCAAATCCCAAGTGGTAGGTACTAGCCCCAACAAATGAATAAACATATGAAACCACTCATTCCAAGTTTTTTCCTTCCAAACTTCCACCCACATGGCTAGGTGCTTGAACGAGTCTCCCTGACCATAGAAAAACTCACTTGGTAGGGTAGTGGGAGGCTCAAATCACAACATCATCATTTGTCTACATTCCTCCCAGTCCTTAAAAACACCCTTGTGCATATCCCACCAACGCACTGGGGTCACATGGATAGCTAGATCAAGCGCCCAAAACCTCTGTTCTTTCGTGATAGCCTTTTCCAATTCTTTCATAAATAATATGACACTAACAGAACCATTAAAATAGTGTAGTTCTCTTACCTTTGAGGAGATGCATCGAAATTTTTTAGTGATATTGAGGTAGTGAAACATAGAAACATCATGTAATTGATTCTGCGAGTTCTCCATCTCTCCATACGAATCTAAAAAACATGAACTATCCTTATCCAAATTCAACATTCCATCAATTGTAGGGTTGATCCAATCCTCGTCCCACGTAGTTAGCTTGTAAATATGGTCGACATCATATCCTTCGTTCACTAGCTCTGTATATCTTTCTCCTTCTATCGGTTCTAGTCATAATAATACCCATGTAACACCATTATATAATATCATGCTTCTGCGCTTTAGGTTGATGATGCCTCCCATGTCGATGGCCCAATCTAATCCCAACAACCTAGGGTAGGGTTATGCATCATTCTCAATTTGCATTGCTTCAAAATTTGTGCATACCTTTACTCTAGCAATGTCTACCAGAACTTGTGGGAGTCTCCCAAGAGGAATGACCTTCTGCTGATTGGCCATGTGTAACTGAATGGTTGACCATTCCAAATTTGGTTCTCGCATATTCTGAAAGGTTTTCTTAATTAAAACATTTTCTTTAGACGCTAGGTCCTGGATGACTTGATCCATATAATATTCTCCAATATGCACAGTCATTCGCATCTCCCGACCAATTCTCTTCTTGTTTTTATAAATATTGTTCACAGCCTTATTCTTAGTTTGAGGTACTCCTTTTTCCTCACAACTATCTATTATGGCCTAAATATTATCTATTGTCTTCTGATTTCACTATGACTTAATACAGGCTTGTAGAAATGGTTTGAATTCATCATCAGTCTTTGATTCCATGATAGACTTTGATGTGGACGCTCCTGCAACAAAAAAATCATTCCTGGCTTCAATGAAAGTGTCCTTTTCCTTCTACAAGTTGAGTCCCTCTTTCTTGTTATAATAATTTCTAATCAATAGCTCTGCATCAGCACTCTTTTCCTCATCTCCTCTAATGGCAGCACCACTGCGTTTAATTACGTTTACGCTTGGACCAACTTCGTGCGATTCATCTTTAACCATTTGTATGTTCTGCGTACGTGTCTGTTGTTGCTTTTCCTGCATTCTATAAATTAACATAGGAAAATATTCAATTACATGATAAAATTTCCTAGAGTACCTACAAGATTGTCGCGAATGGTTTGGGCAGTCATGCACATAGTGTCTAGAGTCTCCATAGTTATAACATATTAATTTCCCTCTTCCACGACCTGTGCCTCCACCTCTTACCCCTCCCCTTCCTCTTCTTGGGGATCCTCCATGTCCACAGGGAGATTCTGGAGAAGACGGGTTTGCTTGAACTTTATAGAGGTTAGCACTATCTATCATTAGGTCGAACGTCTGGCAGTGGTGCTCATCATGACCAACTGAAGAGAAAAATTTGCATCACTGCTGCTTCAGTTCTAGCACATAACTTCCTAATGGAGGGAAATGGTTTGTTACATGTTGTCTAGCTACCCAAAAATTAGCGTACCATAGTGTGGGGGTACTTGGCCCAACAACATCCTTGGGGCGTAGTGGATTTGGTCCCCCTTCTTGCATGTAATCTGAGAACAGAGGGCATTGATATTTTGTGTGGCTAGAACCTTTATAGCATATGCACCAGACATCTGTGCCAACTTATTTACCCCTATCTCTACATAGGTTTTGAATTTATAAGTGAATAGCCTCCAATTAAATTTGAATTTGTAGTGCTCCGAATTGAGCATATTCTTTGGGCCCAACTTCCAATTTCATAGCAAATTGTAGAGCTTCGACCTGAGAATCAATCTTCTGTTGACCCATAGGCCGAGGTAATGTGGAAGGAGCATGTAAATGAACCATTCTTTATGCTTCTTATCATCGTAAAAAAATCCTCCTTTTATTATGTTGTGGTTTATTCATTGATCAGCTTCCCAAACTGATTCTATTGAACCATGTTTAATATATTTTAATTCTATCACACACTGTGAGTAGGAATTCACCTTCCTGAATTGTTGTTTCAAAGCGTCCTTAATCTGCACAATAGTGGGATAAACATTATAAGATAGATATCCCATGAACCAATCTAACGTGCAACCTTCATATGCCATAGCCAGCTACGCTCTCTTGACAACATCAGTGTTAACGTTCTGCATAGTCCATACTACATCAGAAACAAACTAAAACCTATCCATCTCCTCATCTCTCACACCCTTAAATATGGGTAGCCTCATATGCATGAACTTCTGCAGGTGGTGGTGGTGATGGGTTAGGAGATGTCTTACCCCTGTGCGAGTTCTACTGTGGCATAGCAGGAGGGCTACCTTCAACGCATGTAACCTCACTACTCTCTATATCAGGTGAAATTCTCAGAGGGTTGTATATGGATCTGTCCCCTTTCTAGTTGACCCGATAATATTTTCCGTTGAGCGTAGTGCTTTTGATATTATTAGGGGTCATTCACTTAGTGTGGTTACACAAAACACCCTTTTCACAAAATAACATCTTAATCAGCAGAGGCAAAAAGCGTATGCATTTACCTCTCAATCCCTTGAAAAATAATCTTTCAGCTTCAGAATATGAAAAAAAATGATCTATTAAAAATTATGTAACAAACCCACCCAATATGTTTTCAACCTAGTGATCTATAGTCTAGCTAATGGAATTATCAGTCTGCTCCAACTGTTGGATAAATTCAGGTGTCCACTGTATGACATTGTTGTCCTTCCAACCGGTTTGGAACTCTGTTAATATTGATAACCACTCCTGTAATTCGTGAACAAAGGTCACTAAGGAGATCTCATGAACCTCTGTGGAAATATACTTATGTTTCCAATATTTAACAGACATCTTCTTACTTATGTTCCCTTTAAGGGAAAATTATTGAATTTTCTTCTCAGACCATTCCTCTAACTTAGGCTTTGATGGCTGCCACATCACCCAATCTCTCTCAAAATGATCCCGGATATGGCAACAGAACCATTTGTTGGCTTGAGATGTCCTGAACCAGGTTCGGAGTTAAGGTTAATGAACAAAACTCTCTTACTATTGGCCCTCTTGACAGTGACCTTCTTGCGCAAGTCAACGTCTCACCTGAAGCAATATGGGGGGGTGTTGGAATGAGGTTTCCACACCTTAAGAGAGAATTAAATGATGTGGGTGTCTTCATATCTAAAATAATAGTGATCGGACCTTCACAATAGACGCCATAACCAAAAACCCTAACCAGAAAGATTTAGGTCAATCACTCTGAATACCTTATGCATGTGCTAAAATAGACTCCACAATCCCCTTAACAATCCTTAATACATAATATTAAATATCGACAGTAATAGATCCATTCATTTATCATTCATCTAAAGGAGAAAATAGTTGTGCAACCAATCTGAACACAGATACCACAGTAAACAGAAATAACATGTGGAAATAGATCATAAAGAAAATGACAGATGCATTTGATACTCAGATATCATCCAAAACATTTCTTTATTCATTCATAGTTCAAATCTTCCTTACAACACCTTCAATCCACCTGCGCACAAATTCAACGGGGTCTGCACACAGCATGACTAAGGTCTCTATGCACACAGCCAGCAGGAGCCTTCTAACCTAGACAAGTTCGCTCAAAACATGAAAACATAGTCAGGTCTCTTTCTTCATCATTGTCTCTTATCGACTCAATCTAGAGTCATATTTATAATTTTAGCTTGCACTCATCTAATATTCGCAAACTGTGGTTTGCAGCCCCTAGTTCTACCCTTTGACCCATTACAATTCATGAGGGGCTTTGACCTGCCCCAAAGCCCCTTGACCTGTACTGTGCACAACTGAAATTACAAAAAAATACAAAAAATATAGTATTTTTAGCAAAATTCAGTCCTAAGGGACCCCACTCCAACAACAAGAGAACAAGATTTTGAATTAGTAGAGTTATGCTAGTGAGATCACAACTCGTGGAGGTATCGCCTGCATGTAATGAAATTCTACTGGAGTGATGTTGCTGGTGTGATGAGGATGAGACTGAAGCTGGAGCAAGTTGACATCGAATCGATCCAACTGGTTGTAACTTCTCCTTCTACTTTATAATAAAGAGATTTTTTCCTTTCCTAATACATGTGTCCATAATGTTATATGTGTATTTTCAAATGAAATCGATTCAATTTGTTTAACATGAATATATCATTTTCTTTTATGTCATTTTATATCTTCTGTTTTCCATTGTAGGTACCAATGAAGCGAGTTCAGTTCGATTGAGAGTGACAGAAACAACGGAAGGGAGGCGAGAAATAGCGAAAATATCACAAGTAGGTATTCTTCACTTATCTATTCAATTTAAGGAAAAGGTCAAATACCTTTCTTCTATTGTTCTAAGTGTGACCACCACACTTAGGGAAAAAATTTATATCCGTAGTTTTGATTTTTGTAAAACAAAGACAAATAAAATCTACCAGAAAACAACCCAACAAGATTTTAGAAATTGATTTTCTCCGAGGGCTGAAGGAATTTTTCCAAATTATTTTTTTACATGCACAAACTATGGGCACAAGGAAGCAAATTGTAGAGTGTGTTAGATCTCTGTAATTTCAGAAGATTGGTAAGACCAAAAATGTAGAGAGAACACTTGACCCACTTTGGGATTCTAGGATCTAGCCCTCCTGAATCCGGAGAGGGATCTCTCCAGTAAAGTGCAAAGATTGATTTATCTTTAAAGGTTTTATGGGTATGATATTAGGCTATTTATTAAGACCGAGGGTTTTTGTTTGTTTTGGATGGTTGAGCATGATTATTATTTGAGTGGAAAGACCTAAGTGGGAAGAGTTTCAAATGTGTGATTTGAAAGCAATCAGAACAAGCATTGGCTAAAAATATAGATATAACGCTAGTTTTTAGTCCATTGGGCTATGAAGTCATAATAGGGCTTTAATTGAGCAACAAATTCAAGAGTGATCCAAGGGGAAAGTCATATATATCACAAGATCTTTGAGATTAAATGATGGGATGGAAAGAATAAAAGTGTTGGAGGGGTGGAAACAGATAATAATTTCAACTAGGATTTATAGTCTGTCCAAACAAGAAAAGCCTCTTAAGTAATTGCTTAAAACTAACCAAGAATAGGGCTCACCATAAATTCCTTGGGAAAGTTTGTATTAAAGCAACTCAATAGATAAACAATCCAGTAATCTGCATAATTACCTTCAGAAAGTATGAAAATACATAAGAGAAACAAAATGCAACTTAAGATGAGATAAGATACTTTTAAATCTAGTCTACTTTCAACATACACCTAGGGAAACTTTCAGAATTTACCTTTGGAGAAAGAAGCTAGAAAACAGGGCACACCATCACTTTTCTAGTCCAACTTTACTAAGCAGATAATGAAAATAACATTTAAGAATAATGTTTAAGGTAAATAGTAGGACGAGGGAACACCAGCATTCCTAACTGCTTAAACTGTATTGAATCATTCTTAAACAAACAAATTGGAGGAAAACATTGAGATAAAGCTTATCAGTCAGAGAAGGGTACTGAAAATAGTAAGTCCTAACTCTATGCTTGCTTTTATTTATCAGAGAATAAATGGACAATATGGCATACACAAAAGGAAAACAATTACATAGAAAGGTGCACTTTACTAGTGATATAGACCAGGATCCCAAGAAACAACTTGTTATTGATGTCAAACCAGTTATAGTCTTTAGGTCCAATGTTTCAGTTCAGCAATCATCTACACTTCTCAGCCTAACTATTCGATCACAAATAGAGCTTCAATAGCCTTTGAATACTATTTATAGGTAGAAGTTTCGAGCACAATTATATTTCAAAGTTCCGCAACCAACATTTTCTCATCTTCTACAAAAGTATTTATAGAAGAAATGAGGAGGTGGGATGAGATAAAAGATCTTCAACGTTCAATTAATACAGATTAATGCTTCTTGGCCTTTGAGGGGCTCAATGGAGAAGTTTACAGATATTTTTTCCGTATTAATTTTTTTTACATTAAGTTTTAAGCTCGGTGGAAGCTTTTGTTGACTTTTATAGCTCTGTGTCATCTTGTAATAACTCTGGTGATATTTTGCAATAAGTTCCTTTGGCTGAATTAACTGTTCGGTTGTTGTGAGGAAAATATCCTCTGTTCTGGTCATTACTCGGCCTCTGTTGAATGATGTGATGCTATAGGTGGCATTAGGTAGCTAAGAGGAATCAATTAGCCTCTGATGTGGCAGTGGAGGCATCCTATGTCTAATAAATATTTTTGATTTGTCTTTAACTGTGTTTAATTTAGTGGATTAGGCTTTTGATTTTTGATCTTAGCTGTAATCCACCCAAAATATGTAATTAATCTTTAATTCTTCATCTCTGGTTTGTTTGGGTCTTCAACACTGATACTCTTTGATTGTTTTAATTCTCTGTGTCTTGTTGATGTGCAGGTGCAACAGTGGCTTTATGGAGCTGCCAGCATTCATGAGACACCGACAAACGTGATGATGCAACCCTATGGAACAATCTCTTTGATAAACAAAAATCCTAGAGGGTCGTCACCCCTGGCTTTATTTTATTTTAAAATCATATGGAAAACCTTTAGGACCTGCAAAATACACAAAATAATTAAGAAATCCTTCGTATTGGGTAAAAACTACTTAGGAGGTTAAGGTTAGGAGCATGGTCATTGGATGACAGCATCCAACGGTGGAGATCGATCGTGGGAGGTCAAAGAGGAAAGTGGTGGTGTGAACGGTGCAAAGATTAAGTTAGGACCGTCAATCTTCACAGAGATCAATGGTTGGGAGCAATAGTAATAAGATAATATGAAGGGGTCACATTATAATTACATAGGTGAAAAAATGCGAAGAAACGGGTTTAAAACCTTAATCAGCAATGAAAAAGGAAAGGAAGAAAATTGGGGCTTCCAAAATGATTCTGGGCCGTTAGATCTTATATGGCGGAGGGCGATAGTGTAATTCTTAGATTGAATCTGAGCCGTTGATCTGCATAGATCAACGACAGGAAACACATGCAATAAAACATAATGCAAATGGGAAAAGTGGTTTCGGGAGGGAAAAACCAGCAATATCGTGCAGGAAAAGGGGAGGAAAGTGGTTTCTCCTTTTCGAATGCGATATGCGTTATCAATCGACATGTGGCATTAAAAAACTGTCCATTTCACGTGATTTCTAGAGATTAACGAACGTGCTCAAAGTTACATGAAAATGGGCGTCTACCGTCAGATCTGGGGTCTTAGATCTGACAGCTATGGAATGAGCGCAATAACAGATAGGTGAATGGGCGATAACAAGTGGGGCAGGGGGAAGGTAGTATTAACCTAGACCGTTGGATCAAAATATGAATGGCAAAGATCAAATTTGGAGGTTGAATGGAAACATAAACAACGCAGAGGAAGGGTTGATATGGGCCGTTGATCTGTAGAGATCAACGGCTGAGATTTGGCCATAGAACATTATAAAGTGGGGTGTATGAATTTAACCAAAGGTGGGAGGATGGATTTGGACCGTCCGATCTTGACACGTGGACGACCTAGACGTAATCGGTGCCTTGCAATTGGCGAGGGCAATGGACATGGGAGCGTCAAAGCGATTTACTGTGGGCCGTCGATCTGCAGATCAGATCAACGGTGGAGGATGAATCGGAAGACCGCCAATTGGAGGCGGTGAATAAAATAATACACCATGCTAATGGAATTCTCCGATGCGATATAGCGCTGGCCGTTTGATTGGTCCAAGATCAACGGCGGAGAAGGGCTCTGACCAATGAACGGGTGGGACCCTTTATAGCATATGAAAATAAAAAATTTATGAAATACAAAGGTCTTCTGGTGTCGGGGCGGGTTATATAATGAGGCTTGGCGCCCGATTGCGGGGCCTGTGGATATATGAAGAGGTTAAAGGAACCGGGTTTATATACAAAGGGCCAATCACATCAGAGGCAAGGAGATGGTCTTTCAATCTACCCATTTGTAAAATCCCTGATGCGAGATCCTGTAGATCGTCAATCGGGCTTTTAGATCAATGGTCTCTATCATTTAATAACATGAACCGGTGGGTTTAGAATAAAACTTAGGAAAGAGGGTTTTTTATGTTTTACAAAGGAAAAATATCATCGGACAGGGTTTATATAAACATTTAAGTGCCCGATTGTGGGATCTTGTGTTTTATGAAGCGGCAATGGGATCGAGGGTTATGTATAAAGGAGCTAATCGCATCGGGCTATTTGTGTGTGTTGTGGAGGTAAATCCCCTCTACGGACAGAGGCGATCCCTACTAGCCCAGATTAGGTCTAGCAATAATCGTTCACACTATAGTGCAGGTTCCTAATTGTAGATAAACCAACTAGCGATGAAGGCTTACCTGGAATCCAACGTTGTCACTCGTAGAGAAGGTAGCGCTCCCATTCCTTAGCTCTGGCAGATCACAATCCCCATGATCTCTGTGATCGGACACTTGCACACGCAAGAAAAAAGACAAATGCAAGCATAAAATCCAGTGCATACAACTATATGTCAGTCAGAGAAGACATAACTCATGATCATTATCAAGAACAAGAGTGGAACCATAACCAATAGTCGCTTATCATTAATCAATCAAAAGAAGAATACAACCATAGCTCTAACGCTGAATTCTCCTTTGGAGGGTCGTCAACAGAACGCGTCTCGATAAATCCTATCAGGGATGGGACAAACCTCTCTCTTCAGATGTCTCAACAATAATCTCCTTGCTTGGATTTGGCCTTAAGGGAATGAATCAAGCTCTTGCAGCATTAGGCTCTTGGGAACTTGGAGACTAGCTATTCAGCCATTTAGCCCCTTCATCAATGGATGAAGGCTATATTTATAGAGGAGAGGAGGAGGTTGGGATCCCTACAAGAGTGGAAGGGAGGCCTTATCCCTTGGGAGGTTCCCCATAAGGTGGAAACAAGAGGCCAAAGGAGGAAGGCCGTGGTTATTCAGTCGAAACCACTCCTGATGACTCATCCATGAAGTTGTTGTAATCGAAACTTCTCCTCTTTTTTTAAAAAAAATTCCAAAAGAAGATTGGTGCAGGTGCTTAACTGGGACAGAGTGCCAATTGGCACGGGCTCAGTGTTAATTTTCCTCATTGGTGCGAGTACATAATGGGCTACCAGCGCAAAGGCAAAAACAGGTGTTTTTAGGGGTCGGCTCAGGAAATGATCAACAAAAGAAATGTTTTCCTCATGGAAAGGGATGCAATGATGGTATTTGCAAGGCATGACACTGCTTATTGGTCACAGAAATGACCCTCCAATGGGTGAGATGGGGATTGCAGGGATGGTGAAAAATTACTGTGTAACAGATGCCCCCTAAAGCATGAGGCCCGAAAGAGAGAGAGGGGTGAAATGCTTTACGAGAACATGTCCAACTAAAAACACTGCCGTCGGAAAAACTGTGTAGAGAAATACAACTGATATCTCAGATATATGATATATATGTGGTATGGGCACAACCATCCATAACAGAGTATACAATAATCCAAATCCAAGGTATGGACGCAGCCATCCAGTGAGGATCGATAAAAGAGACTCAGGTATGGTCGCAGCCATCCAATCAGTGATTCATGTAACCAATCATGATAATCCACAAAATCGCAGCCTGGATCGTAACAAACAGGAATCCAGGGTCTTACGCTCCATCTCGACCCAAACAAAGTAGAAGTTGAAGCGTGCGAATAAGTGAGCTGAAGTCGAACATGCAAGAACACCGTCTAATTACCAGCCACTGATAAAAGCTATTAACAGATGCGAGAGGTACCACCATTAATGCCAATGGTCCTCAAGGTACTACAGGTACAATCTATGGCATGTGAACAATGAGCTAACGTTGAACACCCGCATAATCACTCGATCGGAGGCCAATGATGAAAACCTCACGTCGAATGCGAAGAACCCACCATTGAGGCATGTAGGCTCCAAGGTACCAGAAGGGAGTCTCTAGATCAGCTTCTTGGATAATGAGCTGAAGTCGACAGGAAGTGAACTTGATCGAAGGCGGGCCATAGTGTTTCCCACCTCATCGATGCAAGACAGAGGAACATAATGTCTTTGTGAATTAAGATCAGATGAGAATCAGAGGAAGGTTGGAATTTGTAGAGGTCAACTTCTCTTGAACATATCGGCGGCACGACAGTGGAGTCGGCAGTATTTGACATCAGAAGATCAGAGGTCATGGTAATGAGGCAAAGAGCAGATGAGAGGTCAAAAAAGGTATCACCCAAACCCATGGAGGCAAGTGAAAAACGAGATGAGATGTCCCCAACCCGACACGAATGCAGACAAGTGCCATGTTCAAGAGCGACATACTGCCGACAAGACGAAGATTTTGGTTCCATTTTTCCCCACCATTTCTGGTGAGTACCTCTTTATTTTTACACAAGCTTGAAGAGGATTCCATATGCTTGTCATATAAGTCCATCCTTTGGACGAATCCACCCTAGTACATTTAACGAGCCCTAGGAAGGAGCGACTCGAATATCGTCATCACGACTGAATCCGATGTCATCAGGGTTTAACGAGTCTGACAAAGGAAGAAATTGGTGCCTTTTCATGTTTAGAGAGTTTGAAAAGACAGCAGAAAAGTAAACTCCAATGGTCCCTTTTCGTAAATAGTTCCTCAGATCTGAAAAGGTAGAAAACTATGTCTAAGAAAACCTCCTAGTCGCGATAGGCTAGGGTATTCCTTTTTCGTAAGTAATCTATCACAGCCTGAAAAAGGGGTAAACGTATACTGGGTAGATGTCGTTTTGTGGCCACTTTAACGAGATTGAAATGACAAGGGCCTCGGTCATCTTTTCATGTTTAGAGAGTTAGAAAAGAGCTAAAAGTTGACTCCTCCTGGAGGAACGAGTGGTATAAAGGGTAGCAACTAGTTCCAGTAATGGTGGAACTTCTCAGAACATGATAAAAGTCAAGAGGTTGGCTAACAAGACCACTCATTGCAGCAGTTCCTCAGGAACGGGTAAAACAACCAAGTGAAGGCATATGATCGGCCAAGTAGATAGTGACGATGGAGTGAGAAAACCAAGGCTCGTCTGGCAAAAACAGGCTGATAAAATGACAATCACAAGAGGTAAAATGGGAAAGGTTTCATTTTTACACAAGCTTGAAATCAGGAAACTCTGCTTGAAGTTGGTTTCATTTTTACACAAGCTTGAAACAAAGATAAACTATGCTTGAAACCGGTTTCATTTTTACACAAGCTTGAAACGGAAATAAACTATGCTTAAAAAATTTAAGCATGCCCCCAGCATGGTGACTCAATTCGAGGTACATGCCCCCCAAGCTTCAATCCATATGAAAGGAAGATGGAGTGAAGGTTCAAGTTACGAGATCAAGAGAAAGACTCGACTGGGATTTTACGAGATCTTATCAAAGACTCGAATTGAATAGCAACGTGTTTCATTTTTTAATGAGGCTGACACATTAAAAGAACTATCCTCGGGACACCTTGTTTCATGATTTAAGGAGCTTGGCACAAGACAAGGAACTTTGCTCCGACAACCTTGTTTCATTTTTTAGGAGCTTGACACAAGACAAGGAACTCTGCTCCAACGACCTTGTTTCATTTTTTAAGGAGCTTGACACAGGAAAAGAACCATGCTCCGACAAACCTCATAATAATGAACAAGAAGTCATCGCTTCCAAGAGTTCCACTCCTGGTGGAAGGAAAATATCCTAGAAGTCAGGACCTAATGCCCCCAACACTTGATGCACGATGGCATCATCACTGAGCACAGGCACGGGGTAGGTAGCCACATAGTTGACCTGCAGTGGGGAAAATACAACGGGTGGATAAAAACTAGGAAGGGATGATGGCGGGCCAGCTGCCACATCGGGACCAAAGAACGAAAGCTGATCAATGGTCACGATCTGCCCTTCATGTGGAAAACAGACCACACGAAAAAGGGAGGAGACAAGTGCTCCCATGGCATAGGTGTAATCACACCCCAGGAGCAGATTGAAATCCAAAGGGCCTGGAACAACCGTCATGTCCATATGGACGGTTTTACCTCCCAAAGTAACAAGTAACCTTGGAAGGATCCCTAAGGGTTGACTCGTTCTTCTATTAAATGCCAACAGATTCTGCGTAACAGGCGCAAGCAGCGGCGAGCCAAAAGCTTTCCAAGTAGTTGAAGACAGAATACTAATATACGTGCCTTCGTCTATAATGGTTCTGGGTACGACTAGACCAAAAGCCTGTACTGTAATCTCAAAAGGCACATAAGACGAAAGGCACTATCCTGGAAATAGATTCCAATCAAAGGAAGCGACCAAACTACTCGGAGGGGATACCATCAAACTAAGATGGTCTTCCCCTGGTGTTATGGAAGAAGAAGCATCCTCCATGACCTCCATCTCGAAGGTGGGAGGGATATCCTCCGAGACCTCCATCACGGGAGGCGAAGGAGCAGCTTCTTGAGATACGGGGACAGGAGAATCTTTCTCCAAATTCGAAGAATCTAAAGAAACCAGAAGAACATGAGGGGTGTGAGATCCACTCTCCACGAAAAAGACCTGGTGCACCGTAGACGGGGCCAGTTCAACCGATCCCACGACCAATGGTTGGTCGGGAATGGATTCTTGAATCTAAATTTCCAAGGGAGCGGGATCGACCAAGGATGACTCTTGACCAATCGTAGGATCAACTAGTGGAGGACTCAAAGAAATCTGATTATAACCAGCTAGAAGGCATGGTGTAGAACTGGTTAAGTTGTCCAAAACTCTCTTGGCTTCATCCATATACGGACAAAGGTGAATGGCATGGTGCCCTTCACACAACTTACAGGGATTGGTGAGCTTACCCTGCTTCTTAAGAGTTTTACCAGCACTAGATGAAGACGTGCCCCCAACCTGACTCTCAGAAGCCAAATGCAATGGCGGACGACCATTGGACCATACTTCGAGCACCTTGGGAATGCCAGGGCAGTCTCGAAGAAGATGGTTCCCTGTGCACAACATGCAAGGAAATTCAACTTTTCATGGAGGGTTGGAAGGTTTATCAAGAGGGGGTGATTTAAAAGTAGTAGCTGCAGCCTTAGCCTCTCTCTTATCAGAATTCTTCTTCTTTGTCTTCTTCTTCTTATTCTTAGCCACCTGGTTACTTGAATCCAAACTTTCACCAGGCGAAGTAGAAGAGGAGGACGCAGAAATAGACGAAGAAGGGGAGAGGTCCTCCTTGGAATCAACATGATGTTGTTTAGGTGGAGGAACTAATTGAACAGTAGCTGAGACATTCGGGACCACAGAGGTTGAAAATAACCAAACAGGCAACCGAACAGTTAACCCAGGAAGGGACAACGTTTCCATATAAGGAGCACCAACATTTCCAAAAGGAGGAAAAGGACCAGGATTCCCATCGGAGGGGATTCCTTGGTTGGTGAACTCTAGGAAAGTTGCCATTAGAAACGATCTTCAGAACAACACCCTAAGGAAACTAAATTTAACCAAGAATATTTCGTGGGCAGTTAATTTTTAAAACATTGAAACAAAACTCTACCATTTCATCTTTTAAGAGTCGAGAAACAGGAAAAATGTGACTCTATCACTTTCAGATTGGAAACAAGCGTGAAAGGACAAGCGCTTGATGATCTTTTCAAATTTAAAGAGTCAGAAAATATCGAAATGACTACTCTGGAAATATAGGCAAAAGGGTGTACCAAATAACCGTGAACTGCAATATACACCTTGGTTTCAAAATGAAAGAGAAATCAACCAAGGACTTAACGTACATGCAAGCAATCTCCCTGAATGCTGTGTCTGGTGTATCACGGGTATAGGGCGGCAGACTCGGCTTCCTATGGATAAAGGATGGCAACCTAGTAGGGTCTCCCTTTATATACTCGAAGGTACGGGGAGCACAAGTCCATACTAGTGCTGTCTAAAGCCAAGAGGCGAATGACAGCTACTAGGTTTAAAGACGCCAGAACACGTCTCTAGCCTAGACCACTAAATGTTGCATTAATGTTTCAATTCTGCCTTAGTGTACATTGAATAAATTTTAATGTTTATCTTCAATTACGTTTCAATTTTCAGGCCCTAGCGAGTGTGATGTCTCAAAATATCCTAAATGCACACTATATGCCACATTATATCATTTCATTCGATGAATGCTATCTAGTTAAGGGAAGAGCTTCAAACAATGATGCAACCAACAACAACATTGTAAATGAAATTTTTCCAAACTAGATGACTTTCACTATCCAAAAGTAATTTCAAACACTCAACGATGTGAATAATGCAATGTAATCTATGCAAAATCCTCTTTTTCAAAAACTATGCAATTGTAATCTATGCACAATTTCCTTTTTCCTTTTCAAATAATAAGAATGCACTCAATTCGATGAAATGAGAATCTACTTAATGCATGCTTTCAATGAAATATAATGCACTCAAAGCGATTTTTAGCTTTCAACCATTAAACAATGTGATCTAAGTTCAATGATAAATCTCAAAATACTCTTCAATGCAATGTGATCTAATGCATTTTAACAAAAAGAACACTTTGAGATGAAAACTAAATAAATGCAAATCTTCTTAATGAAGGATGAATGCAAAAGAGATGTAAACAAACACTAAGAATGCAATCGTTGTTTCAAACACTTTGTCACGAAATCCCTCAAAAGGCGACAAGACATATGAGGTCAAACACAAAGAGGAATTCCAAAGCAAGAGATCAAAACAAGGCATTCATTCCCTTTTACATCAAGCAATCATGGAGAGAAGACATTTCAAACAATGAGCAATGTATTCTATGCTCATATAGAGAAAATACCGGAAGGGAAAGACACACTGGTGAAGGATTCAGGGAAAAAGTCTCAATTTTCACACACCCTGAAATTGGCCCAACTTTGTCATTGACAACTAGCGTCAACTGGTGCGACTTTCTCACTGAAAACTAGCGCCAATGCCCAATTGGCGTGGGTTGCTAACTGACAACAAGCGCCAACGCCTGAAAATGAAAAAACAAATAATTTCTCCCAACCAAGACCAGACTCACCACTTCAAGCAGAATCTAAAACAAACCCAGAAGCAAAGTACTGACCAAAAGAAACTTCCGAACAAGGGTAAACCCTAGCACCTACAGGAGATGGCGCGACTGTCTGGCTGTAATCCGTGCCAGACAGGAGATGGTGCGAGTGATGAACTGGAAACCCGCGCCAATTGGCACGACTGTCAGGGTGGAAACTGTGCCAATCAAGCCAACCATGAAAGGATGAAAACTCAGAAAAACAGAGGTCAGATCTGATCCTCTGGGGCTGAACCAAAAGCCAAACACACAAAAAGAGCCATCCAAAAGAGCTGATAAAGCAAGCAAAGTCAAGAAACGACCGAAAGACAAGATAATACTCCAAGTGTTCAGTTCATAAACTAAACCAGATATTGACTGAAGTAGCATTGATCTACTTCGCTAATGCAGAGCAAGAGCATTTCGAAGGCTATCTGGCTAACTTCAGGCTCCGTCCGTAGTTTATAAAGCAAACAATAAGCTAACTCCACAGTGGAGTTGCCAATTAGTTGTGGAGGTAAATCCCCTCTGGGGATAGAGGCGATCCCTACTAGCCCAGATCGGGTCTAGCAACAATCGTTCACGCTATAGTGCAGGTTCCTAATTGCAGATAAACCAACTAGCGATGAAGGCTTACCTGGAATCCAACGCTGTCGCTCGTAGAGAAGGTAGTGCTCCCGTTCCTTAGCTCTGGCAGATCACAATCCCCATGATCTCTGTGATCGGACACCTGCACATGCAAGAAACAAAACAAACGCAAGTGTAAAATCCAGTGCATACAACTATATGTCAGTCAGAGAAGACATAACTCATGATCATTATCAAGAACAAGAGTGGAACCATAACCAATAGTCGCTTATCATTAATCAATCAAAAGAAGAATACAACCATAGCTCTGACGCTGAATTCTCCTTCGGAGGGTCGCCAGCAGAACACGTCTCGAAAAAGCCTGTCGGGGATGAGACAAACCTCTCTCTTCGGATGTCTCGACAATGATCTCCTTGCTTGGATTTGGCTTTAAGGGAATGAATCAAGGCTCTTGCGGCATAAGGCTTTGATGGCTCTTGGGAACTTGGAGACTAGCTATTCAGCCATTCAGCCCCTTCATCAATGGATGAAGGCTATATTTATAGAGGAGAGGAGGAGGTTGGGATCCCTACAATAGTGGAAGGGAGGCCTTATCCCTTGGGAGGTTCCCCATAAGGTGGAAACAAGAGGCCAAAGGAGGAAGGTCGTGGTTATTTAGTCGAAACCACTCCTGATGACTCATCCACGAAGTTGTTGTAATTGAAACTTCACCTCTTTTTTTAAAAAAAATTCCAAAAGAAGATTGGCACGGGTGCTTAACTGGGACATAGCGCCAATTGGCACGGGCTCAGTGTTAATTTTCCTCATTGGCGCGAGTACATAACGGGCTACCAGCGCCAAGGCAAAAACAGGTGTTTTTAGGGGTCTGCTCAGGAAATTATCAACAAAAGAAATGTTGTCCTCATGGAAAGGGATGCGATGATGGTATTTGCAAGGCATGACACTGCTTATTGGTCACAGAAACGACCCTCCAATGGGAGAGATGGGGATTGCAGGGATGGTGACAAATTACTGTGTAACAGTGTGTAACAAAAAGTGTTGCGCTCGTCGAAAGTTCTGATGCGATAAGCACTTTTGGCCTTAGCGCTTGGTTCCAGCACCAAGGCATATGGTGGGGAAATGGTTAGTACTTAGCCCAAAGGGGCTTAAGCCTATAGTTACAAACTCATTTCTTATGAGATTTTCAAGGTTTTTTTATGGATTTGGGGGTTTCGGCAAGGTTTAAAAAGTGAGTTTTAAACCTTGTAAAAGGATTTTAATGAAGGCGAAAGGGGAATAAATGAAAAATAGAGGAATTTTGATGGGGGAAAAAGGGAATAAAATGAAGGTTATTTTGAAGTGAAAGGAAGGGGAAAATGGGAAAAAAGGGATTTTGCAGCAATTTTTTCTTCATGAAAACAACATAATTTCTGAGTTTAAAAGGGAAACAGCAGTGAAGATTAAACAAAGGGCATGATGTCTTCATGAGTCTTCAAGAGATAACATTTTTAGCAATAAAACTTGTTTCTTGAAGGCTCCAAAAATTATTTAGCCACCATTTGATATTAAAATTTTATAGGTGGCTAACAGTGGCTCCACTTGGGGATGGTGCCTTCTTGAAGGCATCAAGAACTTCAGATTTGCATTCTCTGGGGGGCTGATCAGTGCCTCATCCATTGGGCTGCAACTTTCCCTACTTGGATGATCTTCTTTTGCTCTGAAAAATGTTAGCAGCCATGAAAAACAATGGATCTTCATCAACAAGCTTTCTACCTACCCAATCCTATTGGTCTAACATTTTTTCTTCTTTAGAGTGCACTTGGATTGGAAAAATCTTTTGCAAAAATTTAATTCTTTTGCAAGCAAAAAAATAATCTTTTTCTACTTCTTATTCCTCCATGAACTCAGATTAAACAGTTGAGTTCATATACTTCTCTACCTAATCTACTAATCTATTAGGATTAAATAGTCTAATAGATTTTATTCTCTAATTTCTAAAACAGAAATTTAAAAGCATACAAGTCAGGATTGAACAATCTAACTTATTGCTGATCTATGGCATAAAAAACAAGATGCACATAGATATTATTTTATAGAAAATTAAATCAAAATGGAAGGCTTAAGATCTGAAAGTTCAAAGCACGACCTTCTCTTTTTTCAGCTCTATTTTTTACTTCTGTTTGAGTTGTTCTTTCCTTGTTCTCTGGTTCATATTTTGAGCTGATTAGAACCAGTTTTACCTCTGTTTTGACTCGGAAATTTAAACAGATAGGAGTCACTCTTCTTTTGGACACTTAGGTTCAGATTTTGAGCATGTTTGAACCTTTAATTTCTATCCTAATCTACCTAACTGATAAGCCAAGATTAAGTTGTTTGGAAAATCGAATTCACTAACCTATCAACAGTCAATTTAAAAATAATTAGTCATGATTAGGATGTATGAATAACTAGAAGTGTGGTTTTTAGGAGTGGCATTTTAGCTTGCACACTTTCAAACTTTGTTTTTCTCTTTTTTGGTATGGGGCTGTACCTATATTATTTTTACAATCTGCCCTCTTTTATTTCTTCTATTTTTTTTGTATTTTTTATTTTTCTAACTTTGAATGCAATGATGGGTGAAATATTTATAATGAGAAAAAAGATAAAAAGGCTTTTAGAACATGATAGGATCAAGAGAAGTAATGTTTAAGCATCCTACCATTGACAAGACCTCCGAACAGTTCAGCTCCATTCAACTCCTGCAAGAAAAAGGCATTGTTACCAGTAGCAGAATGGATGAGATAAGGGCCAAGCCATAAGTTTTCAAATTTCCCATGCTTTCCCTTGTCTTCTCTCCTTGAGTCCCACTTTAAAAATTTGTCCCCAACATTGAAATTGCTGGCCTTTGTTCTTTTTTCAAAAAGCTTTTTGATGCTGTCGTTCTTTTGCAATGATTTGTTATATACCTCCTCTCTGGTTTGCTGAAGGTGTATGGTATGATTTATCCTTCTGATCATTTCATTGTCTTCAGACTGAACCTCTTGAATCAACTTCATAACTGACACACCAAGGCTGGTTGGAAAAATTGCATCAATTCCATACACAAGCTGGTAGGGTGACATCCCAATAGATTTCTTCAATGTCAATCTGTCAGCCCAAAGTGCATGAACTAGCTTTGTGTGCCAAGACTTCTTGTTGTCCTCCAACAGCTTCTTGATTATGTTCACCAAACTCTTGTTTGAGGATTCTGCTAGTCCATTACCTTGAGGGTAATAGGCCGTGGAATGACCCAATGTTATCTGATACTTGTGATAGAACTCAACCATCTTCTTTGATCCAAATGCAGCTGCATTATCAGTGATGATCTTCTTAGGACAGCCAAATCTAGAGATGATATTAGTCTCCATGAATTTTATGATGCCCGAGTCATTAGCTTGCCTAGAATGGATGGCTTCTATCCACTTGGTGAAGTAGTCTGTTGCAGTGAGAATCCATCTATGTTGGGCAGAGGAGGGTGGATGGATTTATCCTATGAAGTCAAGTCCCCACTATTGAAAAGGAGCTTCAATAGTGATTGGATGCAAAGGTAAGGGTAGCAACTTCCTTTTGCCTTCAAAAATTTGGCATTTATGACAGGAAATTATCATCTTTTGTACATCAGAAAAGAGAGTGGGCCAATAGTAACCAGCCCTCAGGATTTTATTGGTTGTTGTTTTCCAGTAGAGGTGTCCTCCACATTCTCCTTCATAGAACTCGTGCTTAACCTTCTCTGCATCATACTCAGGCAAACATTTAAGAAATATACCACTTTCATTTTTCCAATAAAGACATTTATCTATAATGAAATAGTTTACAACTTTTAACTTCAAAAACCTTGCCTTTGTTTTTAATAAACCAGGAGGTGTGTTCAAATTAAAAAAAACATAAAGAATATTAGCATACCAAGAGGAATTCATAAAATGATCTTCAACAATAGGAGTTGAGAGTTCCTCTTGTTCATCTAAAGCATCAATCATATTAATATCAAGAAATTCAAAATTGGATTCAACCATTAATCTAGCTAGACCTTTACCTTTGATGAGTTTAGTGGGCTTAATCTCTAAATCATATTCAAGAATAACAGCTATCCACTTACCTCTCTTACCATCTGGGTCCTGTGTTAGGATGTCTTTCACAACTGAATTTGGGACAAAGGAAATGATGTGTGAATGCAAGATGTATAATCTGAAGTCTTTTAAAGCCTTAACCAAAGCAAAGGCTTGCTTTTACATAATGTTATACTTCAAAAGAGAATCTATCAATGCCTTGCTAAAGAATGCAATAGGCTGCTCTTGTCTTTGTGGATTTTTCTATAAAAGGACAACAGCTATTGTATTTTATGATGCGAATGAAAAAATCTAAAAATCTTTTGAAAAATCAGGACTTATTAAAAACGGTGTTTTGGTTAACGCTTGTTTCACCAGCTCAAAGGACTTCTTTGCTTCCAAGGTACACTTAACCCCTTGATCCTTTTTCAACATGTTTGTAGTGTTCCTACGGAGCTTAGCCAAGTTGGGTATGAACCTTCTCAAGAAATTAATCTTTCCAATGAAAGATTGTAGTTCCTTGATGTTTCGAGGATGAGATATTTTCAATATGGCCTCAATCCTCTTTGGGTCTATCTTAATACCCTCTTCCGAAATAATGTGGCCAAGAAGTTTACCTTCTTAGAGCCCAAACAATGTTTTCTTGGGGTTTAAAGATATCCCAAACTTTCTGCATCTCTCGAATACTTTTTTCAAATGTTCTAAGTGCTCTTCTTCTGTCTTTGAAAAAACAATCACATCATCCAGGTAAATAATGATGAAGTAGCCTAATTCTTTCGAGAATGCTATGTCCATGGCTCTCTGAAATGTTGCACCAGCGTTCATTAGACCAAAGGGAATTTTCAAATATAGGAAAGTGCCCCAAGGTGTAGTAAAGGTTGTCTTTAATTGATCATCAGGGTGAACTAAAATCTGATTATACCTTGAGTAGCCATCAAGCAAAGAAATTCTTTTGGAACCAACTACCCTTTGTAAAATATGGTCCATCTTGGGTAAAGGGTAGTTTTCCTTCAACGAAGCTTTGTTTAAGTTTCTAAAGTCTATACAAAGCCTAATCTCTCCTGTTTTCTTCCTAACTGACACTAGATTAGACACCCACTCAGAATATCTAATAGGGACAATAATACTAGCTTCATACATTTTCTTGATTTCCTTCTCAACCAAAGGTAACTGAACAGGGTTTATTCTGTGCAACTTCTATTTAAATGGCTTTTGGTTCTCCTTTAGAGGGATTTTTTGTTGAATTATTTCAGTTTCATAGGATTTCAGATCCTCATAACTCCATGCAAAAACATCAGAAAATTATTTAAACAACTCTATGTATTTGAGTTTAATGTGAGCTAGTAAAGTCTTAGACAGTTGGATCATCATTGGTTTATGTTCACTTCCTATATTACACTCTTCAACTTCAGTCTCTGCAGGCTCCATTTTTGGCTTCTTGGCCACATCGTTGAAATCAAACAACTCTTCTAAAGGGGCCAGACCCTTTGGAAAACTCTGATATTTAGACTGCAGGGTTTCTAAATCCTCTCTTTCTAACTCTGCAAAGATTTTTGTTGTGTTATCAAATTCTCTAGACAAAAGATTCACATTAGCAAGCTCAGGAGACTTTTCTTCTTCATCAAGAAAATTTTCTTCACTAGGGCAGTCTGATTCATAGTCTGAATCCGAAATGGGTAGTTCAAATTCATTTCTGAACTGCATTAAGTCTTCTATTTGTTTGTCTCCATCAAATACTTGCCAATAATTTCATTATTAGGAACAACTGGTCTGAATTTAATTTGAGTTGTACATTCTTTGGTTTCATATGGTGTTAAACATGTTCTAGCAGCAAAGGTCAAACTGTGGGCCATGTTATTTTTTCTTCTTGGGTCAAAAATGAATTGGGATTCCTCAAAAGTTTTTAATAAATCCACAACATCATTTCGATAGGCCCTAAGTCTGGGGTGATTTGAATTGGATTCCCCGTTGACCTACCTAATAATTAATTTTGAATCCCCATGTACTTTAATTCTTTTAGCTCCTATTTTTTTCAAGAAATGTAAGCCTAAAAGCATGGATTCATATTCCGCTATGTTATTCAAACACTGTAAGTTTAATCTATAGGAAAGTCTTTCTGTGTGTTTTTTCTCAGTGCTGCGTATCCAGACCCCTGCACCAACATTACTCCTAGTGCAAGACCCGTCGAAGTTCACATTCCACAAAGGATTAGTCTCAAGTTTATTATTTTGACTATTATCCTCTACAACTAAAGTGCTTTCAGATTCCTCTTGAGTATCGGCACTTAGTTGAATTTGTTTTAACACCTCAGGTTTTTCACTGCGTTGAGGGTTGTTTTCTTGACTGTCAAGGTTTAAAAGCAAAGGATGCATGACTTGTAGCTCAAGACCCGTGTTTGTTTGCTGTAATCTACAGGTTCAACAAACTATTTTAACAGTTCTATGTGGTCTTCATTCTCCTCTCTATCTACCATTAGCTCTGTTAAAGTTACTTTTTCATCCAATATTTCATCGTTAAAAAGGATAAATGAATCAAGGCCTATGTTTACAGAATAAAGGGGAGAGTTTTGTGGTCTGTCTTGGCTAGTAACCATGTACTGCATATGAGACTCCCTGTAAAGTCTTCTTGTCTGATTGAAAACAGGGATGGTCGCATAGGTCATGTCCATCTGCATAGTTCCTTGTAACTTAGCCCCCCAAGATCGTGATAACAACATTCCATACTTTGGGGGTACATCAGCCACAACAATATCCATGACTATGAATTTGGCTGGAATCTGTGATAAGTTAACGCAGAGGTCTTTGATTAATCCTAAACATTTTACTCTTCTTGAGTGAAAGGAGTAAAGGTATTTATAAGGTCTGGTGATTTCTACACCCAGGCTCTCCATTACAGCTTTGGGCATTAAATTGTGAGAGGCCCCTAAATCATGCATAGCGTTATGCAAAATCTTGTCAAGAACATTTAAACTTACATAGAAAGGAAGAACAGGTCCCTCTTGATATCTACCTTCAATTTTAGGACCAAAAATGAGCTCTGGTTGGTCATCGTTAATATTGACGGTATCATTATTCTCTTCTATGTTAAAAGCCTTCAAAATTTGGGTCCTATATACATTTTTGGTAGCTAACTCAGTAAGGGGAACAAAGATTTTAATTCTTGAAATTTCCTGCTCCAAACTGAAAGGGATCTGATTCTTTGAAGTGCTTGTCTCAGCCTTATTAATTGCCACTCTGTCAGCAAAATATGTTTGTTGATTTGTTCTATTTACATTTGACAAAAAAAAATTAACAAGAGTATTAGCTGAGGTGCTAACACTACTAAGGTTTGCACTCTGTTTTGCATTGCTTTGAGTGCCTTTCTCTTTACCTTTATCAGAACTTACAGCCACTATTTTTTCTTTCTATTTTACAATTTTGGGTTTATTTACAGTGTTGTTTTGTGAAGATTTTTCAGAGGTTTTTGTTTTGGGAGTTTCTTGATTAGTTTTACTTCGAAGGTCATACTCTTTTTGAGACTCTATGATGACATTCTCCATGTCTTGATAATAGCTTTCATCCTTATCTCTTTTGTCATCATAAGGTGTGTATATACCTTGTTTTCTATCATAATGAACTTCAAATTCATCATTATCTACTCCCAACATATTAATATCATCATCCTCTTTTTGCTCTACTATGTCTTCAACCTCACATAATTTTGATGAAAGGGAGGAGTGATCTGCTGATCATCCTCCCTTGGTCTATTTTGAGGCTGATTTCTCCTAAAATTCTGATTTTGGTTTTGATTTCTATTTTGACGAACAATTTGGTTTTGACTTGCTTGTGCTCTCTCAAGAATTCTCATTTTCTTCATCATCTACTCCATCATTCTTTCCATCTTTAAACTGGATGTGGAAGGGGTGGATTCCTCTCTAAAAGACACTCTCTTCTCATTTTTCATTCTTGCTCTTTTCTCCATCAAGTTTACTTCCACAGCAAGAGCCCCTTTTTGCATATCTTCGAGGGTTAAAGGATCTCTCTCTCTCAGCTGATAGGCCATCTCAGGATAAAATCCTTCAGGAAAATTATTTAAATCTGAGCCTTGTGGAGGTTTTAAGTCTGGGGGAAGGGCATTGTACACACTATTAAATCTAGTGCAGTAAGCTTGTACACTTTCCCCAGTTTTTCTGTTGAGATTTTTATAATCAGAAAGTATTTAAAGAGGTTTTTTCCTTAATTCCCATTTGTTTAAGAATGTATGATGGAAGGCTTGGAGATCATTGATACTATGAGGGGCTAAGCCTTTAAACCATTTTCTTACTTCTCCCCCTAAACTCTGAGCAAATAATCTAAGTTTGACAGATTCATCATCAATTTCATTTCTGTCAAAGTAGTCATTCATCTTATCCACATGTTGTGATGTAGTAGTAGCATTACTAGCATCATACAAGGGTATTTTGGAATCATAGTCCTGTGGAAGATTGACTAAGGGTACAGGAAGGACTAAGGGAGCATACCATGCTGCCATGATAGGTGGTGGGGGTGGATTTACAAGAGGTGAATTAACAAGAGGGAAGGTGGGCTGAAGTGGAGTGGTTTGAACAGTGGATGTAGGATGAATAGATGTGGATGGACCAGGAATAGATTGCTGAGCTGATCTTGGATGAGAGACACCTAAATTGTAAAGGAAATGTAAATAAGGTGGTGTTGTTTCTCTACTACCAAGATGTTCACTTTGTTCTGGGGATGAAAGTGAAGACTATGAATCTAGTTGATCTAAATCATCAAGCGACCTAGTTCTAAATGGATTTCTTAAGTCTACTTATGATTGTTGTAGAGCTGCAAGATTTTCAGGAACTGAATTAGCTCTCAAGGGTGATCTAAAAACATTTGAAAATTTAACCTTAGGAGACTTCCAAAGAATACTTTCCAGGTTATCAACTATCTCAGGTGGGTTTGGGTCAGGGTAGGCTCTAGTATGGATCTTTATAGGAGCCAATATGTTGTGTTTTTGAGACCCTACTTAACAAGAACAGTTCAACCAAGTATGACAGTATTTAAGAGGTTAACTGATCTTTTTTACACAAATTTTAATCTTACAGGTCTCTAAATGAGTTTAAATTATGTTATAATGATAATGGTTCTTCCCAGTGGAGTCTTAAGTTCTGTTTAGGATTGTGGAGTCGCCAAGTGGAATTTTTTAGCTCCTTTGGAGGTAAAATCTTTTATGGTCCACCACCATGTTTATTTAATACCAATATGAAATAATTTTGGGTTTTTCTGAGTTTATTTTTCAGTCCTTATGGGTTCTAAGAGTGTCCTAAATCTATTTCAAAACTTAGCTATGATTATGAGACGAAGACAGTCTACTCTTATGGCTAAGCTAGCTGATCCTTCAAGGTTTGATAAGGTCTTATGAGAATCCTAAGGTTTCCTTAGTTTGTCACTGATTCAAACAAGTTTCATCATGATTACCATTTGCTTGGTAGTGCTTAAAATGGCTGCTCT
This sequence comes from Pinus albicaulis, assembly GCA_034641835.2. Classification (NCBI taxonomy): domain Eukaryota; kingdom Viridiplantae; phylum Streptophyta; class Pinopsida; order Pinales; family Pinaceae; genus Pinus; species Pinus albicaulis. Next base: position 839,110,038 of record CM076581.1, on the reverse strand, counting down.
TACTCACTGCACAATATTCTTGAATTTAGGATTTTCCTGAGTCCAAAGGTGTACTTAAACTGTCATTTAACTCAGAAGCTTCCCCAGCGGAGTCGTCTGAAATGTTATCTCTTTGTAATTTCAACAGATTGGTAAGACCAAAAATGCAGATAGAACACTTGAACCACTTTGGGATTCTAGGATCTAGCCCTCCTGAATCTGGAGAGGGATCTCTCCAATAAAGTGCAAAGATTGATTTATCTTTAAAGGTTTTATGGGTATGATATTAGGCTAGTTATTAAGACTGAGAGTTTTTATTTGTTTTGGATGGTTTAGCATGATTATTATTTGAGTGGAAAGACCTAAATGGGAAGAGTTTCAAAGGTGTGAATTTGCAAGAAATCAGAATAAGCATTGGTTAAAAAGATAGATATAACACTGGTTTTTATTCCATTGGGCTATGGAGTCATAATAGGGCTTTAATTGACCAACAACTTCAAGAGTGATCCTAGGGGCAAGTCATCTATATCACAAGATATTTGAGATTAAATGATGGGATGGAAACAATAAAAGTGTTGGAGGGGTGGAAACAGATAATAATTTGAACCAGGATTTATAGTCTTTCCAAACAAGAAAAGCCTCTTAAGTAACTGTTTAAAACTAACCAAGAACAATGCTCACCATAAATTCCTTGGGAGAGTTCATATTAAAGTAACTCAATAGACAAACAATCCAGTAATCTGCATAATTACCTTCAAAAAGTATGAAAATACATATGAGAAACAAAATGCAACTTAAGATCAGATAAGATAATTTTAAATCTAGTTTTCTTTCAACATACACCTAGGGAAAAATTAGGAATTTACCTTTGGAGAAAGAATCTAGAAAACAGGGCACACCATCACTTTTCTAGTCCAACTTTACTAAGCAGATAATGAAAATAACATTTAAGAATAATGTTTAAGGTAAACAGTAGGACGAGGGAACACCAGCATTCCTAACTTCTTAAACTGTATTGAATCATTATTAAACAAACAAATTGGAGGAAAACATTGAGATAAAGCTTATAAGTCAGAGAAGGGTACCGAAAACAGTAAGTCCTAACTCTATGCTTGTTGTTCTTTATTAGAGAATAAATGGAAAATATGGCATACACAAAAGGAAAAAAATTACACAGAAAGGTTCACTTCACCAGTGATATAGACTAGGATCCCAAGAAAAAGCTTGTTATTGATGTCAAACCAGTTACGTTATTCAAGTCCAATGTTTCAGTTCAGCAATCATCTTCACTTCTCAGCCTAACTATTCGATCACAAATAGAGCTTCAAGAGCCTTTGAATACTATTTATAGGTAGAAGTTTCGAGCGCAAGTATATTTCAAATTTCTACAACCAACATTTTTTCATCTTCTACAAAAGTATTTATAGAAGAAATGAGGAGGTGGGATGAGATAAAAGATATTCAAGGTTCAATTAATACAGATTAATGCTTCTCGGCCTTTGAGGAGCTCAATGGAGAAGTTTACAGATATTTTTTCTGTATTAATTGTTTTTACATTAAGTTTTAAGCTCGGTGGAAGATTTTGTTGACTTTTATGGCTCTGTGTCATCTTGTAATAACTCTGGTGATATTTTGCAATAATTTCCTTTGGATGAATTAACTATTTGGCCGTCGTGAGGAAAATATCCTATGTTCTAGTCATTACTCGACATCTATTAAATGTTGTGAGGCTATAGGTGGCATTAGGTAGCTGAGAGGAATAAATTAGCCTCTGATGTGGCAGTGGAGGCATCCTCTGTCTGATAAATATTTTTGATTTGTCTTTAATTGTGTTTAATTTAGTGGATTAGCATTTAGATTTTCGATCTTAGCCGTAATCCACCCAAACTATGTAATTAATCTTTAATTCTTCATCTCTGGCTTGTTTGGGTCTTCAACACTAATACTCTTTGATTTCTTTAATTATCCGTGTCTTGTTGATGTGCATGTGCAACAGGGGCTTTATGGAGCTACCAGCATTCATGAGACACGGGCAAACGTGATGATGTAGCCCTGCGGAACAATCTTTTTGATAAACAAAAAGCCTATAGGGTTGTCACCCCTGGCATTATTTTCTTTTAAAATCATATGGAAAACCTTTAGGACCTGAAAAATACACAAAAGAATTAAGAAATCCTACGTATTGGATAAAAACTGCTTAGGAGGCTAAGGTTAGGAGCATGGCCGTTGGATGACAACATCCAACGGTGGAGATCGATCGCGAGAGGTCAAAGAGGAAAGTGGTGGAGTGAACGGTGCAAAGATTAAGTTAGGACCATCGATCTTCGCAGAGATCAATGGTCAGGAGTAATAGTAATAATATAATGTGAAGGGGTCACATTATAATTACATAGGTGAAAAAATGCGAAGAAACGGGTTTAAAACCTTAATCAGCAATGAAAAAGGTGAGGAAGAAAATTGGGGCTTCCGAAATGATTCTGGGCCATTAGATCATATTGGTCATCAGAGATCAACGGCTGTGGTTGATCACGAAAAACCTTGGTATATGTCAGAGGGTGATAGTGTAATGCTCAGATTGAATCTGAGCTGTTGATCTGCAGAGATCAACGACAGGAAATGCACGCGATAAAACATAATGCAAATGGGGAAAGCGGTTTCACGTTTTTGAACACGATATGCGTTATCAATTGACACATGGCATACAAAAACCACCCATTTAGTGTGATTTCTAGATATTAACGGACGTGCTCAAAGTTACGAGAAAATGCGCTTCTACCGTCAGATCTAGAGTCTTAGATCTAGCGACTATGGAATGAGCACGATAACAGATAGGTGCGCGGGCGATAATAAGTGGGGTAGTGGGAAGGCGGTATTTACCTGGACCGTTGGATCAAAATATGAACAACGGAGATCAAATTTGGAGGTTGAATGGAAACATAAAAAAAGAGGAAGAAGGGTTGACATGGGCCGTTGATCTGTAGAGATCAATGGCTGATATTTGGCCATAGAACATTATAAAGCGGGGTGTATGAATTTAACCAAAGGTGGGAGGATCGATTTGGACCGTCCGATCTTGACACATGGACAGCCCTGATGTAATCAGAGCCTTGCGATTGGTGGGGGCAATGGACATGGAAGAACCGAAGCGATTTACTGTGGGTCGTTGATCTGCAGATCAGATCGATGGTGGAGGATGAATTGGAAGACCGCCAATCGAAGGCGGTGAATAAAATAATACATCGAGCTAATGAAATTCTCCGATGTGATATAGTGTTGGCCGTTTGATTGGTCCAAGATCAACGGTGGATAAGGGCTCCGGCCAATGAACAGGTGGGACCCTTTATATCATATGAAAATAAAAAATTTATGAAATACAAAAGTCTTATGGTGTCGGGGTGGGTTATATAATGAGGCTTGGTGCCCGATTGCGGGGCCTGTGGATATATGAAGAGGTTAAAGGAACCGGGTTTATATACAAAGGTCAAATTTCATTAGAGGTAAGGTGATGGTCTTTCAATCTACCCATTTTTAAAATCCCCAATGCGATATCCTGTAGATCGTCGATCGGTTTTTTAGATCAGTGGTCTCTATCATTTAATAACATGAATCGGCGGGTTTAGAATAAAACTTAGGAAAGAGGGGTTTTTATGTTTTACAAAGGAAAAATATGATTGGACAGGGTTTATATAAACATTTAAGCGCTCGATTGTGGGCTCTTGGGTTTTATGAAGCGGAAATGGGATCAGGGGTTATGTATAAAGGAGCTAATCGCATTAGGCTATTTGTGTGTAACAAAAAGTGTTGCGCTTGTCGGAAGTTCCAATGCGATAAGCGCTTTTGGCCTTAGCGGTTGGTTACAGCACCAAGGGATATGGTGGGGAAGTGGTTAGGACTTAGCCCAAAGGGGCTTAAGCCTATAGTTACAAACTCATTTTTTATGATATTTTCAAGGTTTTTTGATGGATTTGGCGGTTTCAGCAAGGTTTAAAAAATGAGTTTTAAACCTTGTAAAAAGATTTTAATGAAGGGGAAAGGGGAATAAATGAAAAATAGAGGAATTTTTATGGGGGAAAAATGGAATAAAATTAATGTTAGTTTGAAGTGAAAGGAAGGAAAAAATGGGAAAAAATGGATTTTGCAGCAGTCTTTTCTTCATGAAAACAACAGAATTTCTGAGTTTAAAAGGGAAACAATAGTGAAGATTAAACAAAGGGCATGATGTCTTCATCAGTCTTCAAGAGATAACATTTTTAGCAATTAAAATTGTTTCTTGAAGGCTCCAAAAATGATTTAGCCAACATTTGATATGAAAATTTTATAGGTGGCTAACAGGGTGAATTTATCATATAGACAATTCATGACACCAAGAATAATTTATCAATCACTTAATCACTCTACCAAGAAAAGGATGAGCAGATCGAGGTACAACAATTAATTTACTCCTTTGAGCATTTTGATTCAATGTTATAACTACTAGAATTTTGGCCATAGAGAAGCTATTTACAGACTTAGTATTAAAAGGTCTGATCCAGATATTAAGAAAACAAGCTAGGAACCCAAAGTCTTGAAGGAAGAGGAAAATAAAAACAAATTTAATATTGTCCTATATGCTCAAAATGAAGGAAGCCATTGGTATGTTGAAAGTGGTTGTTAAAGGCACATGTTAGGAGACAAAAGTAAGTTTTTTTCATGGAAGCCAGTTGAGAAAGGTAATGTGAATTTTGGAAACAATACACTTGGTAAGATTATTGGTAAATGAGTTGTCAATCTATCTAATGGTATAGGTAAAGCCATTTTTTTTTTATGGGATAAATAATAATTTTCTCAGAGTGTCTCAGATGTGTGACCAATTTTATGATGTATTTTTCAGAGCTAAAAATTGTCAAACCAAGTCCACGGGCACTAGAGAAATAGTAGTTGAAGCTACAAGAACAAACAATATTTTTTATTTTATAAAAGAGAAGATGGAGAGGTGTTTTTTTTCAAAGGTTGAAGTTGATTATTACATAAAAGAATTGGAAATTTGAATTTTGATCAAATAGTCAAATTTTGCAAGAACAATTTTGTTAGAGATTTTTCAAATCTTTTAAAGCCGAAGAATTATATCTTTTCATATTGGTAAACAAGTTCGAGTACCATTCAATACAAAGGAGAATTCATCAACGAGGCCATTGAAATTGATACACATGGACTTATGTAGTCCTTCAAGAACTAAAATGCCTTCGGGTAAATCAGATTCCATGCGTATCATTGATGATTTCATTAGACTGATGCAGGTTACATTTTTAAGAGAAAAATTAGAGGATTTTGAAAATTTTAAATACTTTAAAGCCATGGCTAAGAATGAGAAAAATTGTAAAATAAAGTGCATAAGTATGATAATGGAGGTGATTTTACTTCAAAATAATTTGATGACTTCTGCAAGAAACATGGCATCAATAGGAAGTTTGCCATATCAAATACTCCACAACGGAATGGTGTATCAAAGAGATCCAACATATAAGTTCAGAAATTGGCTAGAGCTATGATGGATGAAAGAAAATTTCAACATATATTTTGAGTTGAAGCTATACACACAATAGTGATGATCCTAAAAAACACACTTCAGAACAAACAATGATAAAAATCCATATGTGATTTTCTATGGCATACTTGCAACAGTTAAGCATTTCAGAGTGTTTGGAAGCACATTCTATTAGTCATAATTATTTTTCACTATATTTTGATGACTATAGATTGATGGAAGCCTTTTGAAAAAAAAAATTATTGAAACATTATGTGTTTTTAGAAATATCACTGCCTTCATTATCTTCAGAAAACTTTTTCCCTATCTATCAGTTTGTCTTCTCAAAGTCACCCTGTTGCTCTTAAAAGGCTCATTATGGGTTTATACCTCTCATTTTTATCTTTCTTTCCTACCTAGAACCTCATTTCTCCATTTTCACCTATCAATGAATTCCATCCTCCCTTTAGGGTTTCTTGTTGCTAACTCATTCCCATGTCCTTTTGGGCATAATAACCTATAACAATGCTCTATTTTCACTTGAAAAGCCCTAAGTCAAATTTCAGTCAAAATCAGGTCTAAAGGCACTCACATTAGGTCATTAGGGTTTTTTACCTTTGAAGGTCATCCTTGGATTTTCAGGAACTGCTCTTCCTTTGCTAGAATTTTACTCAGATATAATAGAATGTCAAGACATGGTCATTCAAGAAAGGCCTAAAATTTCCAAGGAGGATTATCTTCTCAGTTTAGAACCTGTGAATGATAAAAATGGATAAATTTTAGCACTTCTGTAGAAGTGTTGGAAGATTTATTAGCTGAAGGTACTGATGATGTATATTGTCTACTCCTGAATGAAAACAATGTACAGCAAAGGAAAGGGGAAAAACTTGGTCTTGTAGATGACTAGGGTTATGAACTTTTTAGTCCATCTGAGTGACAAAGTAGTGATCACTTGCAGGAAAATGACATAGAGAAAGCACACAAGGCTAAGCATGAAGAAAGTCTATCAGAAAATATTGATGGAATATGGAAAAAAGGTAAGGTGAAGTGGACAAAAATGAATGAGCTTGAAAGGGCTATAGAGAACTTATAAGATAACATTGATGATTGCTGTAAAGAACTGCAGACACTTAGGGTTTTTGAAAAACATGGCCAGAGAAGGTGGAAAAGATGAGATGAGTTTTATGGTGGAAAATATAGAAGATTTTGAAGATGCTAGTGTGTGTAATCATCCTAAAGTTGTCAAAGTAAACATGGCAAGCCTCAATGAGCAAAAGAAAAACCACTTCAATGACTTCAGCAACCTGCAAGAAAAAAGGTGTCAGAGAGGATAAATGACAAAGTAAAAAGACTCCAAAACATTAGAAAGTGGGTTTTTCAAGTTAAATTAAATCTACAAGCCTATAAAAGCCCAATTTTCATTTTCAAATGAATCATTATTACCTTTCAAAAGATTAGGAGCATTCAACAGGAATAGTTTGTGGGTTTTCTGGGTGAATTCGGGCTAATTTTCTTGGCGCTGCGCGTTTGGCTTAGAGTTGTGTGCCTGGGAGTTGGCAGTGCGACCTTGCCCTTTTTACTCGACACAATTTCTGAAGGCATTGGGTGCTTGGGATATGGCGCTACGCCCTTGGCAGTGCACTGTGCTCTTACCCAATAGAACCTTGTGAAGTTGCCTTGGCGCTGCTCACTTAGCTTGGCACTGCACTCTCAGCCATTGGCGTTGTGCGCTTAGACATAAAGGGTTTCTAAGACTTTGAACCACTCAAATCACATCAAAAATTCTTCAAATATTTGCTAAGGTCATCCATTCAATCTTAAGTGGTAATTACATTATATAACCCTATTTTTTATGCTATTTGGTGAATTCTTAATCAATGGAAATGAAACCCTAAAAGAAAATCCTAAGTTTTAAGCTTGTAATCACTATTTTATCCCTATGTTATCCTCCTTAAAGAAAATCAATCATAAAAAAGGGTAATTACATTTCTTGAGGGTTTTTCATTCATCTAATCTTGTCCCTACACCCATTTCCTTCATTCACTCATTCCCTTCATTTTTCATAGTTTCCATTTCATTCCTTTCCCCTCATCTCATTTCCACTTACATCCTAGGGTTTTCCAAATCATAATTTGAAGATATTAGAGGAAGAATATAGTGGTGTTGAGGCACAAATGCCAAAGAGGAAAGATCATAAGGGAGGAAAGTTAAATAGGTTTGAACCTATCAATACAAGGGAACTCATGGCCTCTCCCCTCACTGTTTCTTGCTTCAAGCATGTAGGTTGCTTTGAATTTTGTGAAAGAGTACAACAAGTCCAAAACCACCCAGAGCTAATAAGACTATTCATTATCGTTAACACTGGAAAATTGTACAACAGAAGATGCATTAATTAATTTAGGGCCTAAGTATTTACAAGGTAGGAACACATTATGGAATGAAGAAAGTAATTAAAATCTCTAAGGTTTTGAGAAAATCAGATTTGAACTAGTCATAAATGCTAGATTGTGCACTTAATCCTTTGAGAAGAGCGCCTTCTGCGCTCCTTTTTTCCCGATAAGCGTGCATTCCTGGAAATGGAAAAATGTCGCTTTCTGGGACCACACCAAGCAAAGGACAATTACTCCCTATATGAAGCTGCCTAAGGACAACCACCAATGCCTCCTAGACATCATGTGAGAACACAAAGGAATATGTGAAGCACACAATGGAATCATACCTCTCCCTTGGGTCACCATCCATCATGTACCAAGGGAAGGAAGGAGTATTTGAAACTCCCCTATATAAAGCCACCAAGAGATGAAGAAATGGTGATCACATTTTTATGCTGGAAAAAGTTTCCCAAGCAACACCAGCAGTGTGTGACCCGAAGCTGGAGCTGAAGAGGACTCGATCGTTGGCCACCCAAAAATCCTAGTCCACCATGCCAGAGAGAGAGAGGGAGACTGCATCAGAGGTAGAGCTTGGAAGGCAACATCCTTGCATCAGGACCTAGATCCATTGCCTAGGTGCGCTTTGGAAAGTGGGTAGAATTTCTTCTCCATTTCAAATGTTTAATAAGAAGATTCCTTTGAGCCATCATTGGTATTATTATCATTTTGACTCTCTTTGATAGCTTTTGTATATTTGTGTTTTAGTTTTAGTTTAACCAGAGTATACTTTAGCATACTTTTTCCACTAAATTTTATGCTTTTGAGCTCCACCACTTTCTACCTATTACCAATAGTTTAAAGAGTAGACCACACTCTTTAAACTGGTGCAATTTCATACACCCATGCGACAAATCCACCACTACAAGATTGTCGACTCCACTGACATGTTCCAAGTTTATGTGGTTGTGCCATATTTTTCAAGAGATCCTTTGTCTATGCTGGAGTGGAGGTGACAGTCCTCTGACCCATCTTACAGTCCCTAGATTCACTGAAGTTACAGACTGAAGAAGGAAGCTCCTATTTTTTTTTTACTTGTAGGATTTTTGCACGCAGTTTCTTGTCACAGACACTTAGTGCATGTGTTCAGTACTAATCCATGTATAGGAAAGCGCACCTATTAGAGCCTTTTCCACGCAAATTACAAAATGATATATTTTTCTCTATATTCTGCATTTTTATGTTTGTAAGTGTGCTGGGCAGCCCCTAATGTATCTTCCAGCACTTGTGTTGATACCCCACAGCTTCTAATAACTCACCTTTTGATGCTTTCTATAGGCATAGAGTCAATTTCTCTTTAAGTTGATTTTTTGCAAAAATCTTCACATAGTTTAAGCAGGGGTCGAATTCACTATTACTTTCCGAACGATTTATGTTTTGCAAATTCTGGTATGCACACTTAGATTAACTAGTCCAAGTAAACTAGTTTTATTTTCTAGTGTAGAAATTGTTTAGCTTAATTCAATGTTTGCATTTAGGAAATTGCGGGACTAGGTTTGAATCGCCGATTAGAGCAAGTAATCTTTTCTGCTTTGCACCCTTCAATGATCCTAGGCAAGAATATGAACACTCTATTTTTACGATTCGCCATCTCCCTTTAGTTAGTCACATAGATTAACTATAAATATTTGAAAGCGGCCCATTATCCGCACACGTTTTCCATTCTGAGCCAGGAACAAGATAACATAGTTAAACTAGGGGTTTTTTGTAAAGGATCACTGATATCCAAATGTTTAAACTATGATATTTTTCACCTTATGCTCACACACACTCACCCACTAAGAAAATAAAGCCACCTAAAACTAACTTAAACCAACTTACTAAATTCTCCCCATAGGGGCCACAAGTGAATTTATAGTTTAAGTTAGGATCAAGGGGGTAGGCATCTAATAAGCCGCCTTGATCACACTTCATCTTGAAACATAGAAGTTTTGTATTAGGGAGCTTAAAAATCCACCTATAAGCCCACTAAAAATAAAAACCGAGCGTGATAGAGACCCCATTTCGAGGGGGTTAGGCTTAGGCATAGTGCGTGCGGTATTAGTTGGGGCTACCTAACCCAGATGATACACAATAATGTTAGCTGATTACCAAGAAGCCCAAGACTCAAACTCTCACGTGGTACAGTGGTTCTTAGTGGCCAAAACTAGGGCATCCTTTACCCTATAGGTGACGGTGCAGGCAAGCGTCAGATCCTCTACACTTACCTTGGTGGATTCTCTTCGGCTGACTGGGGGCATCGCCAGCTCTTACGAGACATTGTGCCAGCACTCGCAAGAGATCTTCTCAAGGCCCAATTAATTTTTATTGTGTGAGGATGCATAGGTATTCTATGATTTTGAGTCTCATGCGCAAAATAGACAAAAACCATATTTTTTCTTAATTGATCACATAGATTAAAGTTAAAGGGAAAATCGTTTTATTTTTTCTTTTTTTTTATGTATGTGGCCATAATTTTTCTTTGACCTGGAATCTTTCCCCCCAAATTTTTCCAAAACCTAACCTGGTAGACACCCAAATGGTCCCAATGGAACCTCGTCGATCCAGACTTCTTTTGGACCTCCCCCCATTACAGGGAGGGGTTCCAGGTATTTTTCCATTTAGGCGTAAAAGACAGAATGCTGCCACCGTAATTAGTTCATCCTTCATTGGATCAACCATATTTGGGAACCCTATTTGGCTTCCCAACACCACACCGCACACCACTCTCCCCTCGACCCTTAGGGGGCAGAGAAGCACATCCAATTCAGGAAGCCAACTGAGCACACATCAGGGTACGTCATAGACTAACCCTCGTTCTAACCAGAACTTCGTGTCTTCACACGTTGCCATGGCGTCAACCTCCCAGTCACTCTTCTTAGCTACGTTGAATCTAACTGATTTAACTAAGCTCAAAAATCACCCCATCACACATGATCCTTCATGGCCTCCCATGCCCACGAAGCTCCCTTTGAATATACCAAAGTTCGAAGGCAAGAAAGCAGAAGACCCAGGTAATAATATAATGACCTTTCACCTATGGTGCTCATCGAATTGTATCATCGATGACACTATTTGATTGAGGCTATTTCAACGCACTCTTACAGGATTGGCCGCAAAATGGTATGTGGAGCAACCTCCTGCTTCACATGGAACCTTTAGTGCTCTTGCTACCACATTCCTCACTTATTTCAGATACCCATTCACCCTGATTCGGGAATGGAGTTACTGAATCATTTTAGAAAAACCCCCTCCATCCATATCTTTGATCATATTCATGAGTGGAGGTGGCATCACAGTTTATGCAAAGCTAAACTCGACGATCGAGTCCTCTTAGATTTATGCATGAAAACTCTGATGGCATAGATTTCAAAGGATGTGGCGCGGAAATACCCTGCATCCGAAGAGGATGCAATCAGTAAAGCCTAGAAGCTTGAACTAATTTATATGTAGTCATGATACATTTAAAATATCTTTCCTAACTCCCCGCACCTGCAAACTTATCAAGAATTGCAAGGCGCGTCGAACTCTATAGATAGACTAATTGGGTCAATGACCCAAAGGTACCTAGGTAGCAGTAGTTCCAATCCCAGTTACGCACGGAACATGTCTCAACCCAGATTCCAAAGTCATCATATTCCTTAGCAAGGAGGAACCTATCCTCCAGCTGAGGGGACACAGTACGCAGGAAGAAACACTGACGGAATATCTCCCCCCCAATGGCCAAGTGCAAACAAGGGAAAACGTTATGCTCAGTCCCAAGCACACGAAACACCTACGCAAACCAATGCATAGGTGAACTTTTTGCATCTTTCCCAGAATCAACCACACCAGTATAATCGGGAGAACTACCCTGCTAACATGGTTAAGAAAAAATCAAAAAACAAGCCCAAAGGGAACCCTAGACAGGGGGGCAGCAACCAACAACATCCATCGCAATCCTAGGCTAGAGGAAACTCTAGCAGGAATCAAAACCAGGAGCCAAGCAATGCCCAACGGCAAGGAAAAAGGTCACCTCTATGAAAAAACCATTCTTTTTCAATCTATGGTGAGTACGGGAACTATACTCACTGTTAGTCATCAATAATTTTTTCTTTTTATGGATGACTAAATACTTATCCTAGATTTCTAGAATCAAAGTTCATGAAAATTGTGAGTTCTAGAAATCTCATTGCCTTCATTATCCTTAGGATAAAATTTTCACTATTTCATCATTCCATCATGTCAATGCTCCACTCACCCATCCTAGAAGACCCATCATGGGCTCATGTCATTCATTTTGTCTTTATTCTATCACCTTTGGTCTCAACCCTCTATTTTTGTTTTACCTGACTCCATTGTCCATCTAGGGTTTTCAAGGGCATTTTTCTTTCTTTTCATGACATACATGGTTAAAAATCAACAAGGCTTGTATATTTATGCTCTTACACCTCCTCCTATCCTTAACATATCTTCATAAATGCTTCCCATCACTCCTATCCCTCAAACCCATCATTTTTCTAAAAAAACCTAGTCTATGGCCACATTTTGACACTTTTTAAGACTAGGCCTGTGTTTTTCCTTGTTGGACCCTTTCCCCTACTCCCTAACATTTATCCCTATTCCCACAAATTTCCCCAAGAATTTAGACAACCCTTAACCCCTTCACTCCCCTCCCTCTACAAGGCAGTCCTAAATCCCCTACACCAAACCCTAATTTCTTCTTCCAACTAAGATAGGGTTTGATATGAAAAGGAGGCACAAGAGAAAAGGATTCATTTGATAGATCATGTTAGAAAGAGTAAGTCTATACCAGCTCATAAACATCATTCCTCCATCATTTTCTAGTAATTCATTCCAAGAGACAAGCCATGTGTCACACCTAGGGCTAGTTTTGCTTCAAATAATGTTTCTGACCAAACAGAGGTTAATTTGGAAAAAGTGAGAGAGGTTTTTTTCCATCATATGGCCAAGAAGAAAAAAATCCTTCATTTTTTACACAAATATCATGGTTTAATATCAATGTAAAAAATATAGGTGTCACAGGAGAAATTCTGAACTTCTGGAGTGACCTTGGGAAAATCAATTTCTCTCATAGCTGGAGTGTCGAAATGACTTTTTTAATGAGTCAAATGACAACTAGACTTCAATATATTTCCAATGATCTATCATGAGCTCAATTTTGAATTGAGGAAGTCATCCAAAAGTCGTCTGCACCAGCACTCTGCATTTCTGCACCATCATTCAAGACATTTTGACCAGTCTTGGGAAAATCAAATTTTTACTGGGAAAATAAAATCCAAACAAGAAACAATTGTATATTTTCAAAGTAGACAAGTCAAGCTTTCCAACGAGCTATCATAGAGCTCATTATGACACTGGGAAGGCCTCCAAATTCCCTCTACAAATGGGCATTGCGCACCGGCAGAGGCGCTACACACATGGAGCTCGGCGCTGCGCATAGAGGAGGCAGGTGCAGTGTTAAATAACACTGCGCTACACACCTGGAGCCAAGTGCTATGCACATGGGTAGGTGCTGCGCACAGAAAGATTTTTGACAAAATTGCTCAAAATTTTCCTAAGTCCAAATCTTTGCTCCAAAACTCCTGCATCAGTCAAGCAAGGTTGGTGGTCCTTTTTTCCTCACCTTCCGAGTGTTATTTTCATAATCAAGGAGAAAATTAAAAGAAATAATGTGACCAAACCCTAATCTGCATGAAAATGCAATTATTTACCTTCTAGGGCAGAGTTTGCAAATTTGAGAGTTGTCATAGGTGTAAAACATTTAATACAAGCCAACCTACCTCTGAACTCTAAAAACATTCTCTGATTGCTTCATCTTGCCCTCATTTGGTGAATGTTTTCCCACACATCACTCAATTGCCCTCCATAAACCTAAAGGCCCTCACCAACCTAAAAATCCTGTTTTTTTAGACCAGTCAACATGTCCGAGGAAGAAATCAACAGGTCAGAGGTAGAGTTTAGATAAAAATAAAGATGAAATTGACAGCCATCAAATTGCCCAAGACAGTCAAGGAAAGAGTCACGACAGTCATGACAACTGTCATGACTGTCTTGACAAAAATCAGTACATGGAGGACAAAGAAAATCAAAGTGAGGCAAGTGCAGAAGATGTTAATCAATCAAAGGATCAAAGTGATGATAGCACTACATTCAAAAATTCCATTGCTGCCCCTCTCACATACACTTATCACAGAGGGAGAAGAGATGTGTTTGTTGCCTCTAAAAGGCAAAGGGCCATCTCCTCTCAAACTGCCAAAACATTAGACAAGGGCAAGGAAAAAATGGAAAATTTTGAGCAGAAGATACAACTTAGAAGGAGAAAAAGGATCAAGAAGAATTCTCAAGGGCCTCTTTTTGTTGATCTAGACAGTGACAATGAGGACCAAGAGATGAGTATTAAGTTTCCCCTCTTAGAGAAAGATTCCCAGCTACAAGAATGGGAAAGGACCTTGAGAGGGAAAAAAGAATTATATACTATTATAAAGAAAAGCACAAGCATTTCAAATAGGTGAAGAGGGGCCTTGCCTTACAGAAGAAAATGGTCAAACACTATGCAAGGAAGAGCATGCTTGCTAATGCCAAACTGAAGCAAGCCCTCATAGATATAGAAGAGCTAAAAAGGACCAAAGTGCATGAAAGCCTCGGGATCTTGGCTGATTCTTCTCAGTAGGTGTTATAGCATCATTTCTCACCTTCATATGATTCATGATTGCTTTTATGGCTTTGGGCACCCATTCCTACAGACTTGGACAAATTCACTTAAAAACAGTGTAAAAATCCCCATACGCGACTATGCCCGTACTTTTCCGTGTGTATATGCGAGTCCAGCTACACTTTTCCGCGTATGCCATTAAAATGATTAAAATATATATAAAAATTCCCTATTTTCAAGCTGGGTTGATGGTTACTCAGGTAGTTCAACCACCCTAGCACGTGGCCAACTGTTTCCAACTGTTGAAACTACTTGGAGGGAGTATAAAACCCCTCATGTGTATGGCCTAAGGGAGAGAGAGAATTATTGATATTATACTCTGTTGGTATTCCCTATCCAAGTCTGATTCCCCGTGCCTCCTGCACTTTCCCAGTTCATTATAGGAAACCCTTGTTTCCTTGAGATGCTCATCCCCTTATATGTCATCTCGTATGCACCAGTTTGGAAGGAGTCTTTGTTAGTATGAATTCTTCGTCGAAGTGTACGAAAAAGAACCACTTTAGCTACGCATAACTAATAGCCCTAACAACAATAATGGCTGCAAAACATCTTCAGATCTGCAATTAGTAGTTAAAGTGCTGCAACAAACAGATCTACAAATGGAAAGACATTAAGCAGTAAAGTAAAGAGTTTGCTCCATGCATCCAACAGACAAGACAAGAACACGATTTTTGAATGAATTTTTATATTACAGGGCACCTGGGAGGAAACAAGAAGGTGTATCTAGATCTCCTCAATGGGATGGGTTCTTTGTAGTCCTCAACACTTCAGATCTAAGCTTTCTCTCTCTTGTAGATGTAGAAAACCCAATGTAGAAGGTAGAGCTCAATGGGAGCAAAATGGCAGAAATGAGACCAAGTGTATAGATCCAGAGTGATCTAATATGCAACAAAAGGTGAAGAATGACGGGGAAAACCCTCCTATTTATAACAAAATATTGGGTCATTCTAGATCTTGGTGCATGATTAAAATAATGTTAACCAAATCTAGATCCACCTCTATGGAATATTTTATTATTATTTGTTGGAGGGAGAGGGTGTTTGACTTGGGTCAAATCCCTTGATTAGTGAAAAATAAATAAATAAATGATTTATTTATCTTTTTAAGGAAGTGGTTGGGATATAATCAAATAAATAATGATTTATTTGATTAATGGTGGTTGATTTGGTCATATTTAACAAGGAATATTATTTAAATAATTATTCCTAGAAAAATAATAAGATAACTATGGGTTTATCTCATTAATTTCTTTGTTTTTGGGTTAAACATGACTGGGAATAATAATTAAATTATGGTTTAATTAATTATTCCTTTGGGAAAATCAAACAAATATGGGTTTGTTTAATATTCCCTTTTGGGGTTTCCTAATTAACATAGTGAAAGCAGTTTTACTTGGGGTAAAACTGGTATTACATGGTGTACTTGGGTCCATCTAATGATGAAAGGTTAGATGACCAAAAAATGGTGTAACAGATTGCCCCCCAGCGTGTGAGTGTCAGGAGCAGATCGTATGACCGAAGTACGTTGTAAGAACACAATCACTAGACAGCAAAAAGGGATGTCAGAGAGGGAAATGTGAGGTAGATAGTGTGCTGAAGGACTAGACCTTGAGGAGACGAGACTCGCAGGTGCAACAAGTCTCTTTTATGAGAGGGTACCTGTGCTGAAGGCGGCGGGGGAGGCATACCTCTGCCCGCCATGACGAAGCACAAAAGAATAGTGTGAATAGAACAAGGACCGAAATCCATAGAGCATGTACCGTACAATCAAGCGTCGATAAAAACACAATGAAGAGTCTCACATACATGCTGTGCCTGGGATAACAGCCAGGACTAGTACAATAATATCTGAGTACATGAGATAAATACAACCCAAATGCCCCCTGTAAATGGGGAAGGGCTCACAAAATCTGACTGATACATGCAAATCATAGAGGCGCTGCAGGTGGCTAAGGCCAACATCATCAAAATCTGGAGCGGCATCAAAGGCTGCAATGAAGAGGTCATCCGGGCATGTGGGGGGTTACCGGCAGGGCCACCCCCTCATGAGGGCTAAGACATCTCACACACGCCCGGGAATCATCAAGAGTCGCCGCCGGGGTCACCGACCGGCCCGCATACGAATTCCCATCATGTCGAAAGAGTCGCAGAAGCAACCGGCCGGGGCGGAAGGAGAGATCCCTTGTCGTCGACCGGGGAGGCACCGAACAAGAGTGGAAGCTGGAACCAAGGCACACCGCCCTCTAGACCTGGCTCCTGGAAGGAATGAGCTGATGTCGATAGAAGGAGGTCCGCCATAGGTGAGGCAATGAGACATCCTCAACTAAGGCACGAGAGAAAATAGTGGAGCGACGGACAGACTGACACTAATGATGATAGGGAAATGGAAAGGACTGAGTAGCGAATGGACGACTTCCCTTGTTAGAGAATAAAGGGCATGAATGACATGGCAGCGACTGACACAATATCGAAAGGGACAGGGGACAGTGGGGCTGAAGGTCATGAGATGCGACACAAGAGAGGAACCAAGCAAAGAAGGATGGAGGGCTATAGTGGGGTGTGAAAGGACGCAGGATAGACTCCATGAATGCAATGATGACTCGACTTGGATGCTCTAAACAAGGGCGACTGTAGAGTGCTGCCACACAGTAAAGGCCCCAATGGGTACCTCGCGAAAACATGAGTCGAAGGTGGAATCATGATTTAAAATCGACACGAACATGGATTTACAAGGGGGCAATACAGCTCTCAAAGACAAGTGTTGTAAGTGAGAAAATTCGATTTTAAATGGAGGTGAGGTAACTTCGCGTGGACGAAATGGGTCCTGGTGCAGTAGGAAAAAATGAAACAACAAATGCTGGCTATCTAAAAGAAAATAAAACATGCATTTCCGAGGGGAAATGTTAAGGGTAATATTTCTTAAGATAGAGTGCATTGCGAGGGTTAGGAAGGGGATGACCTTCGAAATCCTCTAAGAGGTATGCCCCTTTGCCAAGATCCTTACTAATGATGTAAGGGCCTAGCCATAATGAGTCAAACTTCCCATGACCCAGGACATCATGGGCCTGGTCATAGACTAGAACAAGGTCGCCTTTGTGAAAAGTGCGAGGCTGGACTTTTCGGTCATACTGAGCTTTGGTGCGCTTTTTGGCCGCTTCCATGGTTTGTAAGGCAATACGACGGTCTTCGGAGGCACGCTCAAGCATGATAAGTTGTTGTTCTAGCGGTTGGGTGTCAGGGAGAAGTTCAACGGCTAGTTGCAGAGAAGGAATTTCACACTCGATCGGTAAAACTGCCTCCTCTCCAAAAACGAGGTGGAAAGGGGTGAACCCGGTGGCGGTTTTAACAGAGGTTCGATAGGCCCATAAGGCAGGAAAGAGCATGAGATGCTAGTTGGTTTTGTGCTTATTCACAGTTCGTTGAAGCATGGTCTTGAGGGTTTTGTTGACTGCTTCAACTTGGCCATTACCTTGGGGGTAATAGGAGGAGGAATATTGGTGCTCAAAACCCAACAGTGAGGATAGCTCACGCCATATCTCATCTTCAAAATGTCTGCCATGATCAGAGACCAGTTGCTTGGGAACCCCGAAGCGAGCTATAACATGGTTAAAGAAAAAGAGGGCCGCGGTAGCTACCGTGTTGTTGAACGTTGGCATGGCCTCGGCCCATTTGGTGAAATAGTCGACCGCCACGATGATATACTTGTGGTTACCAGAGGATGGCGGGCGACACTCCATAAAGTCGATGGCCCATTTACAGAAGGGACCAGTGGAGACGACCGGATGGAGGGGAGCTGGTGGAGCTCTCGCCTTAGGGGCGAAATGTTGGCAATTGGGATAGTGTTTGACTGCCTCGATGCAATCACTAAAGAGGGAAGGCCAAAAATACCCGGTGCGCATTATTTTTTGGGCAGTAGCAAGACCGGAGAGGTGGCCACCGCAAGCGCCGCTATGGCAGGCATTCAGGACCTGTTTAGCTTCAGCGTGTGTGAGGCAACGACGAAGGACAGTATCAATTCCGCGACGATAGAGGTCGTCACCGATAAGAAGGTATCGGGGGGCCTGGTGTCGGATACGTCGGCGAGCCTCACGGTCAAGGTGGAGGGCGAACTTTTGGGTTCGCAAATAAGTAAGAATATCGCCGTACCACGGGTCATCGGAAGTAATGGCAAACAGGTGTTCATCAGGGAAAGCGTCATTAACGAGAGGGTCTTGCGATCCGGTAGGTAATTCAGAAATGAGCTCAGCGAGGGCTAAGCCTTTCTTACTTTTTGGGGTGACAAATTCAAGGTCGAATTCCTGAAGAATAACGACCCAACGGGCGTACTTCCCAGTAAGTAGACGACGACTCAATAGGAAGGCCATAGGGTTGGAATTTGTCACAACCTTGGTGGAGCGCAGGAGGATATAATGACGAAGTTTTTGGACTGAGAACACGACAGCCAGCGCTAATTTCTCGTCATACGAGTATGAGACAGGGGGTCCCACAAGGTTCTTACTGACATAGTAGATCACATGCTCAATGCCATGGTAATCCTCTTGGATAAGGACTCCAGCAACCGAATAGGTGGAAGCGGAGATATATAGGATGAAGTCCCGATTAAAGTCGGTAGGGCGAATTAAGGGAGCAGATGTGAGAGCCTGCTTGAGGGCATCGAAAGACTCGTGAGCATGGGTATCCCAAACAAATGGGATGTGAGAGCGTAGGAGTCTAAGGAACCCGTGTGCGGTGGTGGCATAGTCAGGGACGAACCGATGAAGAAAATTAGCTTTGCCTTGGAGGCTTTGGAGCTGGCGGAGGGTACGCGGGATGGGGAGTTCAAGAATGGCTTGAACTTTCAAAGGGTCAAGAGTGATACCGTCCTTAGACACGATGAAGCCTAGGAGACGGCCGGCAGGAACGCAAAAGACGCATTTCAACGGGTTAAGGCGGATATTATACTTGCGACATTGGAGAAAAATGGTGCGCAGATCGTGTATGTGTTGCGCTCGATGCTTAGAACGCGCCGTGAGGTCGTCTAAATAGGCAAGGATAATATGAGCTAAGTCGTGGAAGCAATAAGACATGGCCCGTTGAAAGGTGGCGCCGGCGTTTTTGAGGCCGAAGGGCATGACCCGGTAAGCAAAAGTTCCCCACGGACTAATGAACACGGTTTTTAGTTGATCAGCAGGACGGATAGCAATTTGGTTGTATCCGGAGAAACCATCCATGAAGGATAGGACCTCATGCCCCGCACACTCGTCAATGATTTGGTCGATGAACGGTGTGGGGAAGTTGTCTTTGGCACAAGCTTTGTTCAAGTCGCGAAAGTCCGTGCAGACACGAATGGTGCCTTGTTTCTTGAGAACAGGAACGGGGTTAGAAACCCAAGTGGTGTATTCAATAGGGTAAATGAAACCAGCCTGCTTGAGCTTATCGATTTCAGCTTTGATAGCGTCACGTCGGGAAGGATGAATGGGTCTCATCTTTTGTCGGATTGGTTTGGCATCAGGCCAGGTGTCGATATGATGCTCGACAATGGCAGGATCGAGTCCGGGCATTTCAGAATAGGACCAGGCGAAGATATCGCGGAATTCTTTGAAAAGCTTGGTGTAAGTTTCAATTTCTTCCGGGGTGCATTGGGCACCCAAGGTAATGTATTCTTCGATTCCTGGTTTGACCGAAATGTCAATTTTGATGGTAGACGAGATATTGGCCATGTTTCCTTTTTCGAAAGCATCAGGTGCAGGGATGGGGTTTTTGAACCAATCGACTGCATGAGGAATGAAGTCTTTGGTTTCCACAGCGTATTGGTCATGGGACTGCTGTGGGAGGAAATATGCGTGATGGTGCATATCATCCCAGGGAAATTCGGGGTTGGTCATGGCTTCCATGATGTCTTCATCAGATTGGAAGATGGGAAGACTGGAGGAAGATGGGACACCCGAGGAAGTAGTGGTGGGGGACGGGTCATCATGAGGAGAAGGGCTCGGATGGGCGATATCAACAGATCCAAGGTCGGCTGAGGAGCTGAGGGGATCGGTAGGTTGAGTGGCCGGTGAATTATTTCTCGAGGATGATGACATGTACAAAATGGTGTTTGAGGGTTCCGTTGGCGTGATAGTGGGAGGCGGAAT
Source organism: Pinus albicaulis (assembly GCA_034641835.2). NCBI lineage: Eukaryota > Viridiplantae > Streptophyta > Pinopsida > Pinales > Pinaceae > Pinus > Pinus albicaulis. The sequence goes on along the minus strand of CM076581.1, from coordinate 839,089,318 downwards.
GTGAATGGGGGTAGGAATGTCCTCTGGTCTGATCGAAGCGGCCTTGAATTGGCGGTACATGTCCAAGGAGGAACGATACTCGTCAAGGCAGGGACAGAGGTGGGTGTAGTGGCCGTGAAAATCGCACAAGGCACAAGGGTGGTTTGTGCGCAAGTGTTTGAGTTTTGGAAGGGAGTCGGGGATAGTGACATAGACTTCTGGGATATCAGAGTCGGAGAATGTCTCGTTGACCGTGCTTGAGGTGTGGCACCAGACACACAGGAGTGGCGGACCGATCATATCATATTGTGGCTTTTGAATGGCGGGCTTTGGTGGTCGTGGGTGGGGAAGAGGGGTCGGAGCGGCCTGATCCTGATGGGTTGCCTCCTTACGAACTTTTCCTTTCTTCCTAGGAGCCGTCGCAACAGGAGAAGGGTCCTGTGGAGGTGCTGGGGGCACAGTGGCTACGGAGGAAGCGAGGGGGACCGGTTGGACCGGTGTCAAAGCTATGTAAGGTTTGGGGTGACCAGGGGGGGTGGCGGCTGGGGGATCAAGGTACCAAACAGGAATGCCCAAGGTCAAGTTAGGGAGGGAGAGGGTGGCCATGACGGGGACAGAATATACTCCGGGAGGGGGAGCTAAGAAAGGGATCTATCCAGCAGGGAAATGACCAGGAGGGACGGCTCCAAGATGGTTAAGGCCAAGAGGAACTGATCCGGGAGGATAAAGGGGTTCAGGGATACCACCGTAAGGAGGCCGCAAGGAGGAGGTCCCACTGGCCGAGATGAATGGCCAGAGCGGTTGCGCAGAGCGGGGGAGGTCACCAGAAGCCGAGGTGCCGCTTATGGGCAGCCCGAGACGATTGCATCATGCAAACATTCGACAAGCTGGATCAGCGTGACAGGAGGAGGGGGAAGATGAGGGAAAGTACCAAGAAGGTGGAACTCCGAGAGACGCCGGGGGAGACACCGCCGCAGAATCGATTGCTTGCTTGTTGGTTGCTGGGGAGAGATGGTCGATTGTGAGGAGGTCGCACTATGGCTCATGACAAGATAGTCAATAGTGACTATCTTTCCAGCCCGTGGGAAAGACATCTTCGTGGAAAACCGTTGACAATAGCAGACATGGTACAGGGGTAGCTTCGCCCAACAGAATGTTGTAGTTCAGAGGCGTCAATGACTTCGACGTCAACGAAACGGTCTTACCCTACGAGGGTGACAAGGCTAATAAACAGGCTATTAGGTCGATATGACCATCCCACGCTCGAAGGGTGATCGAGATGGGCGTGCCTGGGGGATTCGACAAGCTTCAAACCCGGCCGACATCACGCAGTATGCCCTCATCACCTTACAAGCACGGAGACAAAGTGGGCGTTCCGGATTTGAATCGACTTGGTGCGACGAAGGAGGAAGAGGGGGATGGTTTACCTGAGTGTAGCGCCGAAACAATTGGCTTGGTCGCCAGTTAGGATTTCGGGTCAGCCGCCCACGGCAGTATAATAGTAGAGCCTTCTTTTGGGAAGGGTACGACCGGGAGAGTTCCGTGTGGAAATGATGGATTGCGCTGTAATCATCTACCATACTACACTTAACGTAGCGGCTCGACCCAAGCGCATTTACAGGCGCAACGGCCCTTTGGAATTTTGGGATGAACCCCAACTTTGGGTCGAGATATGTAAAGGGCCACCGGATGTCGAAGAGGTCTCGTAGAACCTCGAGGAGGTCGGAGTGCATCACAAGAGGTTTGGGGTACCCACACCGAGTTTGAAGGTGAAGGTCGACGATGGCATGACCGTAGCACGAAGAACCGGGAACGAGGGAACTGGTAACGGATGAGGGGTGGCTACGTGGCTGTCAGTTGGTAGCACGAACTCGTTGAGGGAAAGGATCGTTGAACACAGCAGGGCCGGGTAGTGGCCATTAGGAGACACGAGGAGGCGTGCTGTCCGCGCAACGTGCTTCGGAGACCCCACATCTCGTCGCATCCGGGTAAGAGAGGACACCGGGAGGTAGGACCGTAAACGACCCAACACCATCACGTGCTTTTTGTGCGAAGCGCCTGTCCGGCCCGGGCGATGGCTCGTGCCTGCTGATAGTGTTAGGTCCACACTGCACTGGTCCCTGCTACCGGGGGCGCATCGGGCTTGGTTGTTTCTCCGCCTTCTTTGAGAAGAAGGGGGATTAATCGCACCGCCGTGCAACAGCCCGTTCGGGAGGGGCCGGAAGTGATGTTGCGGTCGGTGAGGAGGCAAGGGAGGCGAAGCGCACATGTCGGAGGAGCTGCCATCTGTGCCGTGGATAAAGGTAAGGGTCGGGAAGGTGTCATCGAGGTGCTGGTGAGGCGATAAAAGGAGGAGGCCGCATCTCGGATACATGTTGCCGCAGGGGGAAGAGCGGCCGAGGTGTCGTCCCTCCCCCAGGGAGACCACAGCTCATAGGAGGGTGACAGATGGATGAAAGACATCCAACGATACCGCTACGATGAGATGCCCTCGGTGTTGGCCGGGCCGTGCTCCTGGGACAACAAGGACGGTACAAACACAACCGTACTGAGCGAGATCGCCTGCCTTCAAAGCTATTTGGAGGGTAGCTTCTTCGCTTGACAGTGCGGGAGAGGCGACATCTTTTGCCGATGGGAGACCAGAGGGTGCGATGAACCACTCCATGCGAAACCCGATCTTCAAAGGGAGGCTCTCACACAAGCTCCGTCTTCGCCGGCCATTCCCCGCGCGCAAAGGCGGTGGAAGAGGATTGCTTGCAATGAAGTCAAGAGCTCGGTGCCGCTCGTACCAGGTCCGGGCACGAAAAAAGGCTTGGCAAGAGTCCTTCGTAACGTGGTATGGGAGGAAGTGTCCGTTCGACATACCACGAGAAGCTCGCTCGTAAGCGTGCGTTGGAACAAACGAAGACGCGATGGGAGTCATCGGTAATGGAATTTGAGGAACACCACATGTGGAAAGACCCCATGATTGGTTGGATCTTCTTCATTAAGGCCCCTCGAACTTAGGGAGGTCGAGGGCGGCACTGGTGGGCATAGCGCGAGTATTGTGGTGAATGTGGTCATTAATCAACCGATGGAAATCGGGAGGTCGAGGCTCTCATAATGTACGGCGTTATTGTGGGTGTGTCGGAGTAGTGTTGTGAGTGTCTGGCTAGTGGAATTGTGGCCGTATTGGGGCTGAGAAACCGCTAGCATTAGGCTCCATCCGTACATGGTGAAGGTGGCCAGGGGGAGAACCGTAAGGAGAAGGGGGACCCGATGAACCGCAGGAGAGTCGAGTATGACTCGAAGGTGGACTGCTTTATCGTACGGCGGTGTGCGTAGCAGAAGTCGATCAACTTGGAAATCGAGGGTGAAGGCCAAGAAGTTTCAGAAAGGCGCCTTAAAGTAATGATGACGAAAGAAGGAAACCGACAAGGGCGTGTAGCGGGACAGTAATCGAAGAAAGGTCGATGCGTATACAGGACAATTGATTTTAGAGTTCTTTGCTGTGCGGCACAATCAGCACTTCTTCACTTAGGTCGATGGTGTGGCGGCGTTAATTTTAATTTTTAAACCCTTTCCGTCATGGAGAGAAGAAAAGTGCGAAGCGTAGCTGAAAATAAACCTACGTTATACGTAATACAATACCGAAATACGTAAAAATAACAAACACGCATGCATCTATTCAACCCAAGAAGGTGGGTCTCACAACTATGTCGAAAGAAAGGGAAAATTCATAAACACACATAAAGGGAGCTCAACAAGATTCAGGGCTGCAAGGACAATAGATCCGGAGGATAAAGTCACAGCAAGAGGTGGTGCTCGTTGCACCAAGAGACAAGAGGCAAGGTGGTCGAAAAGGAGGGAAATTAGAAAACTGTGAGGTGAGGCGTGAGGCCTTCAAAGGAGGAACCAAACAAAACGACAAGAGGTGATTTGAAAGGAAAAGGGCCTATTTCAATGGACCGAAAGGAGGTACGTATCCTGAAAAGAGGCTGAAGTTCGAACCGACTTCAACAACAACCTAAAACTTCAATAAAAAAGTGGAGGGTACTAAAGCCCTAAGGGGTCGGGTTCCCACTTATATGAGTAAAAACAGACCAGACTCGGTCAAGGCGGGGCCGAGATGCGCAGGTCAGAAAACCCCGGGCAGAGCCACAACCTTAAAAATTGCAAAAAAAAATGCCGGAAAAAAAGGCGTCGGGCAGCTTTCCTAATTTATCCGAGTTCGTGCCTACAGTAAAAATGTGATGAAAAGTGCGCACCGGAGGTCCGAAAGCCCAGGTTTAGGGCCAAAAGGCGCACCGTTCCGTTGTCTCACGGCAGATTTTCGAAAGTTGCTGCCCCGCTCACACGATGTCGCTACTCCGCAATAAAAATAAAACAACATACCAAGTTAGAAATTTTAGGTTTTTAGGGTTTTTGCGTAGAAAATGACATAAAAGAGGAAAAATAAATACTGAAAAGAAGCCCTAGGCCCTAAGTAATGGATATGCGTGAATAGGAAAACGGCGCTGGCCGTAATTTAAATCCCTGGGCGAGTCGCTATTTGTTAGTATGAATTCTTCGTCGAAGTGTACCAAAAGAACCACTTTAGCTACGACAACTATTACCGTAACAACAATAGAGGTCGCTAAACATCTTTCGGGGACCGCGATTAGTAGTTAAAATGCAATGTCAAATCTATAAATGGAAAGACATTAAGTAGCAAAGAGTTTGGTTCATGCATCCAACAGACAAGACAAGAAATACGATTTTTGAATGAATTTATATTACAGCACTCGGGAGGAAAACAAGAAGGTGTATCCGTATCCTCAAAGGATGGGTTTTGTAGTCCTCAAGACTTCTGCATCTAAGCTTTCTCTCTTGTAGATGTAGAAAACCCAATGCAAGAAATAGAGCTCAATGGGAGCAAATGATAGAAATGAGACCAAGTGACAGGATCCGAGTGATCTAGTAGGCAACAAAAGGTGAAGAATGATGGGAAATCCCTCCCTATTTATAACAAAATATTGCCCTAGATCTTGGTGAAGCCAGGATTAAAATAATGTTAATCAAATCTAGATCCACCCTCACATTTTTTAATATTTTATTATTATTTTATTGAGGGAAAGGGTGTTTGACTTGGGTCAAATCCCTTGATTAGTGAAGAATAAATAAACAAATGATTTATTTATCTTTTTAAGGAAGCATGATATAATCAAATAAATAATGATTTATTTAATTAATGGTGGTTGATTTGGTCATATTTAACAAGGAATATTATCTAAATAAGATTTAAATAATTATTCCTAGAAAATAATAAGATAACTATGGGTTTATCTCATTAATTTCTTTGTTTTTAATAATAAGATCTGGAATAATAATTAAATTATGGTTTAATTAATTATTCCTTGGGGAAAATCAAACAAATATGGGTTTGTTTAATATTCCCTTTTGGGGTTTCTTAATTATAGTGAAAGCAGTTTTACTTGGGGTAAAACTGTCTTACATGGTGTACTTGGGTCCATATAATGATGAAAGGTTAGATGACCAAAAAATGGTGTAACAGATTGCCCTCAAACATAAGTAGCAAGCTGGAGAAAATCGTACGACCGAAGTACGTTGTAAGAACACAATCACTAGACAAAGACAAAGGGATGTCAGCGTAGAGAGAAATGTGAGGCAGAGATAGCGGTCAAGGACTAGACCGCAGGAGACGAGACTTCGTTAGGCAACAAGTCTTTGCGAGAGGGCACTGTACGAAGGCGGCGGGGAGGCATACCTATGCCCGCCGTGACGAAGCACAAAAGAACAGTGTGTCCAAGAACAAGGACCCAATCCACAGAGCATGAAATCACATAATCAAGGCCGATAAAAAACAATACAATGAAGAGTCTTCACATACATGTTGTGCTCGGGATAACAAACAGACTAGTACAATAACATCTCGAGTACATGAGATAAATACAACTCAAATGCCCCCCGTAAATGGGGAAGCGGCTCACAAAACCGACCGATACATGCAAACTGCAGAGGCGCCGGTGGCGTGGCCAAGGACAACATCATCAAAACTGAGCGGCATCAAAGGCCGCAATGAAGAGGTCATCTCGGCATGGGGGCCACTTGCTGTGGCTACCCTCGATGAGGGTTGGAGACATTCGACACACGCCCGGGAATCATCAAGAGTCATTGGCCGGGTCACCGGATCGGCCCGCATACGACCCCATCATGCTGAAAAGAGCCGCAGAAGCACCGAAGTCAAAGGGAAGGGGAGAGATCCCTGTTTGATCCGAGGCACCGAACAAGAGGAAGCCGGGAACCAAGGTACACCGCCTTCTTCAGACCTCGTTTCTAGAATAAATGTGTCAGATGTCGACAGAAGGAGGTCCGCCGTAGGTGAGGCAATGAGGAGATCCTCAACTAAGGCACGAGAGAAGAACAATAGAGCGATTGCTGCATCGACACTAATGATGATAGTGTGAAATGGGTATGATGGAGTGGCGAATGGACGACTTCCCTTGTTAGACACAGCGGGCATGAATGACATGGCGAAATGACCACACAATATCGAAGGACAGACAAGGCACGATACACGCATGCGATACAAGAGAGGAAAACCAAGCAAAGAAGAATGGAGGGTTGGTAGTGAGGTATAAAGGGACGAGATAGACTTCTCCATGAATGCAATGATGACTCAACTTGGATGCTCTAAACAAGGGCGACTCGATGGTGTCGCTATTACGAGAAAGCGTTCCAATGGGGGACCATGAAAACATGAGTTGAAGGTGGGAACTCACACGCAAAATCGTACACGAACATGGACGAGTAAGGGGGCAACATGGTGCCGCCCTCAAAGACAAGTGTCGTAGGTGAGGAAATTCGATTTTAAATGGAGATGAGGTAACTTCACGTGGACGAAAATGGGTCTCCGGGGTGCAAAGAGGGAAAAAAATGAAACAACAAATGTCACGGTCTAAAAGTAGCAAGAAACAGATGCATTTCCGAGGAAATGTTAAGGGCAATATTTCTTAATATAGAGTGCATTGCGAGGGTTAGAAGGGGATGACCTTCTAAATCCCTTAAGAGGTATGCCCTTTGCCAAGATCTCGCCAATGATGTAAGGGCCTAGCCATAATGAGTCAAACTTCTCATGACCCAGACACTGTGGCCTCAACAGACTAGAACAAGGTCGCTTAGAAAAGCGTTATGGCCGGACTTTTTCGTCACATCGAGCTTTGTGCGCTTTTTGGCCGTCTTGCTTCAGGGCAACACGGCGTGTCTTCGAGGCACGCTCGAAGATGATGTAAGTCACCATAGCGGCTATGTCAGGGAGAAGTTCAACAAATTAGTTGCAAGAGATGAATTTTCACACTCGATCGGTAAACCGCTTCCCTCCAAAACGAGGTGAAAGGGGGAACCCGTGGCGGTTTTAACAGAGGTCGACAGGGCCCGACACAAGGGTGAAAGAGCATGAGATGCCGCTGGTTTTCAGCGAGACCATCGTTCGGCTACGGTTCGAGGGTTTGCTGACCGTTCAACTTCAACGGCCATCTGGGGTAATAGGAGGAGGAATATTGGTGCTCAAAACCCAACAAAGGAGATAGCTCACGCCATATCTCATCTTCAAATGTCTCTGCCATGTATCGAGACCGCCTGTCAGAACCCCGAAGCGAGGCTACAACATGGTTAAAGAAAAAGAGGGCCGCGGTAGTCGCCGTGTCGTTGAACGTTGGCATGGCCCTCGGCTCATTTATGAAATAGTCGACCGCTACGATGATATACTTGTGGCTACCAGAGGATGGTGGATGACACCCACAAAGTCGATGGCCCATTTAACAAAGGGGTCAAAGGAGACGACCGCATGGAGGGGAGTCGGGTGAGCTCTCGCCTTAGGGGCGAAATGTTGGCAATCGGGACAAAGGTTTGAACGTCGATGCATCACCGAAGAGGGAAGGCCAAAAAACACCCGCGCGCATTATTTTTTGGGTGCGTAGCGAGACCGAGAGGTGGCCACCGCAAGCGCCGCTATGGCAAGTATTAAGGACCGTTCACCTTCAAATACAGGAGGCAACGACGAAGGACCGTACGTCAACCCCGCGACGATAGAGGTCGGGCCACCTATAAGAAGGTACTGGGGCTTGGGTGTCGATTAACAACAAGGAGCCCCGCCAACAGCAGGTGAGGGCGAACCTTTTGGGTTCGGTAAACAAGTAAGAATACTCACCACGGTCATCTAAGAAATGGAAAACAAAAGTTCATCAAAAGGAAATCGTCATTAAAGGAGGTCTTGCGATCCGGGCAGGTAATTCGCAAACGAGGCCCGGCCGAGGGCTAAGCCTTTCTTTACTTTTTGGGTGACAACCAAGATCGACCCCCAAGAACAATCTAATTTCAACCGGCATACTTTCCCGCAAGTAGAAGACGACCAACAGAAGGCGATAGGGTTGGACCTACATGCAACCTTGGTGGAGCCAGGAGGACATAATGACGAAGTTTTTGGACCGGAGAACACGAAGTGTACCGCTAATTTCTCGTCATAGAGTGCGAGACAGGGTCCCACAAGGTTCTGCATCGACATAGTAGATCACATGCTCTATGCCATGGTCATCCCTCGATAAGGACCCAAAATGACCTAATAGTGGAAGTGGGAGATATATAGGATGAAGTCCCGACCAAAGTCGGGAGGGAGAATTATGGAGCACAGAGTGTGAGTCATTAGAGGGCATCGAAAGACTCGTGAGCATGGGTATCCCAAACAAATGGGATGTAGAGCGTAGGAGTTCAAGGAACCCGTGTGCGGTGGTGGTAATAGTCAGTGGGACGAACCGACGGAGAAAATTAGCTTCGCCTTGGAGGCTTTGAGTCGCGCAGGGTACGGCGGATGGGGAGTTCAAGAATGGCTTGAACTTTCAAAGGGTCAAGAGGATACCGTCTTAGACACATGTGCCCAGGGAGAGTCACAGAACGCAAAAGACGCATTTCAACCAAGCATATGATATTATACTTGCGACATTGGAAAATGGTGCCAGACCGTGTATGTGTTGCGCGATGCTTAGAACGCGCTCGTGAGGTTGTTCAAATAGGCATGACAATATGAGCTAAGTCGGGAAGCAACAAGACATGGCCCGCGAAAGGTGGCGCCGGCGTTTTCGAGGCCGAAGGGCATGACCCTGTACAAAAGTTCCCGCCGATCAATGAACGCGGTTTTTAGTCGATTTCCAAGCAGTGGACGATAGGCACTGGTTGGGTCCTGAGAAACCATCCATGAAGGATAGACCCGCGTTCCCGTACACCGTCAACGATTTGGTCGATGAACGGTGGGGCGGTCTTTGGGGACAAGCTTTTTCGGTCGCGAAAGTCCGTGCGTACACGCAATGGTGCCTTGCTTTCGAGAACAATGGTTAGAAACCCAAGTGGTGTATTCACTGGTAATGAAACCACTCTGCTTGAGCTATCGATTTCGGCTTTGATAGCGTCACGCTTCTGGAAGGATGAACGGGAGCCATCTTTTGCCGATCAAGCTATGAACAAAGCCAGTGTCGATATGATGTTTCACAATGGCGGGATCGCAGTCCGGCATTTCTGCGAATAGGACCAGAGGAAGATATCATGGAATTCTTTGAAAATCTTGGCAAAGTTTCAATTTCTTCGGGTGCATTGGGCACCCAAGGTGATGTATTCTTCTATTCTCGTTTGACCGAAATGTCAACTTTGATGGTAGACGAGATATTGGCCACTTCCTTCTTCGAAATCATCAGTGGGCAAAGGATGTTTTCGAACCAATCGACCGCATGAGAATGAAGTCTTTTGTTTCAAGGCCGTATTGGTCATGGGATCGTCAGAGGAACATGCGCGATGGTGCATATCATCCCGTGAAAGTTTGCTGGCTGCGGTGGCTTCCATGATGTTCTACCGTATTGGAAAACAGAAGACCGGGATAAGATGGGACACCTCGAGGAAGTAGTGGTGAGTGACCAAGCCACTGCGAGGAGAAGGGGCCTTGATGGGCGATACTGGAAGGCATCCAAGGTCGGCCAAGGAGCCGAGGGGGACCCGTAGGTTGAGTGTGTCAGCACAACTATTTCTCGAGGATGATGACATGCACAAAATGGTGTTTCGAGGTTCCGTTGGCGTAATAGTGGGAGGCGGAATGTGAATGGGGCAGGAATGTCCTCGGTCCGATCGAAGCGGCCTTGAATTGGCGGTACATGTCCAAGGAGGAACGATACTCGTCGAAGGCGGGGACAAGAGGTGGGTGTACGGTCATAGCACCTACGCGCGCGGTGCCCCGCGCAAGTGTTTGAGTTTTGGGAGGAGCTCGGGGGATAGCGGGGACAGACTCGGACACCGCAGTCGGGGAATGCCTGCTGACCGTGCTTGAGGTGTGGCAATTCGTGACACATGTGAGTGGCGTGACCGACGATATCGTTGCTGTGCGCATCGAACGTGCTGCCTTGGTGGTCGGGTGGGCAAGAGTTGTTTTACGGCTCGATCCTCGATGGGTTGCCCCCTTACGAGCTTTGCCTTTCTTCCCGTAGCCGTGTCAGGAGAAGGGTCTCGGGAGGTGTCAGCACAATGGCTACGAGGAACGAGGGGGACCCACAGGTCCCAAGAACAAAGCCATGAAGGTTCGAAGACTGTGGGGAGTGGCGGTCAGATCAAGGCACCAAACCGAAATGCTCAAGGTCGTTAGGGAGGGAGAGGGTGGCCATGATGTAGACATAACATACTCTCGGGAGGGGAGCTAAGAAAGGGATCTTCTCGAAATAGGAAATGACCAGGAGGGACGACTTCCAAGATGGTTAAGGCTAGGGGAATCGATCGTGAGGATAAAGGGGCTCAGTGATACCACCGTAAGGGGAGGGCCAAGGAGGAGGTCTCGTCGGGTCGAGATGAATGGCTAGGAGCGGTTGCGAGAGCGGGGGGGGAGTGCTGTCGACTACGAGCAAAGCCGGGCGTGCGTGCGCCCCGAGACGATCGCATCATGCAAACATTCGACAAGCCGGGATCATGGATCGGAGGAGGGGGTGATGAGGAAAGTGCACAAGCAAGGTGGAATTTTGTAGACGCTGGGAGACATCGTCGCAGAATTCCGCCGTTTGCTTGTTGGCTACAAGAAGAGATGGTCGTATCGCAGGAGGTCCGAGACGGGTTCATGATAAGACAGGGGCCGGGTCAACAGTGACTATCTTCCCATCGCGTGAAAGACATTCCCAGGAAAACCGCGGGATGGGACAAAGCAGTATGCATAGTGTGAAGCCGCCCAACAGAATGCTGTAGTTCAGAGGGGCGTCAATGACTTCGACGTCAACGCAAACGGCCTTACCCACGAGGGTGATGATGTTTACGAAACAGTTAACAGGGTCGAGGCAGCATGACCATCCCACGCTCGAAGGGTGATCGTGGATGGGGCGCCTGGGGGATCCAGTTGCCCAAACCGAAGCGGACATCACGCAAAATGCCTCTTCATCAATTATACACCGGGAGACAAAGGGGCGTTCGGATTTTTGACCGGGACGTGAAAGCGACCAAGGAGGAAGAGGGGGGGATGGCTCACCGAGTGGCGTCGAAACAATTGTCCGTCGTCAGCAGATCAACAAAGGGGCCTACCACAGTATAGTAGAGCCTTCTTTTTGAAGGGCACGACCGGAGGAGTTCCGTTGGTGAAATGGGAGCAGGGATCGCGCCAAATCATCTACTACACTACACGAACGAGCGGCCGACCCACAAGATTAGGGCGTACCTGCCCTTTGGAATTTTGGGATGAACTCTGGTCCTTGTCGAGGGATATGGTGGCCATCGGATGTCGAAAGAGGCTCGTAGAACTCGAAGAGGAGGTTTTGTTGCGACCGAGCAGGAGGCTCGGGCATCGGCGACCAGCTTGAAGGTGAAGGTCGACGATGGGGAAGGATCGCAGTGCACTACAAGGATCCGGTAACCGAGGGAAATCCGAAATGGATGAGGGGTGGCTACGTGGTCAAGCCGGGGGTCGGGTAGCCAAGCGAACCGCGAGGGAAAGGACCGCGGAACACAGCAGTCGAGAAAAGCCACACAGAGGGAGCATGAGGAGGCGTGTTGTCCGCGCAATGTGTCTTCGAGACCCCAAGACCGTCGCATCTCGGGGCAGAGTGACAATCGTGAGCAAGAGTGACCGTAAACACCGCAAAATACCATTGGGTGGCTTGCTTGTGCGAAGCGGCCCTCGCTCCGGCTCGGGCGGCATGGGTCCGTGGGTCGGGTTGACAGTGTTAGCGGTCCACACCTCTCGCAATTGGGTCCCCACACGGCGACCGGCTTTGCCTCTCCTCGCCTTTCGAGAAGAAGGGGGGATTAATCGCACCGTTGTGCGCGCCCTGCCCGGGAGGGGTTGCATGATGTTGCGGGTTGTGAGGAGGCAAGGGGAGTAAGCAAGCGCAGGCGTCGAGGAGCGCGGCGCACCGTTGCGTGACAAAGGTAAGGGTTGGTTGGGTAAATATCGAGGGTAAGCAGTGAGGTTGAGAAAAAGGAGGAGGTGCGCCGCACCGGATACATGTCGCCGGGAGGGGGAAGAGTGCCGAGTCGGCCCCCTCCCCGAGGGGAGTACTCATAGCCGGCGGAGGGTGAGCAGACATGGGAGGCGGATTCAACGTACATCACGGCGGAATGAGATGCTCCCCGGGCGTTGGCGACGGCCCTCGGGGATGTCGTAAGGATTGTGATAAACACAACTGTATTGAGCGTAGATCGTGTCATATTTTAAAGCTATTTGGAGGGTAGCCTTTCTACTTCTGAGGAAAGTGAGAGGCGACATTCGCCGATGGGAGACGGAGGGTGCGAAGGAACCACTCACAAACCCGATCTTCAAAGGGAGTGGGCTCGGCGTTCGCTCGTCGCTGGCCTCCCGAACACAAGGTAGCGTTGTGGAAGAGGATTGAATAAATGAAGTCAAGAGGCCCGCCGTTGTCGATCGCGAGAGGTATCTCGTAAGCACAGTGCGTCGAAGAGTCTCGGACCCAAGGGAGGAAGTGGCCCGTTCGACATACCACGAGCTTCGGGCCGGCAGCGTGCGTTGAACAAACGGTAATACTCGATGTGAGTCACTTCGTAATGGAATTTCGAGGAACACCACGTGGAAAGACCGATCGTGATTGCTGGATTCTTCTCTCCATTGGCGTCCCCGAACTTAGGGCCGCAGGGCCCGGTGGGCATAGCGTTGTGTAGTATTGGGGTGAATGGGGTCATTAATCAACCGATGGAAATCGGGAGGTCGAGGTCGAATGTGCACGCGTTACGGGTGGCCGAGAAAAGTTGTGGGATGTTCCGCTAGAAGTAGGGCTTGCGCATTGGGGCCCGGAGAACCGCCGAGCATTAGGCCTCCATCCAGTATACGTGAAGGTAATGGGAGAACCCGTAAGGAGAAGGGGGACCAAGGAATCAGAGAGGAGTCGAGTGCGGACCAAGCGGGACTGCTCGACGACGGCGGCGGAGTGGTGTCGATCAACCGAAAACCGAGGGTGAAGGCCAAGAAGTTCCCCGGGAAAGGCGCCTGGGGGCGCAATGGCTGATGACGGGAAGAAGGAACGACAAGGCAAGTAAAAGGGACAGAATCGAAGAAAGGTCGTATATGTATAAGGTGGTGACAATTGATTTTAGAGTTCTCACAAAGTGTACACCAGCACTTTTCTACTTAGGGCCGCAAAGGGCGGCATGCGCACTTTAATTTTAAACTATTTTTAAGTAGCGAGAGTAAGAAAAGCAAAATACGTAGTCGAAACAAACCCACAAGATACAAGAACATAATACCGAAATAACAGAAAAATAACAAACACGCATGTATCTATCTAACCCAAGAAGGTGGGTTCTCTCACAACTATGCCGAAAAGAAAGGGGAAAAACTACGAAAACACACATAAGGAGCTTCAACAACATTCAGGGTCGTGCGTACGCAGATTCTGGAGGATAAAGTCGCAAGAGAGGCAAAGTCACAATGGAAAAGAGACAGCAAGGTGGTCGGGAAAGGAGGGAAATCAGAAAAAATCTCGTAGGTGAGGCGAGGCTTCAAAGGAGGTCTAAACAAAACGACAAGAGGTGATTTGAAAGGAAAAGGGTCGATTTCACGGATCCGAAAGGGAGGTAACAGACCGAAAAGAGGGGGTCAAGTCCGAAACCGACGCTGAAATAACGAAATCCTCCACAAAAGTGGAGGGTACCAAAGCCCCAAGGGCCGGGTTCCCACTATATGAGTAAAAACAATGATCTGTCAAGGCGGGTCGAGATGAGTCGGAAATCGCGGCTTCACATAACCTTAAAATTGCAAAAAAAATGCTTGAAAAGGTTATGTCGCAGCTTCGACTGACCGAGTCTGTGTCGAAACAAAGTTGAAAAGTGCGACTCGGAGGTCCAAAGTCGGTGTTTAGGCCGGTACATGACTTCGTTCCGTTGTCTGCGGCATTTTCGTGTGTTGCCGTCTCTGGGCCATACGATGTCGCTTACCCAATAGCCGGTAAACACACCAAGTTAGAAATTTTAGGTTTTTAGGGTTTTTATGTGAGAAAAAATGACATAAAAGAGAAAATAAATAACCAAAAAGAAGCCCTAGGCTCGGCGAGCTGGATATGCAGAATAGGAAAACGATGAAGCCACCGTAATTTAAACCTCAAAGGAGTTTGCCTGTTAGTATGAATTTTGCTGTCGAAGTGGCACGAAAAAGAACCACTTTAGCCAGCGTACAATTAAGAAGCTTAACAACAATAGAGGCTGCCAAACACTTCGTATCTGCGATTAGTACAGCGAAGCAACAAACAAACGGACAAATGAAAGATATTAAGCAAAAGAAAGTAAAGAGTTTGCTCCATGCATCCAACAAGACAAGACAAGAACACGATTTTGGAATGAATTTTATATTACAGCACTGGAGGAAAACAAGAAGGTGTATCTGCATCTCCCCGTGATGGGTTTCAGAGTCCTCAAAGATTGCATCTAAGCTTTTCTTGTAGATGTAGAAAACCCAATGGCAAGTAAAATAGAGCTCAATGGGAGCAAATGACAGAAATGAGACCATGGCATAGATCTGCAGTGACCCAGATAAACAAAAGGTGGTAATTAGATGAAAACTCTTCCATTTACAACAAAACATTGGGTCATTCTACATCTTGCAGATTAAAATAATGTTAATCAAATCTAGATCCAATTTCATTTTTTAATATTTTATTATTATTTGTTGAGGAAAGGTGTTTGACCTAAACAAATCCTTGATTAAAGGAAGAATAAATAAATAAATGATTATTTATCTTTTAAGGAAGTGGTTGGGATATAATCAAATAAATAATGATTTATTTAATTAATGAAGGATTTGGTCATATTTAACAAGGAATATTATCTAAATAAGATTTAAATAATTATTCCTAGAAAATAATAAGATAACTATGGGTTTATCTCTATTAATTTCTTTGTTTTTGGGTTAAATATGATCGTAAATAATAATTAAATTATGGTTTAATTAATTATTCCTTTGGGAAAATCAAACAAATACAGTTTGTTTAATATTCTTTGGGGTTTCTTAATTAACAGGAAAGCAACACTTAAACTGTCTTACATGGTGTACTTGGGTCCATCTAATGATGAAAGGTTAGATGACCAAAAAATGGTGTAACAAATGAATGCAGGCAAGGCGATTTAGATCCGACGATACCGCTTTCTAAGATCGTGGAAGGATCTGTGATTCATCCACCTGCTACTTTTGTACATGCTATTTATAACACAAGCACCATCTGCCCCGAAATATACGGTTAGTGTCTCCGCTACATATATGAGAAAATTGGTATTTAAGCATTCATTATGGTTTATCCGATGTTTTATATGAATTTCACTAACATTTAGAGTAGACATATGTCAGACAAATCAGCTTCTGCTGTTTCTTCTTGTCTTTCGTGTTAAGAAGGAAGTGATACGTGTCAGTTTGAACTCGCAAGATCCGTTCAACCGTAGGACCACGGGTAACTTCCTCAATCTACTTATTTAGTTTTTCTTCCGAACATGCATGGTTGTGTGAGTCCTTCTTAAGTAGCATGCCCCTGCTTGTGGAGGTTGTAACTCAACGAACCTCTGTAGTGATTTTCTCATCAATCCACATCACTGGGATCACATTCGTGACTTCGGTGGTGGTTTCACCGTTTGGCGGTGTTGCTTGCTGTAAACTTAACCCTCATTTACAAAACCCGCCTTTACTTTTCGCTCAAATCAAGTCCCGGTTTTTCCGTGCTTGTCCTTTGTTTTTTTTTATTATCATCTTTTGTATACGCGCTTTCTTTCTCGCACACACGCGCATACATGCAAGTTTGTCTAAAGGTACCAGACATACGCGAGTTTCTTTAGAATAGCCGCGTATGCACTAGTTGCTAAAACTGGGTAAAGTAGCGATACCTAAAGGTATTTTGAATTTTTGGGTTTTTGACTCTTTGGTCCTTTTCTCAATGTGGAGACCTATTCTCCTACAAAGGTTCTCGTACTTCGACGAAGGAAGTGGTTTCGGTCTTTTCTCTCTTCTGCTTGATTGAAAACTAGTCTTTTAAGGTGGTGTTGCTGCTTCTCCGGTGTCGGCACTTCGGTTTGAGTACCAAGATAGTCGTAGTGTTCTTATCGTCTCCGCTTTATCGTAACAACAGCCCCCCGCCATTTACTCTTTCCGTCTTTATTGTTTTGCTTGGCACCACGTTTTTGGCTTGTTTCTTGATTGGTTTTCTTCTGAGTCTCCATAGGCTAGTCTTGTTGCAACGTTTGAAGAGTTTTTTTTTTGCTTCTTCGAAGTTTTTTGGCCATGGCAAGTTTATACTATTCTTCTAGGTCGTAG
The DNA here is from genome assembly GCA_034641835.2 of Pinus albicaulis. Classification (NCBI taxonomy): domain Eukaryota; kingdom Viridiplantae; phylum Streptophyta; class Pinopsida; order Pinales; family Pinaceae; genus Pinus; species Pinus albicaulis. The sequence continues at coordinate 839,072,547 of CM076581.1, read as the reverse complement.
TGCTGAGTTTTCTTGTCTTCGTTCTCATTGATCTTGCTACTAGTTAGCTTTATAAGGTTTGTTACTGTTGAAGTTTGTGCTTGAAATTTAGTCTTGTTTGGTTTGGATTTTGATAGTTTTGCTTGGTCTTTCTAGCCTTTTTCATAAAACAAAAATCTCAAAAACATTTGTTTTGCTTTTTGTTTTTGCATTTCAAAGGCTTAAAAACATTTTCTTCGTTATTTGCTTTTTGTTGTTGCATTTTCATTTTCGTTTTGGCCATATCTTTTAGTTTTTGTGAGGTTTTTGCTTTGTTTTTGGCTTGATAATTGAAGGGAGTTGTCATTCATTTCTTCCTCTTTTGTTTTTAACATCTTTGGGGTATTCTCATATTAAGAGTTCTTGATTCTTGAACTAGTTTTCCGGACAAATCAAGAGTTAAACCCAAGGACTTCTGAAATTTCCATCTGCTTTAGAGATTTGCATCTTAGATTTGTATGCTTGTAGTGATTTGCATTAGGTGCAATTGAACATTTAGTCAATTTCAGTTTTTGTGAGTGTGAGTTTTCTATTTGAAAAGAAAAATACAATTTTTAATCTCGTAGAACCCGTGTATAGAGATTTCTTTTCATCGAAAGACAATAACTACATCCGCATGTAGTTAAGTTTTTATTAATTTCTTTCCACAAAAGTATCCAAGTTTCATCTCCATATTCTGTGACCTAACATACAATTTCATTAAAATAAGCGATTTAATTTAAAATCAATTAGCAAGTTTTCTAAGTGTCATACACCAACTAGCTAGGTTAGCCCGGATTAGGTGAGTGGGGAGTTAACTCTTCTGGCGTCGCTCAAACAAAACATAGAAGTTGATTAATCGAGCGGAACCAACTCCGTTAGGTGGATCGTAAGCTCTCTCCAAAGAGCCGAAGCGCGAGGGGAAGTGAAGGTTGGAGAAGAGGGATACCCCCCTTCCGATTAGCCGAATCTGACCTCAAGACCATTCCACCCGCTCGATACGCATTGGTGCTCAGTTGCCACTTCCTAGGTTCCACAGTGACCCTGGGGAATACCCGTGTACTCCGAGGCACGTCGCATCACTTTCGTGCAGATTGGGGTTCCTTGCAAAGCTTGGGTGCTCGAGCCGCAAAGGTCGTCGTTAGGAGGTCGGCGAATTCATTATGATGGCCTCCTTCGCTAGTTGTCTGGCCCTAATCATCCCCTGCATCGCTTTCGGGAGGTCCTATATTTCGCTTCCCGTATTTTGGTGTCCCGTCCCACCGAGCGTAAATACTTGGAGGTTGTTCGCTGATTGTATCCTCGTTGATTTTTATTTAGTGAGTGTTTTGCTCCTAGTTTGCCTAGCTTTTCACTTTTTGAGTCTAATTTAAAATCTATATAAAAGTGGGCCGATCGGCGCTCGTCGACCGAGGAGAACCGGTTATCTCTCGAGAGTCCGCAGCCCTTCGAGAAGGCGTAGGAGCGATTTAGCAGTGGTTACCACCCCGTGGTGTCCGACGCAAGGAGAGATCCTCCACAAAGGTCCCGAATGTTTCACAGTCGCACCGTGTCGGTCCCGAGAGGAGCGTTCGCTCACCTCGGCGAGTTTTGTTTCCTCGTGAAGAAGATTTTCAAATCGAAGACGCACCGAGCTCTCACGACAGTCCATCTCCTCTTCCTCTTGATTATCCATTCGTCGTTCAAAGACATCGGACCCGAGTCCCGAGAGACCGGAAGATCTTCCGTATCATTCATATCTTTCGATGGCCACGACCGGGGAACGCGTTCGTCGTGAGTGCTCATATCTGCACGGCGTTCGTTGAAGGAGGGGGCACTGCTGCCTTATCTTCGATTGCCTAGTGCCGCCGTGTTTGGCTCTGCTTCACCCAAGCACATGCTTCTCATTCCGGTCCCTTCGTTCGTGGATGCTCAGCAACCCTTTTTCTTTTTCTCAGCCGCTTTTCAATGGATTTGGCACCCAAGGTTCAATATGGCTAGTGGATCAGCTTCCTTTCTCGTGTTTCCCCCTTTGGGACCGGACACATTCCTAGTTCCAAGTCTTCAGGTCGTTCGTTTACGTCCTGCACCTGCAGTTTCAACCCTCGTCCTGGGGCAAAGTTCGACTACTTTTATAGGGTGGAACTCGTGTTTAGCCACAAGTGGTGTGAACCGCCTTTACGCACGTCATCAAGGGAATGCTTCTTTCCTTCATCGTAGTGATTACCGACCTTTTCTTTTCTCCTTTCTAATGCTCGGAACTCTATCAGGCTCTCTCTATTCAATACTTTAGTGGGGGAAATCGGGTTCGGCTTTGGTAACTCTACGTTGGGAGGAGGTTTTCCTCTTTTTCTACGAGTCCTTTCTCACAACCGGTGCCTTATCAAATCCAGTTATTTCGGGAATGTTGGGAACCATCCCATCAAGGATGGAACCTCGGTGCTCCGCCCTCGCTACCTTTTTCTCGGCAAACGTTAAACTTGCCGTATCCGTCGAAGTGACCAATGATCCGATTCGTTATAGTCCGTGGTGGCCTCCGTCCCGACCAAATCTCTCGCATATTCCAAAATTTGAAGGTAAGAATGGTAGTGATCCTACCGACCACATCACCACTTTCACTTATGGTGTTCTTCGAACTCCCCGATCGATGATTCGCTTAGGTTGAGATTATTTCAACGCACCCTAAATCGGGAAATGTCGTCAAAATGGTATATCGCAGTTAATCAAAGGCCAAGGCATTTGGAGAACTGCTGCTCACATTTCCCAACCATTGGGCTGTCGTATATGAGGCTCAGAATTTAACCTCCCGGCTAATTTTAAGGCATGAGGCAACTCACATTTCCCCGACCATTCGTGAATGGAGGAGGAAGAAGAGGCTTATTAAAGTCATATTCTCGTAATTCCTTCGAATGGTTTCCAAATCTCTCGAGTCGACATTTCAAAAGATGTATCCCGTCCAGGTTATTTTCGGAGGAGTTATGCCATTTTTAGGGCTCAAAGAGTCAAACTCCACTGTCCTCAAATTAGGTCTTATAAATATTTTCCCATTGCTCTCGCTCCAAATTGGATTTACTTAAAAACTGGCTCCCGTCCGCATGGTGATGGGATTTTCAGATCGCATCAACAAAGGGTGCAGCCATCACGCAACCGAATCGGCAGCAGCTTGTCTTTGGCAAGTCGTCTTTCAGTCGTTGTGCTCGCCGAGTCATCACCTTCCTAGTCTTTGTCCACAAATGTCGGCCCAAGCTCGATCCCAAAGGAAATCAACAATCCGATGGGAAGAAGAAGGGACGAAATAACAGAAGAAGGGTAAGAACGGGAATAAGGTAATGAAAATAAAAAACCAACGTACCGTGTTGGTGAGGGTCAAAAGGAGAAGAATAAAGGAAGTTTCCATGCAAGCTTTGTGTCAGAGACCATCTCACACACCTTTGCCCTAAAATTGTGATGCTCAAAGGCTAATACTCAAATAGTGTTCTTCTAGTTCTGTGTCGTGTTAACAAACCCTTTTCTCAATGGCGTTAATTAGTTGTCAAGGCGAACTAAAAATCCGGGGCTTCCTCCGGGGGCACCTGTGAAGGGAAATTCCATCGACATTTTTATGATGAGGCTCACGCGGAGCCACTACGAGATCCCGTGATTACAGAGAAGAATTCTTCAGCTAAGGAAGTTCCTCGATACCGAGCCGCTTCACATTACGAAGCCCACCGTTGAGTTCATGCCTCGCATGCTCAAAGCATCTTCTAAGCGATCAACCATTAATCCAAATGCTAGGTCGCCTAACCACTCGATTGTAAGATCACGCAGTCCGTGCTATGTCACCTTTAGAGTACCCGCCTTGTTCCGGTAAACGATAGTGAGCCGAACATCGTCATTGAAGCTATTGATCCAAAAATTCTTCTCATTACTTTTGATATGAATAACCTTAAGAAGACACTTCCTCATCACATGGCTTTTCATATTAAATCGTCGTATCGGAAGTGCAATATCTTTCGAACCCGTTGTCGATGAGGGTTCTTCCACATGCGTGATGTCTTTGATGTTGGAAGACACTTCGTATCTCCGTTGTTCCACATAGCATCGTTCACCACCATGGTCATTCTCACGCGTACTTTATTGTCCCTACGGTTTGGTCCGTGTTGGGGCAAAACCATCAATACAGAGGTTGAGGTAGTAGATGCCCTGGACTACAACCTTCTGTTGAAGAGTGAACTGACGATGAGATGGATGCTATCAATCCTCATTATTTCTGATTGCATGTTTCCCCCACGAAGGAGCATTTTATAGTGAACAACCGGATTGTCCTCCAGACTCGAATGCGTTTTCCACTCATATGTTCCAAAGTTGGATACTAAGGCGCTTGCTGAGAACGGAGTTGGAATGTATTCTTCCTGATGCTGTACTTTCGATCTTCCTCCTTACCGTGCATATTAATGTTATTTCATCCTCCAAGGCTCCTTCGAAGAGAGTTCTTCGTAACTTACTATTTTTTGGACCTTCAGACCTTACCTTCCTCACCCGGCCACATTAGTTGAAGGTCGAAGTAAGGGGAATGTATATTTCCTTATTTTCACCGAGATTGCATATCACCATCGTCGACACCGCAAAATCCATCCCCCCAGCCTCCTCTTTCGCCCAAGAGTTGGGATGGTGATGTGTTCCCGCTGACGCTAGTTCTTCTTCAGCCCAGATTGCTTCGATACCACTCTTCATCTGAAGAGGCCACCGAAAGCTGTTGACATATAGACAGACGGGATGATCGACCATCGTCTTACTTCCACCGATTTGGTTCTAAGTTGAAACAAGTTTTCTTAGCCCTTCCGCTTCCAACTCGTTCACCAGCCTTGAAATTTTCTTCGGCACCACACAAGTTTACAGTCAAGGAACATGGTCATGATCTCTCCTACTACCCTGAACATTTCCGTGATCCCAATATTATCGATAATGTCTTCATTGGGAGCCCATCGTTCCTGAAGAGGTTCAAATTGCAATGAGCCTTAAAGAGTATAGTATGTATTCACAATATTCATGATAGCCTTGCATGGACCCATCTATTTTCCATGATCAAGACGATGAAACGCTAAGTCGGGTGAGGCAACCGTCTGTCAACTTAGGAAGGCGGCAGCCATCAAATGTTGAAATGCCATGCAGATTCATTTTCCCTGCCTTCCGATCGAATGTGGTTTTCAAACCCCGGCTCGTACAAAAGTATGAACGATTCGACAAAAAAATGGTTTGGTAGGATCAAACAAAGCATGTCCTAAAGATAATTACCCCACACCATTTACTTCCATCGATTTTTTATTGACTAGGCAAAGTGGTATTGCGTCTTCATGGATTTGTCTTACATAATCAATTACTATCCGTCCCGAAGATCAACATAAGACCCATTTATTTGTCCCCCTGGGCACGTTTGCATATAAGAAGATGCCTTTTTTTGTCTTAAAATGTCAAATAATTTTCTTCAAATGTGGCCACAACTTACGCTCTTCCATGACATCAAGAAGATTATCGAGGCATATTTAGATGATCTAGCCGCTTATTTCCGAAAGAGGATGATCATCCGGCTCACCTCTCAGTGTCATTTGGTGATGTCATTTTTTATGCACCCATTGAATCCGAACAAGGCGCGCGGCTACATCCGGTCGGTTATTGGGATTCATTACAAGCCCAGTAAGGACAAGGGTAGATCCTTCAAGGTTGAGGCAATACTGCTGTTTCCCCGTCTTCAATTCGCTGTTTCTTCAAAGTCTTCAAGGGAAGTCTAATTTCTTTCTGCTTATCGCTAATTGTTTAAATTACAAGGATATATGAGATCGTTGAAGAAAGGAGTTCCTTTTTTGGGACGATCGTTACACTCAACGCTCATTCGATGTTTGAAAAAGGCATTGACCTCTCGCTCTCATCGAGTCCACCTGATTATATATATTTTCTTTTGTATCCGGTAGCATTGCATCTACCATTGGTATGGTCTTTATTAGAAGATGACAAGTCGGCAAGAGTATTTTATTTACTACCTAAGTCGAGGGATTGTGTAGGACTCGAACTTCAGCACTCGATAGAAAAATTAGCTCAGGCAGCATAGCTCATGTTGTGCAAATACCTCGCATTACATTATTTCTTGCAACTTATGCTCTGGCAGTCGCCAATCCATTTTCAGCTTGTCTCGCAGGCGAGTGATTGGGGGAAAATATAATAGACAGATTGTGATTTCATGGTGAATTTGATCTTGAGTTCATGTCCGCCAAATCCAAGAAGTCATTATTTTTTGCTAATTGATCTCTCTCGAATTGCTCTTGGGAGAGGAGATGATTCATGATGAGTCCTTCCCAAGGAACACGACTCTGTTTCTATCTCTCCATGATCCCCAGCACGCCTGGGATACTGGCTGTGTATCTCCTTGCATCGGCGAAGTTTCCCTCTACTTTTTCAAAGATGAGCGTCAGAATCATGTCATCGTCAAGAATTATTTGATTATTATGATGCGTTGTACCGTCGAGGGGTTGATTCAATCCCAAGACACCGTTTAATCCCCGAAGAAGTCGCGAGGCTGCGTTCAATGATTCTCACAAAGTGAGCCAGGGTCATCTTATTGCCACCAAAATATTTTGCGTGTCGGATACCACCTTTACCAAAGATTGTATTGAATCGGTCAAAAGTGTCATCCATGTCGTCGACATCGTCAAAAAATGCGTGCCTATCCAAATGCTCAAATACGCTTTAATTTTGCTGTGCGGGGTATTGATTACATTACTTCGTGTCCGCCGGCAAAAGGTCACAAGTACATTATCATGTGCGTAGACTACTTACGAAGTGGGTCGAGGCTATGCCTACTTTTGGGAATGATGGCAGACCTGCAACTTTGTTCCTTTTCAACCAGGTTATCGCCGTTTTGGTATTCCTAGAGAGATTGTCACCGACCATGGCGCTATTTTCAGAATAGTAAGATGGCCGAGTTGGCTCTCAAATTGCCTGCGCAGAGCATTCATCTCCATATTATCCCCAAGCTCAATGGGCAAGTGGAAATGTGAACAAACCGAAGACAATTCTTCAAAGGACAATTGAGGCAAGCTAGATCCAAATCGGCATATTACGGCCATATCCCCACTTTGGGCACACAGTGACGTCGGTGCTGAAAACCGCAACCAGCTTTACCTCCGTTTCGCTAGTGCAATGGGTGGAATCCGTATTTTGTCAACGTTAGATTCCTTCTCTTAAATTAGTCGTTGAACTTCTTCCTCGACACTTCTAGTTCCAAGGCAATTCGCTTTTTCTTACCTGGAACATCTCGAATACAAAGAAGCCTAGATGTCGCCACGATGAATGAAGTATAAAAACCGAGTAAAAGTTCAAGACGATAAGGCGGTCAAGCCCAGGTCTTTTTAGAAGGTGACCTTGTTTTTGGCCTGCGGCCCAAGAAAAGGACGTCTCAAAGGTGAAAGTTTAAGTCTGCGGTGGTATGCTCTCATATCATTAAAAAAATTCCTTACAGTTGGAGCGTATACCTTGCTGATTTCGGAGTGAACGAGTCGTCGAGGCCTCCGTAATGGGCCTCATTTGAAGTATTGCGTTCAGGCTTCGGCACAGCGGTTGCTGTTTTGCACATAGTAGCCTTTTGCTTTTGTACATATCCGATTGATTTTCGATTTTTGACGAGGTGGTGATGTTTTTTGATCCGTCATGGTGTTGTGGCTGATGTCATGAGTCATTTTGGTTTCCTGGCCGATGGTGCTAGTAGACACACCGGAATCCTTAGCTCGCGGCTTGGGAAGCCCATTATCCATCCGACTTTCCACCGTTAGTATCGCAGGGTCTACATTGGTCCTCGTTCAACAATATAGCAGCATTACACCGCAGTTATTCATCTACCTTTGAGGCAATATCTTGAAAAAGGATTCGTTGCAGTTTTCTTGGACTTCGTACTGTGGTGTCGCAACGGAACAATACTTATCGGGTACTAGATCCATTTTTATTAACATTGTCCTTGAGGGCACGTTTGTTACAAAGGTCGCTTCAATTTTTAACTTTTCATTCAATATTCCTCGAGTCGACAATTGGTTTGTCGATCATTAGCTAATCAAGCATTAGATTGGCATATATATTAATCATTCCATACAATAAATTTTTAACCATCAAAAACATCATACATTTGATACATTTATCACATCACATCAAATATCGCTGTATACATATCAATGTGATGTTTAAAAACTTTACAAAAATTCTTGATCCATAAGGTCACACAAAACTAGGCTTATGCCCTCATCATGTCTTACCTCAAAAGAATATACGGTCATTCAATACATAATATCCGTTCACTCTCGAGGTCCCTCGCCTGTTGTCATGTTCTTGCGAGAACGTGACTAAGGGTGCTACAACTCGGCGGAATAATCTAACCCGGGCCTCCCTAGGCACTCCTACCACCTGCCTCTCGGATGAAGCCCGGCAGGGTTCCCTCCACAAAGCTACAGGCACGGCGGGTTAGCCCCTCCAAATTCCTCCTCGCATGTACCGGAGAGTCCTATTTGAATCCACAAAGACCGGGCTTTCGCCCCCGCGGGCGCTTGTATGCGGAGACCTCAGACGAATCGTCCAACATCTCGAATCATGATCATTTTAAATTGTCAGCTATTATGAATCCAATCAAAAACATGTTTGTTTTTCATTTTTTCATACATATTTGAAAAAATTCAAAAAAATTATATAAGTCAAAAAATTTTTGCAAACTTACCGGGACTCGTACCCTATGCGTCGTGCTCGTGGAAGAACTAGATCCGGATTCCATGGAAGTCCATTCTCGCAGATAGTCGTCCACCGCGATGATTTACCCCACCGTCGAAGAACTCATCGTCCCGGATGTGGTTCGGCACTTACTACCCCCCCAATCTCTACCGCGTCCCGCCAACGGGCAATTTTTGGTCCCGCAGTGCCACCTAAGTGGCAGAGACACTGGGTCTCACGTCGGAATCTTTCTCAAAGAATAATGTTGTCAAAATTGTACCGTACCCAAAGTGCTTATTTTTCTATGGATTATGTCAACTATTGTTTCATGTTCGGTGAAAAGGGTCATGGGCACCAATCATACACACATGAGCTGCACCCCATCGCTATGCTCATTTGCGTCCCGGACGCTCGATGTAGGGAGGCAGATCCCCGCCACTCGCCGATGGTGAAAAGGAGGATTTTTGGGCGTAAATCTCTCGCATCTTTAATCGCAACTGGTTCCAACCTTTGGAACCTTGTGACGTAACACGTGGAGCATAGTCTTCGGGATTATTAACCCTCCCAGGCTTCTCCTTGCAGCCCATCGAAGTTCTCCCTTTGGGAGAGTCCAAAGAATAAAGTTTATGTCTTCCACTTCAATACACATACCGGCATCCGATTCATATCACGAAATATTCTTGGTCCGGTTCCCGCAATCGACGCAGCATTTCTAGCACCGAGGATTGTCATATTCGTACTTTAAAGAATTTGAACAATCCGTAATTCCGATGATATTTTGCGCTCGCTCGATTCGTATGACCCTTCAACAATTGCGCTATGCTCACGTTCTCTCCATGATATTTTCATCCTCCGTCAAAATTCACAAACTGCGATTAGCCACGTTTTTTAGTTTCAGACTGCGCACACGCGACTTGTTCTTTGCACAATGTTGCATATCACGCGAGTTTCCGTAATGAACCCGCATATGCGCAAGTCCGTATTTTTTAGCAAGGGTTTTAAAGCTAAAATTCACTTAATTTTAATTTCCAAACGGACAAAATGATTTGCAATGATGATTTAGGAGCTAATTTAAAATTTCGGCGTATTCGACGGTCGTGTTTTTCCCGATTTGATTTAAAAGAATTTTTTTTGCTCCGTAGCACTTTTTCCAAATCAACAATGCAATAATGAACCAAATATGAGGTAACTTGTCTATTTATGCCTAAAAAGTTGAATGCAAAAAACTATTATGCTCATTTTTTCGATCTATCTTAAGTCGACAACTCGAATTCTAGGAAGTGCCCAGCTTACATGTTTTTCTGTGCACATTTTGACGATTTTGAGATTTTTCCCGCCTTTTTGATCCATGATTTCCACCGCGCTGCAGTATATGATCTTCACCTGCTGTGTTAGGGGAAATCACTCTCCATTGCACCTTGCATACTAGTCCCACATCGATCACCACCAGGGTCGCATCCACCGTGTCATGAGACATAACGATTTCACTCGCCGATTATTTAATCATGACTCGATGGCAGAGCCTTCCTTACATGGGCTTCCTAGTTAGTTCCTCGCTATCACCTTGTTGCCCGGCGGTCGCGTTTTACGAGGCTCGAGAGTTCTCATTAGTCCCAACATGTCTTATGTGTTGAAGCTTCATTCTTCTTCTTCATCACTATAATTTTTCTCGTTTACCTCGTAGGCCCTTGGTGTCGTTAAGTTGTATTACCGCATTGCATATTGGCTACTTGTTTATCCTTCCGGCCTTTAGCTTGCCTATTTTGACTCGATGTTTAAGCCAAATTTTTGACCTTGGGACTTTCCGTACGTTAACCATTGCATGCACTTAGCTATCACGACTTTAACACCTTTACTCATGGATGTAAACGTTCCTCCTATATCACTTACCGCCTTTTCGCCACCTTGCATTTAGCATAGGATTGTTCCAATCCCAGGAACTAGTGCATCCGATTTTTTGATACTCGTTCTATCCATTGTACCATAGCATTCTTTTACTTTTTCGTGCTTATTATATGAAAAAGAAAAAAAAAAAAAAATCAAATATAAATAAAAAGAGCGTGAACAGATGTATCTTCGTTGTTTCGATACAAGACAGTAGTCAGCTTTGCTTCGCTCTTGAACAAAACACATTTATATTTATATATATCTCTCTATTTGGGATGGTTTTAGTTTTTGACCTAGGTTCCCACCACCATGTTTCTACATATGCTGCTTCCATGGTTATTCCTTCCAATCATATGGAGAGTTTGTTCTCGCTCTCGCATACGTACTTATATAGTGTCACTTTTTACCTGCCATGGTCACCACGCAGTCGTGATTTTGTTCAAGGAAGTCTACCCGAGTCGGCCATTCTCATGTGTGTGTCTCTTGACTCATTATCCACTGCCTTCCCGGTCTTGCGCATCATGTTCTATCACACGTATGTTTTGGTCTTCTCGCTCGTGTCGTTTGAGAAGGTCTTATTGACTCTCCTTTTCGTCGGCGGGTTTGTTCTATCGATTGGCTTACACATTGTTTCGAGAGAAAACCGTAGCCACACCGGGCTCATTTCCATTATTGATAGGCACCTTGTGCCTTACTGGATCATCATCATGGGTTCGATCGAGTGGTTTTCCGTGTTCGAGCATCGGCGCACACATTATCGTTAATTGGGATTCGTGCGCATCTTTTTGATTTCCATTTGACCATTTCCAGGATTTTCGCTCGTGTCACCATTATTGGTTGGTTCGTAGGGTTTCTTCTCTGGTGGTGCTAGCTTCATCTTGTGCATGTCGGAAACGTAATTGAAGTTTTGTTCCGCCACTCTACTTCGTCCGATTCCTTCCAAATCTTGGCCTCGCGGGTTACACTCGTTACCGGACCCACGGTGGGATGCCTTAATGCTCTTCCTTCAATGGTATCTTTCCCATCGACTTCGACTCGTTGCTCGGGGAATAAGGTTCAGATTCTTTTTGCTTCTGCGCACTCAGGCCTACAAACAACGCGCGCACTCTTCGCTATCGAAGCGTGGGGATTCATCATTGCCTCCTCGACTGCAGATTCTTTCAAGTGTTCGACTTTCAACCTGGTCTATTCGCACTTGTTAGATTGTACTGGGCACTCGACACCATTATCATTATCGTTGGGTTGTCTCGCATTGGTTAATTGTGATACATCATTGACCGGTAATCCAACGACGATTTCTCACATGGTCGCACTTCACTATTTATTCCCTTTTGGTCAGGCAGAATTGTGCCATAGTGATCGGTGAAGACCTCGGTTGTACCGCATTCTCTTGCCCACTTTTGACAAATGCATTCAGCTTTCTTTCCTTGTGTTGATGCCGTCCACCCTTATATGTTGCATTTCAAAGATGTGCATCATCTTATATGTTGTCTTTAGTTGCGTGATTGTACCGTTTTTCCACCTCTTATGATCTTAAACATTTGGAGATTCAGTTTACTTATTTGATCGTACATCCAACAAAGATCTTTGATCGTATTTCTATATGTGATACTTCGGATATTGATTCGTACCACTTCCGGCCATGCTCGATGATTCATTGTGTACTTTCGCTCAAATATACTTGTATACATGTTGGATCTATTCACTACTTTCTATATGATGTATTTTTGGACCGAGTACTGGCATGTCACTTTCGCATGAGTTGACTCTTCCGTTTTCTTTCATTGGTTTTTGGCAGCCGAAATCGGTGAAGTCCTCTCTGTCTGCGAAGTTCGATGTGCATACACATTTCGGCCACTGCGACCCCTCCTCGACCTCACATATTAGGGGGCATCTATTATAGCATCATTTCTCACCTTCACATGATTCATGATTGCTTTTATGGCTTTGGGCACCCATTCTCACGTACTGGGACAAACTACTCTAAAAAACAAAGAAAACTCGCCACGAATATGCCCGCATTTTTCTCACATACGCGAGTCCACCGCACTTTTTCTTCGTATGTCATTAAAATGATTAAAAAATATATAAAAATTCCTATTTTCGGCCAAGTTGATGGTTACCTGCAGTTCAACCACCCCCAAAGACGTGGCCACCGTTTCCAACTCGTTGAAACTACTGAGGGGGAGCAGGAAACCCCTCATGTGTATGGCCCAAGGGGAGAGAGAATTATTGACAGCTACACTGTTGGTATTCCCTATCCAAGTCTGATTCCCCGTGCTTCCGCACTTTCCTCAGCTCATTGCCAGGAAACCCTCGTTTCTCGAGACGTTCATCTTCCTATATGTCATCTCGTATGCACCAGCTTTGAAGGAGTCTTAGCGAGGCAAGGCGGGATTTATCCTAACGACGGTTCCGTCGAAGATTGTGGAAGGATTCAGGTGATCCTCCTCCACTCGTTACTTTTGTACATGCTATTTATAACACAAAAGTACCATCTTGTTCTAAATATATTTGCTATGTTCTGCTTACATATATGAGAAAATTGTTATTTAAGCATTCAAAAGATGGTTTACCCGATGTTTTATATGAATTTCACTAATATTTAGAGAGACATATGTCATATTAAACCAGCTTTCTTTCGTGTTTGTTTTTCTTGTCTTTTGTGTTACAAGGGTGATCATTGTCAGTTTGAACTCGCGGATCTCGTTCAACCGTAGGACCCACGGGCACCCCCCCCCCTCGTACCTGGCCTTGTATTAGTTTCTTTTTCTCTCGAAATACGTGCTTGCTGTGTGAAACCTTCTGGCAGCATGCCCTTCTCTCGTGGAGGTTGTAACTCAACGCAACCTCTAGGTGATTTTCTCAGTCAAAAGAGGGTATTCAAACCTCGAGGGGTCTACACACCAATTTTGAGGAAACCTTAAACTTTTTGTTTTTTTCTCCAAATTTTCGACCCCCAGATAATAAAACTTAGGCGCCACGCACAAATTGGGACTTTCAGCTGCTAAAGTTTAATTTTTAGATTTTTCACATCACCAACATTCTACCCACAAAATTTCATTTCAATTGAGCATTTTTTCCCCTCTTCAAAAGGTCAAAAACACCTCAAAATTGACCTTTATGCCTCTTTTCAAAGCCGTGTCAGGTACAGAGAAGCTACCATGGGTGATTTTATTTTTGAGTAGGTAAATTACATCCATTCAACACACCTCAAGTATTTTTGAAAACTGCTACCGATCAAGCTTTCCAACGAGCCATCACGTCAAATCCAATGCTGTGAGAAGGTCCAAACGTAGCTACAACAAACCATATTTTTGTCGAAAGGGCGCTACGCATAGAGACAACACAAATGTCAGTATACCCATTAATGAAAAATTGTCTTTAATATTTTCTTGAAAAATCACTCTGATTTGCTTAGGGAGTTATTTTTTGATGTTTTTCATTTATTGTCTTATTTATTATGTGTTTTGGGCTCTGGGATGGTCATTAAGCACATTTATGACATTTATGGCCAAATTAGGGCTTCTGAAGCCTCTTATGGTTTCCACTTTCACTTGCTCCATAAATACATCACAAGAGGTTCTTATGTATTTTATTGGATTTTGATGGCTTATTCTTGGAGCAATACATAGTCTCTTTGGAGTTTTTGATGAGAATTTGATGTCTTGGAGCCTGCATGACTCGATTTGTTTGTTGATGGAGGATGATCGTTTGCAGGATCCATAAGCTCAATGGATGGTGAAGTTTTATTTTGTTCATGTTTTCTATTTTATCACATGTTTCCCCCATCTTTCTATGTTGCAAATAGGACAAAGAAATTTAGACTAAGACATGCTGCTAAATGAACCCTAGGTCTATTTGTTTTCAGCTTCCCCTTAATGTTTTTCCTGCTAGGATATATTAGAGAATTCATATGTTTGTTTCCTAAGGATTTCTTTATGTCAGATATTTCTTTTGAATGGTTTAGATTCTCATTGGGTTCAACATGATTCATGCATAGACTGCATATTTTTTTCCACTAAATACTTTGTCCTTGGAATCATCTCTTTAAAGCATCTTGCCTAGGTTTATCAAAGCAAGTCTATTTCCAACCATGCTTCTTACCTTTACTTAGCTAAATTGTTTCAAGGAACCTTCATATCTCTGCATTTAGATGTTCAAGGTTTTCTCCTTCTATTGTTATAGTTATTTGGGCATCCTAAATATTTTCTCTATTTTTTATGATGAAATCTATATGTTAAATAAGTTTCTTTGTTTTCTATATTTCATTTAATTGTTTGTCTTAGATGATTATTTTTCTTCTTACCCCAAATCAAATGGATTAGTTCTGCTTACACTTTGATTCTCTGGCTTTCGTGCTTATAAATCTTCTAACCCCGCTATAGGCAAGTGACATAAAGGATTTTGTTCCTCGCCTTTAGCTTTTTGTTCTCAAGCTTAATGTCCATCTCAACATCCTTCACAACCTTAAATATCCACCAACCAAGTTAAATTCTTCTCACAAATACTCTTAAAACTATTGATTAACTTACCGACCTCGTTAGACCTATTTCAATGAATTAAAAATTCTTCTTGTTTTCACCAATCTATCCTAGGCATCATACCCAACCAAAAACAATCAAAATACCCTACATCAACATCTAGCCTAAAATCAACCCTAATCAACAAACAAATTCACATTTTGCACCTACTAGAGAGATCCCTCTCTCAATCTGTGAAGGCTAGGTCCTTGGATTTAAAGCTTGGTTTGATGTTAGCTCTGTCCATTTGTATCTCAACTAATCTAGCACTATGGGGACTTAACATACAATGGTGCGTATCATCATGGGACACCTAGTGAAAAACAAACTTAGACTTCAAACCTTCCTGAGGCCCTTAAGAATACTATCTTGGATTTATCCTACCACTCACACCAACATAATGGCGGTATCAATATGGGACCTTAGTGAGTTGTGACAAACCAAGCATTCTCAGATCTCAGAAAACTCACAAACATCCTTAGATTGGTATTTAGTCACAGGAAAAGCAAAAGAACATCCTTAAAACAACAAAAGAACATCATCCACTCGCTACTCCACCTGTCTTCAAAGAACTTCGTCGACCCCACAATTTCTCATAAAACTTCGAATGCATTAAGCAATCAAAATCATGATGATGGTGTACAATAGAGTTGGAAACCTTCCACCTAGCGACTCCACAAATCTCAATAGACCTAAAGACTCCACCCAGAGAACTCTAAGACCCAAGTTGAAAGGATTCAAAGACCTCTTTCTCGATTTACAAAAATGGATCCAAGGATACAAAGGAGATATGATCCAATGAATAGAGATCACATCTCGGGTTCCTACAAAAATTGCCTTAGATATATTGGGACAAAACCTTCCTAGGTTTCAAGATGAAAAGTCCAAGGACCCTTGTTACACCTCATCAAGTTTCAAATCCATGTATAAAGGAACAATGGCATGAGGACTACTCTTAAGAATATTTTCATGCTAACATTAGAAGGGAAGTAGTGGGAATGCAGTATGAGTCCAAGACCTAGTAGCTTGTTTTCCTTAAAATATATACACAAGGCATTTTATGAGCACTATAAACAAAATTCCCATATTTATCATTGGTTGAAAATTGTTGTGATCAATCTCGTGATAATACACAATACCTTATAGATAGTGATGAATATTTGGATATCATTCATGAATTTCATTCTCGTGTTAACTATCATGAAAACCTAGATGAGTTAGTTGAGGAAGAAATCAATCAAGGTACAGAAGAAACCCCACATGATCTCTTTAAAGGCACAAGTGATGGTTCACCATCTCTTCTAGGTGAGGTTCAAGAAAATTCAGCCTCAAAATCAACTCTTCACAAGAAAAAGAGAATTATTGTGCTTCTATCCAAAGAAAGAAAAAAATGCCTCCTCTTTTGACTAAAAAGGAAATAATCTTATATTAAAAAACATGCAACCACCCTCTAAGCTTTCAACAAAACATCGATGTTCTTTCTCCTACTAAATCCATCTAACATAAATCGTAAAGTGAAATTGTAGATCAATTCAAGAAGAAAAACCGATAATCCAATATGTTTTATTGGTGACACCACTTTTCTATTTGATGAGTTTCCAAATTTTTATCAATCTAATGATGATATCCTCCAAACAGTAAACTAACTTGTAGATCAATCAAGAATTGGGTTTTGGGAGGAAGACAATTTTCATCAACTTCAAAAGCATGTCAATTTCATGCCATCTATGCCACTGATGAGGGAAGCCTTGAAAGTTCGTAAGTAAGGAAGGATCTCTAACCCTTTTTTCCATTTCATATCAGCCCATCAGCAATAAATTTCATGTGATCGAGGCCAACAAAATATTTTGCGCTTTGATGTCGAAATTGGAGAAGAAAAAGAACTTTCGTAGCAAGTTTTCTACAAAACTTTTTCCGAAATGGTTTAGATGAAATCATTTGGGACACGGAATCTTGTTCACTCTATATTTTCAGCCACCAAGTCCCATTTAAATCAAATTGTAGATGAAGGCTTGGAAATTTAGAGTCACATAAGAGTTGTTGCACCTTTTTCTCAAGAAGATTTATCACCTAAGAATGCCCTCGCTCATCAACATGATGGTTTTCACACATATTTTAGCCCACCTCATCAAAGCACTGTGGTTTTTAGAGGATAAACATTGTCACGTATGATGAATCTGGGTCGAATTCATATGATCATCGAAGAAGTGCTTTTGGGAGTTTCTTTCCAAAAGAGTACCAAGCATAGCCAAGGAAGAAAGAGTAGTCTTGAATGGAGATTATGTCTTAAATCCCCTTCAGACTGTGTACTATTCCAAGATCCATTTGTTTTTTCTCTTTGAGAACATAAAGGAGGAGTGAGTTTGCTACATAGTTTGTTAAAAGTGGGAAAAAAATGTTAGGCAACACCGTTCTAAAATGTTATGTGAAGTGGTATTTTTATTTTTCAAAAGACTTTCACAAAGAGTTGGAACAAAATCCTCATGGAATCATCACATTAAGCGGTGTTGGAAAAGAGATTTCACCAAATGAATGTATATTATAATAGTTAGATTAGGATATATATAGATATGCAAAATAAGCTCAAATTTTGTGAGCATATTTTTTAGTTCTATATTTTTTGGAAAAAATGAAACAAACAAAAAAACAAAGAAAGGTAGAAAAAGAGGCAGATTTGAAAAGTGGTACAACCCCATACCTAAAAAGAGTGATGTCGAAAGTGTGCAAGGCTAAATGCCACTACTTGTGCTAAAAAGTCTTGTTCAATCATCTAGCCTAACTGCGACGAACATGTTTTCAATTTATTTCCGATAAGTTAGTGAAAGAGAGCTTGTTAAATCATTCAAACTTGGACTTCAGGTATGGGATAGATTAGGAAATGAAAATGGTCAGTTCCACATGCTCAAAATAGAACCAAAGAGGAAGATGGGATGCATAACAAATGATATATCCCGGCCCTTATCTTTCTACTTTAATTTTTTTCAAAATAATGTTTAAAAGAAATTTTGTTCTTATGCTACAACTAATGGTAAGTCGTATTGCCTAACCCCGATTTAAACCATGCTTTCAATTTCATGTTTATATCTTAGAGAATGAAGTTTGTCAAACAATTAATCTTGACAAATGATTAGACTAGGTAGAGAATAAAAGAGAGTTCATTAGCCTAATATGAACTCTTGGAATAAATAAGGGCACAATTAGATGTTTGATTTGTAAGCTAAAAATAAAAATGTTGAGGGTTTGCAAATCCAAGTGCACCCAAGTGAAGAAAATGTTAGCCAAGTAAGATGGGTAGGTAGGAAAGAGATTGAAGCAAACATGTTCCTTTTCATATTGTGAGATCAGCTCAAAAACAACATCAAATGAAGAAAGAAAGATTTATAAAGTGCAAGTAAGGGCACCTGCCTCAAAGCTCAAAGATCTCAACTTCCCAGGTTCGGACACCTCCAAAAAGGAGCTGCCCTCCAAGTGAGCCACCGTTAGTCATCAAGAATTTTGCTTTGTATGGATGACTAAATACTTATCCTAGATTTCTAGTAACAAATTTCTTCATGAAAATCGTGAGTTTTAGAAATCTCACCGCCTTCATTATCCTTAGACAAATTTTTCACTATTTCATCATTCCATCATGTCAATTCTCCGCTCACTCATCCCGAAGACCCATAATGGGCTCATGTCATTCATTTTGTCTTTCGTTGTGTCACCGTCCTTCAACCTCTTATTTTTGTTTTACCTAACTCCTCCATTGTCTCGGTCTAGGTTTTCGAAGGGCATTTTCTTGCTTTTCTTTAACCTCCATGGTTAAAAATCAACAAGGCTTGTATCTTGATGTTTTACACCTCCTCCTATCTCTTAATCGATCTTCACAAATTCTTCCCATCACCCTATCCCTCAAACCCATCATTTTTCTAAAAAACCTTTTCTATGGCCACATTTCGACACTTTTTAAGACTAGCCCATGTTTTTTCCCTTTTTGGACCCCTTCCTCACTCAATTCTTGAAATTACACTTTCCCCTACTCCCTAACATCTATCCCTATTCCCTCAAAATTTCCCCAAGAATTTACAACCCTAACCCTTCATTCCCCTCCCTCTCATGAGCCCTAACTTAACACAAACCCTAGTTTCTCTTCCAACTAAGCTAGGTTTGATATGAAAAGGAGGAACAAGATAAAAGTGATTCATTTGATAGATCGTGTAATAAAGAATAAGTTCTTATACCAGCTCATAAACATCATGTATCCATCATTTTCCGAGAATTCATTCCAAGAGACAAGCCATGTGTCACACCTAGGGCTAGTTTTGCTTCAAATTGTGTTTTTGTTCAAAAAGATATGAATTTGTAAAACATGAGAGAGTTTTTTTTCCACCATAGGCTAAGAAGAAAAACCTTCCGGTTTTACAGTATCATGTTTTAATATCAATGTCAAAAATACAAAGCCACAGAGAAATTTTGCACTGGAGTGACCTTGGGAAAATTAAGCTTTCCTATAGCCGGAGTGTCCAAATGACTTTATTAATGCACAATGGCAACTAGACTTTAATATACCTCCAATGAGCTATCATGAGCTCAATTTCCAACAGAGGAAGTCATCCAAAGGTGGTCTCGTACCCTAACCATGTATTTTTGCACCATCATTCGGCATCGCTTTGACCGCCTTGGGGAACATTAATCTCTTGACCTGGAAAATCAACCTCCAACAGGAAAATCATTGTATATTTGAAAATTATACAAGTCAATATTTCCAATGAGCTATCACCGAGCTCATTATGAGACCGAGAAGGCCTCCAAACACCCTCTCTCGCGAATGGGCACTACGCACCTCCAAGAAAGGCGCTACACACCGGGAGCCCGGGCCATCGCGCACAGAGGCAGAAGGTTAAATAACACCGTGCTACGACACCGATAGGCATCGCACATAGAAATATTTTTGACAAAATTGCTCAAAATTTTCCTAAGTCGAAATCTTTGCCTCCAAAAACTCCCCGCATTAGTCAAGCAAGGTTGGTGGTCCTTTTTTCCTCACCTTCCGAGTGTTATTTCCAGACCAAGGAGAACATTAAAAAACATAATGTGACCAAACCATAATCACATGAAAATCCAATTATTGACCTTCTAGGGCAGATTTTGCAAATTTGAGAGTTACAGGTGTAAACGTTTAGTACAAGCCAACTCCACCGACTTCCAAAACATTCTCTCGATTGCTTCATCTTTCCCTCATTTGGTCGAAAGTTTTCCACATCACCCACCCCTCCATAAACCTAAAGGCCCCTACGAACCTAAAAATAATGTTGTTTTAGGACCATTCACCATGTTCAAGGAGGAAATCAAAGAAATGGAGGCAACAATAGATAAAAATAAAAGATGAAATTGATAGCCATCAAAGTGCCCAAGACACTAAGGAAAGAAGTCACAGTGCCGGGTGACACCGCTATGACCCTGCCTTGAAAAAAATCGTCACCCATGTGGAGGACAAGCAAATCAAAGTGAGTCAAGTGCGTAAGATGTCAATCAATCGTAGGATCAAAGTGATGATAGCACTACATCCAAAACATACATTGCTGCCCTCTCACATACCTTGCGTAGCGTAGGGAGAAGAGATGTGTTCGCTGCCTCTAAAAGGCAAAGGGCCATTCCCTTCAAATCGCCAAAAAAATGGACAAGGGAAAGGAAAAAATGGAAAATTTTGAGCAAAGATACAAGTTAGAAGGAGAAAAAGGATCAAGTAGACTTCTCAAGGGCCTCTTTTGTTAATCTGTATAGCGCCAATGAGGACCAAGAGATGAGTACTAAGTCGCTCCTCTTAGAGAAAGATGCTCGTTTCTTCAAGAATGGGAAAAGGACTTTGAGAGGGCACAAATAATTATTTACTATTATAAAGAAGAGCATTTACATTTCAAAGAGGTGAAGAGGGGCCTTTCTTTACAAAATAAAATGGTCAAACACTATGCAAGGAAGAACATGCTTGCTAATTCCAAATCGAAGCAAGCCCTCATAGAGCTAGAAGAGCTGTGCATGACCAAAGTGCATGAAAACCTTGGATCTTAACATGCTTCTTAGCAAGTATCTAAAACCCTTGAGGGGTCTACACACCAATTTTTAGAAAATTCAAACTTTTTTTTCCAAATTTTGACCCCTAAGAGCGCAAACCCTAGGTGACACGCAAAAAATTAAGATCCTTAGCTATTGAAGTTTACATTTTTGGATTTTTTTCACATCACAAAAATTCTACCCAAAAAATTTCAAAGTCAATTGGAGCATTTGTCTTCCTCAAAAGGTCAAACAAAACCTCAAAATTGACCTTTTTTGCCTCCTTTTTAGGCTGAGGTCATGCAGACAAATAACTCATGGAGATCTGATTTTCGAAAACAGGTAAATGGCATCCATTAAGCACAAATCAAGTATTTTTGGAAAATAGACCACGCACTTTCCAACGAGCCATCACGGGACCAAATCCGATGTCGGGAATGGGTCTAAATGCAGCCACAACAAGACCTATTTTCTCGTTGAAAGGTGGTACGCACATAGATGTACTTTGCTAAAAGTCAACAAAAGACACCGATTAATGAAAAATTGGTTTTTTAATATTTTCTTGGACAAATAAATCATGATTTGATTATGGAGTTATGTTTTTATGTTTTTAATTTATTATCTTATCTATTCTCGTGTCTTGGGCCTTGCATGGTCATTAAGCACATTTATGACATTTATGGTTAAATTAGGGTTTTTGGAAGCCTCTTAGAGTTTTCCACTCTCCTCACTTGTTCCATAAAGAGCATGAGCCTTATGTATTTTTTGGATTTTTATGACTTATTCTAGAGCAATACATAGTCTCTTGGAGTTTTTGATGATAATTTGATGTCTTGGAGCTCATGCATGACCTAATTTGTTTGTCGATGGAGGAGGACCGTTTTCGTGATCCATAAGCCTAGTCGATGGTGAATTTTTCTTTTGTTCATGTTTTCTAGTTTATATGTTTCCATCTTTCTACGTTGCATTAGGACAAATAATTTAGACTAAGACATGTTTGCTAATGGCACCTTAGGTCTGTTTTTCTTCCTTCACTACCTTAATGTTTTCTTCTGCTAGGATATATTAGAGAATTCATCTTTTCTCTCTAAGGATTTATTATTCTTGTATATTTCTTCATCGGTTTAGACTGTAATGGTTTCAACATGATTCATGGCTAGCCCTGCACATTTTTTGCCACTAAATACTCTATTCTTGGAATCATCTCTTTAAATCATCTTTGCCTAGGTTTATCAAAGAAGTTTGTTTCAATCATGCTTTGCCTTTACTTACCCAAAATTGTTTCAAGGAACCTTCATAGCCGTAACTTCTAGATGTCTGTGGTTTTCTCTCTCTATTTTTATAGTTATTTGTGCATCTTAAATATTTTCTACTTTTGATGATGAAATTTATGAAAGTTAAATAATTTTCTTGCCTTTCTATATTTCATTTGAATGTTTGTCTCTGATGATTATCTACTTTCAATGCTTGAAATCAAATGGATTAGGTTTTTCTTATTCCTTTGATTCTCTTCTCGTGCTTATAAATCTTCTAACTCCCTCATTTAAAGTATATAAAGGATTCGTTCGCTCTTTATTAGCTTTTTTTTTCTCAAGCTTAATGTCCATCTCATGATCCTTCACAACCTTAAAGATCCACCAACGAAGTTAAAATTTCTCGCAAATACTCTTAAAACCATTGATGAACTTACCTTGACCTTTTTTAGACTCCATCGCTCAATGACTCAAAAATCTTCCTTTTTGTTTTCTACCTAATCTATCCTACATCATACCTGGCAACCTGCACAATCAAATTACCCTACACTTAACATCTAGCCTAAAATAAACCCCAATCTCTAAAAAACAAATTCACATTCGCACCTACCAGAGAGATCCCTCCTCGAATCTAGGAAGGCTAGGTCCTTGGATTCTAAAGTCATTTGATGTTACCTCTATCCATTTGTATCTCAATCAATATAGAGAATTATGGGGAGCCAACACTCACCACCTGCCCCAATCTCCCCAAGCTAAAAAAAGCTTCGTAGCAACCAAGGACAAGGAGGATCTTCCCAGCAACCGTCACATGAAAGAACCTTTTTTCTCACTAAGTGGACTACCAAGACTTCAATAAAAATACCCAGATGATTCTAGGAAAAATAGCCATGAAATTTACATGACCTGGGAAGAAATGTTTTTCCAAACATGAAATCTTAGTTACAACACCACTCGTACTGCTCACTACGTCAAGCGCTAGTAGTGCGCCGAATGCACCTTTTACCGCTTCAAATATGCCTATAGAACCATTTCCAAATATGAAAAGGGACCCAATACAAGTAGAAGGTAACTACTCCAAAGAGACCCATAATTATAGCATTGTGGACGATTTAGCTCATTCACCTTACCGTGATGTCTCAAGACAAGTACCGTAGTCGTGCTCAAAACAAGGGAAAGCTCTACTTTCCATTAGGCATTATCAACCGTGTCGACACGTGCATGATGGATTTTGACTTAGCAAAAAGCCACCCCTAGGCTTCCTTCCATGGTCACATTCTAGATACCGCATTTAAGACAAAATATCACTATTCACTCGATGTGTCATGTATGAGGGTGCATCGACATGCATCATGTCGAAAAATGTTTGCGTGTTGCCTTCAATAAAAAACCCTCACCATAACGCTTGAGCCTACGACGCGCCGTCCTCGACATCTATCGTTCTACTAAATGTCTCATACACTTCGTTTAGCCAACAAGACGGTGCACACAGACATTGAAATATCGACGTCACTTGGATTACAAGATACTCTTGTGGAGTTATATGTATGTCATGTCCCATTATAGCCTTTCTTACTTTCCGCATTATGATGTTCCCCACGAGGATCATATCACATCAGAGACGAGTCGACACAAGAAAAAGACCTTTTAACCAACACGCATGTAATTCTACCTATGTAGATACAATGTTGCATGGTCTTTCATGGTACCAAGAATATGGCCCTCGGCCAATTCAAATTGCCGTCCGTCCTAGGGTCTTTAGAGATCCTCCCATTATCCCCCGAGGTATCACCCGATGCCACAAGGGCCCCGTGCATGATGTCCACATCAAGCACCGAGGTTAGCTAGGACACAGACCACAAAGAACGACATGGAGGTACCCGCCATGGCAGCCTTTAGGCCTACGCTCTCAAATCCCTTTCTCTACCCCCATATGGCTTTCTATCTTCCCAACAACAAAGTTGTAATATCCCAAAAGGGAGAATGCAAAAGAATACTTCAATAATGTAAGAACTTACAAGACAAACAATAAATCTTAAGACAACACTGCACTTACATAAAATTTTAAGCCATTTTATTATATTAGAGATGATTTAGTTACACAAATACAGAATATAGATAGATTTAGCCAAGAAGATGAGCCAGATCACCTTCGAAAACATGTATGCAACAAGTACAACTGAATCGGGAGAGGCTTTGCAATAACATCGTACCGTCCTCAATGTATTGGCGAATATATACGCTTGTAGGTTGAAAAGGGAAATGTAGATCTACTCAAAATCGAGCTTAGATGATGCCAAGATTAAAGATTTGGCCAATGTGATGGATTCTCAAGACAACCTGCAGCGATTTTCCGTATCCGCAACTTTGGAAAATCACCTCCTAGATTTCGATCTCGATCCGGGAACAGAGACATGAAGCCAGACCGACAAATAGATGAAATGTGATATCATATTAGATTCATGTCAAGGTTTTATCCCTTCTTTAGATCTATGAGCTAGAAGCTCTAGATTCAGTTTTCAATCTCTAATGATGATTGCAATCGTCGCAACACAAATCGCTCTAGAAATCGCAATGTGAGGAAAGAGAGGCTTTTTCTCGTTGAAATATGTCGCAATAGACCTGTGATGATGGTAAGATTGATGGAAATGTGAGGGAATGATCCCTCACATACCGAGTTGCAACAATAGCAACTTCCTTCTCCCTTTTGATCTACAATGTAGACACCGACCCCGAATGAAGTATTGTTGTCGGGAGGTCAATAAATTTTGCCCAATGCCGCATCTGGAAATGTGGCTCGGGAGATGAGATATATAAGCCCAAGTGATGGGAATAATCCCTCACTTTATTCTCCACCAAGTACTCTAAGACAAATCTCTCCACCTTCCAAATCGATCTTCTTAAATCTACATTTCTAAACATGAATGTTCGTTAAAGTAGAACAGATGTGCACCAATTTCATAGCATAGAATGAAGAGCAATCTTCTCCAAATCTATTCTCAGAAAGAGGTGGGATTCCCCACGAGAACACCTTGTGCTAAACAACACCGCAATTTCCCTCGCTAAATGTGCCCCAAGAATGGGAATGTCACTTGAAAATTCCGCATCTAAAAGATCACACATCAAATAACCAAGATGCCTTTCACCCTTTCCTTCATATCCTTTATAATTCTTTGAGCTTCCCAAGCCTTGGCCCCAATCTCAATTGCGCAGCCACATGTACAAGATCCTCCAAGTGGGACCTAGCTATTTGACCAAATCAACCAACAAGTCTAGGTGAAATTTACACCTCCTCCATCATGTGTTCTTCATTTGCACAACATCTTGCATCACTTCGATCATGAATGTTAAATGATCCTTTGTTTGACATCTTCAAGATCTTAGTTGACCTAATCAACCCCCCTCCATGATATTTCTCATTAAATGAGACATGATCTTAGATCTCATTCACATTAGTAGTTTCTCACCACTCTCATTTTGCGTATCTAGTCTTACTAGTCCACTTTCACACACAAAAATTTGATCTTATTCATCTTTGGGTTTTTAAGTCTCTCTCCACCCTTATTTACTTAATTCATTAAGAAAATAAAGGAATCTAATATTCTAAATATGATGAAAATTTAAATATTATATGTTTACAACACCGGTGTTACTTAAAACATTGCTTGTATTCCCGCCTTTCATACCTTGTTACCCCTTCTGCAACAAAGAGCCACCAACGTTATTGCCAGGATTAAATCTCTACCTTCCAGGAGTCATAACCAACCAAGAATAACAGACTGCCCCACAAAGGAATTTCTCGCTACAAACCGTTATCACCATCAAGCAAACCACAAACAAAGGAAAGGAAGATAGCTACCCCGCCATTTAAAGTGACCATCAGCTTGTGTCGTATGATGTTATAGGCCACCCACCCACATATGTTCAAAGTTAGACAAGTTAAAACCACCGTGCTCGGCGTACATCTCGACATCGCATTCTCATAAAAAGGAACCTACCACCAAAGGTAAAGGCAAACCGTTGCATACCAACTGCGTATTCTCTTCTCTGGCACCTATACCATACCCACCATTCCCCAAGCCACCATGCACCAACAAGGGACAGAAACCTCGCTGGCCGCTCATCCTCTTGAGTTATCAGCACTTATCACTTACATCATTGCCTAGGCCCTTGACCTAAGGTCACCCAAGAAGTAGTGAACGGGATTACTAGGAGAGACTCGGACGAGGGAAAGCAATCGGTAACACCCTCTACCATCTCACCACAACCACAACTGGAACAAAACCAGGTGCCAAGGTCACCCTCAAGGAACAAGAGGGTGATGCCACACATTCGGTGACTCCCTAAAAAAATAAAATTTTCAATGTCGCTATATGCCCTCTCTCACTTTCTTTTTTAAAGCTCATGACTTTCAACAATATTTTTATAAAGAAGATGCTTTCACTTGAGGCAGTTGCTTGCAGAAGAACCCACATCCTACCCCACAACACCATCCGTCGAAAAATCTCGCACAGTATCATTCTCTACCTCAACATTATAATCCTAGAAAATCCCCACATATCCCGACATCATTTCTCCACCGTAAATAAACTATAGGGCCTCATACTCTCGACCGCATTTATCATCACTCTCACCGCACATGACAAACATCCTGCCACGTAGAGCCTTCTCCATGGTGCTCGTCGACCTGTGCGCAGACCATATATCACATCTCAAGTGAAACCATGGCTACAACATCACCTCGGGGTAGTGGCTCATGCCTGTCCATTCATCATGCATATGTTAGCCTACCATTCAAACTCAAACCCTTCCCAAGGAGATCAAAGTCACATAAGCAGAATATGCTCACCTCTGCTGCATCAATTTTGGCCTTCAACTAGATACCCACTTTTCTATAATCCCATCTGCGACAACTCTTCATCCTGCTTCATCAACCCCCGCATGAGACTAAATCTGAATGATCCGCCCTTAAAACACCATCTCACACCTTCAACTATAATCTTTCTGTTTTGGGGGCACTGGTTTCTATGTTTTGTACAAACCAAACCATTATTTTATTCTTTGTTAAGTGCAATGGCCACCAATGATACCCTTTCATTTCTCTCTTTTTCTCAGTGTCATCTTTTTCCCCACAGTGTACCTCATCCCCCTTGTCCATATTATTTCACCTTTGCTACATGCACCATCATGATATCTTAAAGCTCATCACACCTCAGCCTAGAAGTCTCAGACTCCAGTGATTTTTCCTTCAAAAATACCCACATCTGTCAACAAGCTCAAATATATTTCTCCAATTTTCAAATACCTAATCCCCATCATCTGAAGCAATACCCTTCACCAACATGCTCATGTTAAAAACCCATCACATCTAGGTCTCAACCTTTAGGGTTTTAATTACGTATTTTGTTAAGGCTTCCTTTTGTCAACCTCGACACTTTTCCAAAAAGGAAGCGACACCTTGGATCATTCCTCCTCAGCAAAGGGTATCTCAGGCACTAAGGGGAGACACCACTGTCTACAAACAAAGCTACTCATCTTCCTAATCTCACTACATGAAAATCTTTCATGTCATGGACAAATTTACCTTACAAATTCATATTTCACTGAATGTATCCATTGAAGACCCATGCCTGTTGTACCTCATATGTTGTTTATGATTTTTATGTCTCAACGCTGTGTTAATGTATTCATTTTTACTAGATGGCAAGTGCCTACATTCCACCTAGTCACTGAAGAAAAATACTGAGAAGCAACATCACATAATAAATACCATCACTACTAATAGTGATGCAGAGACAATATATGTATATGTCAATTTTGTTTAACTAGCTATACATCATGAGCATGGGACAGTGCCCGCCTCGTTGAAATTTTACATATGCTGTGTATATTTCTGTTTTCGTTAGGCCTTAGGCTACAGTCATTCAGGGAAACTGCAAGGTGTTGTCAATTCCAAGATTCACGTAGGGTCTCTCTCTTCCGTGCACAGATACATAAAGAAACTATAATGTATTTCGGCTATACAATTCTTCCTAGACCTCACACATTAGGGGTGGGTTCCATGGTCACTTAAAAATCGTACAACAGATGTATATTAATTAGCTCTCAAGCCAAGGATTTACAAGGCACATGAACACATTATGGAATCAAGAAATTATTTAAAATTCCCATGTTTTGAGAAAATTAGATTTGAACTAGTCATAAATGATTGTGCTTAATCCTTCGAAGAAGAGCTTCTGTCGTGCTTTTTTTTTTTTCTGACAAGTTACGGCATTCTCAGCTGGAAAAATCTTCACTTTTCCGGACCACCAAGTAAAGGAGAATTACCTTATATGAAGTCGCTAAGGACAGCCACCAAGACTTTCCCCAGACATCATGTGAGCACACAAAGGAATATGAATCACACACGGAATCATACCTTCCTTGGGTCACCATCCATCATGCCCCAAGAGAAGGAAGGATGATTTGAAACTCCCTATATAAAGCCACCAAGAGATGAAGAAATGTTGATCACACCGTTATGCCGGCCAAAGTTTCCAAAGAAACACTGTGAGTGTGTGACCCAAGCTAGAGGCCGACAGATCTTTTATCACAATACCCACTACCCGCTTGTACCACCATGCTAGAGAGAGACCACATTAGAGGCAATAGCTTGGAAGGCAACATCTCGCATTAGGCTCCAGAGCCATTGCCTAGGTGCCTTTGCAAGTGGATAAAATTTTTTCTCCATTTCAAATGTTTCTCTTAATAAGAAGAGGAATTTGAGCTTTCATTGATATTATTATCGTTTTGACTCTTTTTGACAGATCGTATTTGTGTTTTGCTTTAGCTTAACCGTACATACTTTCTTAGCATACTTTTTCCACCAAATTTTATGTTTTTGAGCTCCACCACTTTCTCGTATGCTACTAATACTTTAAATATTTCAATACACTCTTTCAACTCGGTACGATTTTCACACCCGTGCGACAAATCCATCACTACAATTATCAATTTGCATACAAACAAGTTAATCTTGTTAACACTGAGATGTTCACAAATGCTACCATAGCCTACTGCTGTGATGGTACTTAGTGTGGGAGAGAAGTGTTCACAGCAAACCCAAACATGAGTTATTTTGAACCATACGTTAAACCTAGGTATAAAGATCACAACAAGCACATATTTCTCTTTTTCTCATTCCGTTTGATAGATATGCACCCACAATGAAAATAATTAAGTATTTCACTTCAGAGGAAGGTTTTCTCTGCCCTTACTCATACCATATCCGTATTCTCATGAATTTTACTAGAGCAATAATGCTACACATACCATTATATTTTCCGTAGCATTGACAAAATGGCCTACATTGTGAAAAATATGAAGATTACAATCAGCAAATGCAACAGCCTTTTTCATCATTCACTTAGCAAGATAGTGGTTATGCACTAGCTCTGCTTGAAGAACATTCCATGGGATACCTTCATTGCCAATGAGAGAGGTTTTCACTTCTCCACATGGCCATTCCTCAATAAGATATTCTTCATCTTCTCATCCTCCCATATCCACTTCTCCATCACTCGTTGTTCACACATCTCCACTCCACCACATTCCTTCACCCCATGATGACCCCTTTCGCATCACCTTTCCACAACCTTTCACCCTCGATATCACATGAAAAGAATCAAGCAAAGGATGGGAAAATTGAGACAAATGGCACTAAAATAAGTGACATTGGAGCCATTTCTTGACATACCGCAGGGGTTGCACACAGGGGACAAATGCTGTACTTGATGCAAGGGTCATGCCTTCTTCATCAAAGAAAGCAAGTGACAAGGGCAAGGGAAAGGCTGGCGAACCTACCATCGTTGAGGAGGAGGAAAAGCATAAAATCGAGCAGGAGTTTCAACTAATTGACCTCGATGACGAGGATGAGGAGAGAATCAGATGAGGATGACGCAGAGAACCACAAACATATTGATCAAAGAGTGATGCCAAGATTAGTGAGCTTAAAGCTAATCTTGGTAGCGAAAAGAATGTGAGAATTTTTTTTGAGTTGAGAACAACAACAAAGACAAAGTAAGCCATCATGAGGTAAGGGAAACCGTAGCTCGTAAAGAGGATGCCTGAAAAGGCCAAGGATGACAGATGAGACCTTGGGCGTTTTCGAGGATAAAGATGATGAGGAATATGAACTTTGTAGAGGCCAAATACCACTGGGCTGAAGAGGGCTTTAGCCCGGAAAGACAAGAAGAGTAGAGCTGTAGAGCAACTCACTCCAAGTGATTTTCTTGCCATAGAGACTTAAAATGATAGAGAATCTTGGCTAGAGAGAGCTAATTTGCACCTAGAGGTCAACTAGAGAAGCGGCCAAGAGGAACACCGACCTTTCGCAGGAGGATGGCAAGACATTATTCCACAGAGAAACAAGATTACAAGGGAAAAGCTCAAACGATCCCATGAAAAGATTTAGGCTTCAAATGAGACCGTTATGAAGGTAAATCCTTCATGGACAAGAGACGATCCTCTATCCTCACGATGTGGGTTTAGTAACAAAAGGACATGCTAAAGTGTTTCTTCCTAGTTAATGAATGAACAAAAGACATGGTAGATTGACCTACCTTGAACTAACATCGTCATCACAGCAAGAAAGAGCATTTGCCTTCGATCTTGGTTTTGGCAAGTCACGATCCATTCACCTGCTGCGTTTAGATACCGTATATATGACAAAGAACAAGAACAACATATAATAGAATAGTTTTCATTCACAATTATTCTCACCAAAGAGGGCTAAAAATATCGTATCAAATAAACATCATAACACAAACAATGGGAACCAAACAAGAGTTTAAGGCATGATGACAGAGATGAAAAGTACAACCAATGCTTTTGACGTCGTAGTCTCCTCAAAGGATTTAGACAAAGCGCGTCTCAACTGTTGGTCGTGAATCTTGACCAAGCTCTCCTTAATTCATTGAATCAATCTCTCTCAACATAATCTTTCTTAATCGATCTTCTCTAATAGCTTAGCTATAGTATACCTCCTAGTTTAGCTATTCAAATACTTATCTAGCTTCTACTAAAAGAGATAATTTTCATATAGAGGAAAGAGAGGAGGTTGGGATCCTGGTTAGGTGGGATGGAGTCCTATCTCAGAGATTTCCCAAGGGAGGTGGAAACCACTAACCAAAGGAAGGATTCCGTTATTAGCTCACCAACCACTCCCAATGACTCATCCCTCGAGGTGGTTGGAAATGGAAACCTCCGGCTCTATTTTTTTTTTAAACCACAAACAAATTGGCACGGGTGTTCAACTAGCACAAGGCGCCACCCAGCGGGCTCGTTGTTAAAATTTTCCGGTTGGCGTGAGGGTGTACGGGCTACCGCGCCAAGGAAAACAGGGGGATTTTCACACCGCTAGTGAAAATGTCAACAAGAAGAATGTTTCTCTTATCAAAAAGGGATGTAAGGATGGTATTTCAGTAAGCATGACACCGTGTATTTGTCACAAAAAACCCTCCAATGTGCAAGTTGGGGATTATATGACAAGGACAAAATGTTGTGTCGTATGCCCCCAAAGCATGAAGCGTAGAGAGAGGGAGGAAGAAATGTTTAAGGAGACACGTTTGAACCAAACACCATTGTCGGAAGACTTTAACTTAAAAATAGAACTGATATTTGTGATACATAAATCATGTGGCATGAAGTAACCATCCATAATAGAGAACATAAAATCGAGATCTCGAGGTGTGGACACAACTATATCTAGTAGGATGATCAATAAATAGACTCAAGTATGGTCGTAGCCATCCAATGAACAGTCACAACAATTCACAATGAAAAACAAATCACACTGGAGTTTATCGTACAAAACCCAGGGTCTTGCACCTACCTCGACCGAACAAGTATACTCTTATATACATGCGAATGTATGAGTCGGGGCTTTCCAATATGCAGAAATTTTTTTATTACCACCAATGATGAAAGTTAACAATGTACTAGAGAAACCACCACACAATGACAATGGCCCTTAAGGTACAAAAGGTACAATCTATGAATGTGAAAATGTTTTGACGTCGAAAACCGAGAATCACTCGATCAAGGCCAATGATGTGAACCTTGCATCGAATACGAAAAACTTGCCATTGAGGCATGCAGGCTCCAAGGTACCAGAAGGGAGTCTCTAGATCAAATTCCTAGATAATGAGCTGAAGTCGACAAGAAGTGACCTAGTTGAAGGAGGGCCAAAAATTTTCCCACATCATCGACATGAGACAGAGGAACATGATGAAAGTGGATCAGGACCAATAGGATATCAGAGGAAGGTTGACAACTGTAGAGGCAAACTTCTCTTGAACATATCAACAACACGACACTGGATTTGGCAGTATTTGAAATCAAAGGATCTGAGGTCATGATGACATGGAAAAGAGCAGATGAGAGGACAAAAGAGATTACCCAAACCCATGGAGGAAAAAATGACAAAATGAGATGTCCCCAACCCGACACGAATGCAGACAAGTTCCTGTTCAAGAGCAACATACCGCCAACATAACTAAAACTTGGTTCCATTCCCCCCCACCATTTCTAGCGAGTACCCTAATTATTTTTTAAAAAAATCTTGAAGGGGATAGCATATGCTTGTAATGTAAGCTTTTCCTTCGGACAAATCCAACCTAGTGCATTTTACAAGCCCTAGGAAGGAGGAACTCGAAATAACGTCATGGTGACAAATTCCGATGTCATCAAGGTTTAACAAGTCTAGCAAAGGGAGAACTCGACATCTTTTCATGTTTAGAGAGTTTGAAAAGAAGGCAGAAAAGAAAACTCTAGCAGTCCCTTTTCGTAGGTAGTATCACAGATCCGAAAAGGTAGAAAACTGTGTCTGCGAGAACCTCTTAGTCATGATAGGCTAAGGTATTCCTTTTTCATAGATAATCCATCCCAGCCCAAAAAAGGGTTAAACATATACTAGGTAGATATCGTTTCACAACCATTTAATGAGTTCAAAATGACAAGAATCTCAACAATATTTTCAATTTTATAGAGTCAGAAAAAAGCTGAAAGGTGACTCCAGTAGTGACTTTTTCATGTTTTTACCGAGTTCAAAAAAGTATAAAATATAACTCATTAGTTCATCATTGTCGCATAAAAAACCTGTTGCTGCACAAGATACATGTGTAAAACCCATTTCTCGAAAATAATATAATAGAATGATCGAAAAACATGCCTTAAAACCTTATTAAGGTTGTGAAAAAGTTATCAAATGCCAAAAATGGTAAAACTAATTACTTTTCACTTTTTATCTCTTGTGGAGCAATAGTTACCCATTTTACTATGCAATCTTGCGGCGACGATAGCAGCCAATCCAGTAGATCAATCGCAAATCCGTCAACTCCAGGTAAGAGCTGAGATCTCTCTTGTCATTTTAATAATTTCTTGCTTCCTGCAATTTTCAATTTCAAATCTTGGGGGAGGAAATGTAAAAATTAGGGTTCCACGGTTGGCGCGAGTTTTGGGCACGGAGTCGCGCCAACTGCTTGATTTTTAACACTAGGGTGTGCCCATTGGCGCGACTGTTTTGGAAACAGTCGCGCCAATGGCACAAACCATTTTTAGCTAAAAATGCTCATCAAATACCCCAATTTTTTACAATTTAAAGGGTCAAAATTAATTAATACCACTCATGTGTGTGTGTTTGCAGGTAGAAAGAGGCAAAATGGTCATCGAATGGAAAGAATGGGAACATAGTGAAGAAAATGAACTAGCCATGGAAAATGAGGGAGTCATGGAAGCTCTCAGAAATTATGGTCTGAAAAAATTCTTCCTAACACCATGTCTCCAAGCCCAATGAGAATTAATGCAGTATCTAATCAGTATATGGGACGAAAATCAAGAGAAGCTCATCCTTCCGGATCAAGAACTTGAGATTGATGTCTCTGATGTGTACTTCATCACAGGATTATCACAGAGGGGTGCAACACCAATCCTAACTGGCACCCAGCCCTGCATGGAAAATATTACCATGGTGATAGACAGGGTATGTCCAGGAGCACCGAAGGGATCAGGTAGTGGGAAAGTTGATATACAAACTATCCCATATTTGACACTACATGTGGTTTTGCATACCATCACCCGAGCTGCAGGATCACAAGCACCGCATGAAGCAAAAAAGATACAATTGTTTCTTACTGTAGATTGCATGGCACCGACCATCTACAACTCGGCAAAGGCCGTGACCATAAACATGAAGCGCCAACTAACAAAATGCCAGAATACCAAACTGAAAAAATCTAGTTATTGATCTATTCTGGTATCATTCTTTTTGGAACGACTACCCATTTTTTAGCGACAGGAGGTTATAGTCCCGACACACTAGCGAGAAACCACAGATGGCTTGATGGGTAGCTTTGATGCCAAGGGCAGGGAGCGGTCAACATATTTCCTAGAGACCGAAATTATTTTATTAGCTCCATCGACAACTGATTGTCGTGGAGGGTTGGCCCTACTCTGGCACAGATTTCACTGATGATCCGGACCTCCCACTCCTGGAGGGAGAAGATTGGGATGAAGATTTGGGTGAGACTCATTTTTAAGTTTTATGATTATTATGATTTTTTTTATTTATGCATGTTCTGACATTAAATCCATGTGATACAGATGTTGGCCCAGAGAGACCTACTGGTATGTCATCAATAGCGAGGCAAATCCCTCGCGATTTTGACCCCCAAGGTGAGGGCGGCGAGGAAGATGAGATAGTGTGCAACCTAGAGGGGATCACACGAGAAGTCCTGGATTATGCATGTTTTGATGATGTTCCTCATGCCTACCTGAGACATACTGTAGGGGTGCCCAATCGAATTCACCGCTTGCTGAGGTGGCTAGTATGGGCCGTGACATGTTATCACGAGCACCATGCTGATTAGACACCTATGTTTTATTTTATCTGCATATTTGAGAGACATGATGTCTCAGGATGTAATAGAAACACACATATATTTTTTGAAGTTATGATGCACACGGTTTTAAACATGCGATATATATATATATATATATATATATATATATATATATATATATATATATATATATATATATATATATATATACATATTATTTCCCTACATGGATCTTTTACATATGATGATGCTTTTACAAATGATGCAAATGTCTATCTAATACAATGTTAACCACTTTATCAGTTAATGTGTTCATTTGTCTAGGAATATGTTGATAGGTAATAAAATCAAAATTTCTTTCCAACAAACAAATACGTAAATACAATCTCAGAATGTGCGGATTTCTAACTGAATAATGATTATTGAGTTGTAGAACAACAGGATGTGAATCTAGATTTACAAGCAATGCGCGTATGTCGAGGTCGATTGCCTCAGTTAATAGCTCAATGACAGTGCGATATTTAGCGACATTGTTTGTAGTTCGTCCTAGACAAATACCTTGTAGATCTATCAACTCACCAGCAAGATCATAAGTTACCTAGGCTGACGAAGAAAAATACAAGGTACTACGGGAAGCACCATCCATGAAACCGACATAAGGGATAATAGACATCTGCATAATAATCAAGACCCAATAAGGAGGAGAACGCTCAAAAAGCACATCAAACTAGAAAACATGTACAAAAATAAAAACAACACCTATGTACACTTATTATGCATGAATGACTCACGCATAATAGTTTTTGAGATACAACCCATTTCTGGGTTGTTCAAGAGCATGACCTTCGTAGTCAATTAGCTCATAGGCCCCATTCTGCAACACACATTTAACAATGTAGGGTCCATGCCACATAGGTTGAAATTTTCCTGCCCCTAGATTATCACGAGCTTGGTCGTATAGGAGGACGAGATCTCCTTCAATGAAATAACAAGGGGAAACTAATTGATCAAAATGAGATTTGACCCACTTTTTTTGTGCTTCAATAACGAGAGCAGCAAAGCGGCAGGTTTCATATAGCCTTTCTAAATAAAGGAGATTCTCTTCTTCTGGAGAAGTATTTGGCAGTAATTCAACAACCAACTTGAGTGAAGGTATTTCACATTCAATCGGAAGAGTAGCTTCCAGGCCATAAACCAACTGGAAGGAAGTGAACCCGGTTGCATTTTTTACTGAGGTTCGGTACACCCAAAGAGATGAAAATAACATGGGATGCCAATATTATTTGTGAATCCCAATCGTACATTGAAGCATTGTGACAAGAACTTTGTTCACAGCTTCAACCTAGCCATTGGCTTGAAGGTAGTATGGAGTTGAGCTGTCGTGACGTAGACCCACCTTAGAAGTCAACTCTGCCACCATATAATGCCGAAAATGGGAACCATGATTGGTAACGATGGCTTGAGGGACACCAAACCTAGCAATACTATGATTGAATATGAACTGAGCAGTTTTCTTACCGTCAGCGGCAAGTGTAGGAATTGCTTCGGCCCATTTGGTGAAGTAGTCCATGGCTACGATAATATAAGCATACCCCCAGCTGAGTGAGGGTTACACGTCATAAAATTGATGCCCCATTTCACAAAGGGACTAATGGTAATGACAGTATGAAGAGGAATGGGTGGTGCAGACAACTTGTGTTGATAAATTTGGAAACTATGGCATTTACGAACTGTGACAATATAGTCTTTGAAAATAGAAGGCCAAAAATAACTAGCACGAAGAATCTTCTATGCAGTAGCATAACCAGACATGTGATCGCCACAGGCACCACTATGACAATCATTTAGAGCTTTCTCAGCTTCCTCGAGAGTCAAACATCACCGGAGTATGGAATCAACTCCAATACGAGGTAGAGTATCTCCAACTATACGATAAGGTAAATCCTCTCTGTGGACAGAGATGATCCCTATAGCCCTAGGGTGGGTCTAGTAACAAAAGGACACGCTAAATTGTTGCTTCCTAGTTAATGAATGAACAAAAGACATTGTATATTGACCTACCTTGAATCCAACGCTATCGATGTTGCAGAAAGAGTAGTGGTCTCTCACTCCTGCCTTAGCAAGTCACGATTTGTTCACTATCACACTCAGATACCATCACATAGGACAAAGAATAAGAACAACATATGACAGAATAGTTTCACTCACAACTATTAGCCAGTCAAAGAGGGCTAAAAATATTGCATCAAATAAACATCATAACGCAATAGTGGAACCAAACAGTAGTCATGTATATTAATGAGTAGAAGGAAGAGTACAACCGATGCTTTGACGTCGCAATATCCTCCAGGAGGGTTCAGATGAAACGCATCTCAAATGTTGGTCAGGGAATTTGAACTCAGTCTCTCTTAGAAGTCATCGACTCGAGCTCTCTCAACACAATCTTTCTTACTCTATCTCCTCTAACAGCTTAGCTATAGTATAATTCTCTTAGTTCAGCTATTCAGTCGTTCAGGTAGCTTCTACTAAAGGAGATAGTTTCTTATATAGAAGGAAAATAGGAGGTTGGGATCCCTACAAAGGTGGGAGGGAGTCCTATCCTTTAGGATAGTTCCAAGGGAGGTGGAAACTACTAACTGAAGGAAGGAGTCCGTGGTTGTTTCAGTTCAACCACTCCTAATGACTCATCCCCGAGGTGGTTGGAATGGAACCTCCCCCTCTATTTTTAAAGAAAATTCCATAAATAGCTTAGCATGGGTGTCTAACTAGCATAGAGTGCCAAGTGGCGTGGGCTCACTGTTAAATTTCCTGGTCGGTGCGAGGATGTAACGGGATACTCGCACCAAGGAAAAAATAGGGATTTTCACAGCTCTTCTTAGGGAAATGTCAACAAGAAGAATGTTTTTTCCATCCAAAGGGATGCAAGGATGTTATTTGCAAGGCATAACACTGTGTATTGGTCACAGAAATGACCCTCCAATGTGCGTGTTGGGGATTACATGGACAGTGACAAAATGTTGTGTAACAGAGGATTAGTAGACTATGGGGAGGATTAGTAAACTATGGGGGACTTTCATAGATTATGATTGACTATAGTTCAACATGGTTAAGTTGAAATGGATGAGGAATCAATATAGTTGAATATTAATGACCATGCTTGACAACAATTGTGCACATTTAACTGCAACTCACTATGATAGATTGAATGACCCTTGCTAACCATGTCGACCATGGTAAACTCTAGTTTGAACATGTTGTCTAAGGTCAAACCATGGTTGAATTTTGTTGACCATGTTGAGGCTCATCAATAGGTACATTATAAAAGGTCATAATGCCATCCTCCAGCTTTAGAACTATCTATTTCTCACATTTATTTACATTTTGTTGTTATATTATTCTTAGTGAGAAGGGTAGAAAATGTTTGTCATATCATGTAGCCTAATATGGTTTAATTGAAGGAAATTGAGAAATTTTTGAGATAATTTCTATGTAGGGGATTTGAGTAGAAAACAAGGAGAGATTATAGGGGGTTGTCCACCCCCTTAACTCCCTCAATCAACCCAATATCACATCAAAATCTCTCTCGTTAGCTCGAGGTCATTTGCAGCCGAGAAAGTGAGAGTTATGAGGAGAAAATATCCACTTTTATCGAGTTGTAGAAGATAATATTTGTATTTTCTAGGGATTTTTTGGTAGCCACCCTCTTCTATAAATAAACATGTAGAAGAACTCATGAGGATTCGAGTTTTGTTTCCAGCTAGGTAGCTATTGAGCTCACACATTATTATTTTTTACTGTTATGTGATGTATTAGACCTTGATTCAATGATAATGAGAAGTTTTTATTTCATCCATTACTGAGTTAGTTTTAAAGGGCTAAGGCTCTTGGGTTTGGGCCCAACTCAGTAGCTTAGGTCCCTCTTGTGTACTTGTATCTTTCCTTTAGTTTCATAGTTTTTTTTAGTTTCTTTCATTTCAGTAGAAGAGTAGTACATAAAACTCTGTGATTGTAGCCTCTGCATCATCTCTCATGGGAGCATGAGTAGAAGGACTTCCAACTAAAGCCCAAAAACATTTTTTTTATGATTTCTTGGAAGAAGAATGGCGTGATTATCTTATTTATCATGTGCTTGTTATATCTTAGAATTTGTTTTGTTTATTAGATCATAATTATGGCATAGATTAAATAACATTCCTATTCAACTCATGTTTTACACTACTAATTGTTTTATTTTGTCTATGATAAATGGATGTATGAATGTAATGATTTCAGGGTTGTTTGAATCTGAAAGAAAGGACACCTTCATCACCTCCATCTTGGACTCCATCACTCCTTCTTCTGAAATCCAAATTTTGTCATCAATATTATGTTTTATGAGGTCATTTCCCATAACCACCGAGAGCATATCTTCTAGTGAAAAACAGACCCTCAAGGGTCTTTGAGCTTGGCTAGAGGTGTCCGTCACCCTTCACTCATCTGCCTCCACTTCCATCCACCTCCCACACCTTTCAACCACAATATTCACCTCTTGAACCTTCTTGTAGCATTAGAGGGCTTCATGTAGCAATACAAGGCTCCTATAACATACTTGTAGGTCCTCATTCTCCATCCAGTTTCGATACTTGCTGCAACTTGAACTTAGTTTAGGTTGTTTTTGACCGCGAGTTGTGGTTTCATGAGTATTGGAGGCTCTCAGGCCACTTCAAACCCTCCTCTTTCTTTGTTGAAAAAACAGAATAACATTAGTGCTTTTCATCACAGATTTGGCACAAGTAGGATAGTGATTTAAATGCAAGTGTGAGCTAGTTAAATAATAGATAGAATCTTGAGTTATGGTTTGGTAGGTTATGCAAGATAAATTAGTTTCTTTTCTGCAAATAGATTTGATGACTAGATAGATGATTGCAAGATAATGTAGTTTCCTTTCTATAAATATTTTATATTTTGCCTATTCATGATTTGTTTCAATATAATTTGAAAATTGAAGTTGATAGCATTTTCCTTTTCTCATTTAGGAGTAGTTTCTACATTGCATCTACATTACCTAGTTTTCACCCTAATTCACTAGGAGGAATGGCCTCGTAGCACTATTGATCAGAAATCCTAGTTGAGGGTGGCATGACTAGAATCCATCTAATGTTCATATAGCATTGTGTTGAGGCCTCGAAATTTCGTTGCAAAAACATAGGGGAAAACCACCTAGTCTAGACCTTATAGCAATTCCTTTTCCATTTGGTGTGGTGGCTCTGATTAGGGATAAAGGGACCAGTTTCTCAATAAGGATGATTTTGGGGTGTGTTTTGTTTATATCACATGAAAATGGGAAATTATTTTAATCTATCATATGAATTTATATAAAAATATCTATTTTACTATATACCTGGGGTGTTTCTTCCTTTATGCGATCTAAAAAGGTATCTTCCAACTATTAGTAATGAAGATTATTTAGCAATTGAAAGAGATGAAAATTATGTAAAGATAATTATTTTAACAAAATAGTTTGATTAAAATAATTTTGAAATGTATATCACATTTATATGTGTGATTATATATAAGATAAGAGACCATAAACAAATATCAGTACAAAAGTGCATTTAACATTAATTTATGATAACAGTTCAAATATATAATGTAGATAAAAAGATAATTGTTAATCTAGAAAGAAAAACTTAATGCATGAGAATGATTTAAAGATAAAAATATATAACGTGTAGAAGTATCATATATATGAAGTACAATAGTTTTCTGCTCCTCTTCACTTTGAAGAGATTTAAAGAGTACAATAGTGAAAAATCAGTTAAATAGCTTCAAATGTCAAAAGATAACAAATTTTG
This sequence comes from Pinus albicaulis, assembly GCA_034641835.2. Lineage (NCBI taxonomy): Eukaryota > Viridiplantae > Streptophyta > Pinopsida > Pinales > Pinaceae > Pinus > Pinus albicaulis. The sequence goes on along the minus strand of CM076581.1, from coordinate 839,031,448 downwards.
TTTCATTAATCCATCAAAGCGTTTACAAACTTATAGAAATGAATTCTTTGCAAATGTTTTTGAAAAATTTATGGACCCTTATCTAAATGCATGAGAATGATTCAAATACTACAATATGTTTAAAAATATATTATTACATAAAAATAGAGGATGTTTCAAACAACCATCCTTGTAAAGAGAAAAATTAAACTACAATCTAGGAACATAAAGTAACAACATAACTATGAGTGTTGATCCTCCTGTGCATTTGATCTTGAAGCTAAAAAATATCCATCATTGGCTTTATCTGAACTGGCTACGAAATTTTTGATCTGATCTGGCCCTTGAATACTACATTCGAAAGTGTTGGTTGCGACTTATTTTTTGACTCAGTTAATGACTAAAGAGTTAGACACTGATGATAAGGTTGGATCAGAAAATTCCAGTAATTTTCTTGATCAAACTTATTTATCTTTTTAATCATTTCCTCCTGCATCTTTGTCCTTTGTTTCCACTATGATTCTAATGGATTGAGTTCTGATAACACTTCAGTTGTGGATTCTTTAATAATATCAACTTTCAAAAGATGTTAATTAATGAATTCATTAATTTCATTTGTTAACCTTGATGCCTTTTCCGCTTCCTTTTCTGCTTGTCTCAGTTGTACTTCCCAATATTTAAATAAAATATCCTTGTGAAATTTATCTATCTGAGGTAGGTTAGCTTTCTTTCCTGAGTTATATCCTTACCACTGAATGAATTCATTAATCTTCTTATCAATTTTCTCACGCTCAAGTCTCCTATTAGCCACTTGTTGGATCAGGATTTTTCTTGTGTCACAGTAAGAGTTGGTAATTGAAGTTTGTTGAAAAATTGTTTCTTGTTGTTGCTTTAACTTTGAATTCATTTCCAGTGCTTCTCTTATGAACAGATCTAGTTGAGGTTGGATTTTTAATTTTTTTCATTTTCGCTTCAAGTTTTGTTTCTTTCTCTATAATATGCACCTAGCATTGTAAATTCATTCTTTCAAAATCATTTTGAAATTGAGAGATCTTCAATTCCATCTTCCTATTGGAGTTAAACTTTTCATGCTCTTGCAGTTTCTCTAACTCTTGTACTTTGTCTTATTTTTTCTTCAGTAGAAGTTGTACCTGGGTGGTTTTTATCAATGGTGGCAGTAGCATATGCTCCTATGTATTGTGATAACTTAGTTAGATGCTCTGTAGGATCTGCCAAAGGGTATTTCCATAGAATGTCAACAAATTCATTCATAAGATTAGAAACTATTTCATCCACTCTTCTCCTCTTTCTTCTCTTAACTACAACCTTATGATTAGGACTGTAGAAGACATCAAGTGAGGGTATTTCTTCAATCTGTAAAACAATTTTCTCTATAGGGTATGACAGAATGATCTTTTGATCATGAAATTTAGGTACCTGTTGTAGCAAACTTGCAATTTCCACTAAATTATGATAATGATCTGGCATTTTAAAACTTGTGGATTGACAAATATTATGCTTTGGTTGTGGTGTTTGCAGTGCCTTGGAAAAAAATTCCCATTCATTCTTCAAATATTTTGGCTAGGACTTCTCTGCCTGATCGAGTGTATTATGGATATGCTGAATTTCTTGAGAAGATGATCTAGCTCCATTAATTCCTCCTTCCATTTGAATTTCAATCCCTTTGATTACTTTATAAATTATTTTATTCGGGCTCTCATTCCTATTTTCGGATTCATTATTAGAGTGATCCAAATTCTGAGAATTATGTTGTGATTTCCTTGACTCATGACTAGATTTCTCTTGGGATTCATCTTCAGACATGTATTTGGCTTCGTTATCCAGGCTAATGCTTGGATTTGGTTTGTTGACATTTTCAATAAACAATAAATCCAAAGGAATTCTTTCCAGCCTCTTATTTCTATATGTTTGGAAAGCTTAAAAGTCATTTTAACTGAGCTAACTAATGCATTTTTTAGTACATCTGTGAACTTCTTGATGCAGGAGCATCAAGGCCAATTTTCATTATTTAATTATGTAATAAAGGGGGGTGTGACATTTTAATTGTTTTATTAATTAATTTGTTATTTTTAAATAAATTAGGAGAGAAATTATAAAAGTGAGGATTTTGTATATATTCATTTAATAATTAAAAAGATATGAGAGAAAATAGAATTAGGTAGCAAATTTAGGGAGTAGGAATTCTGTGTATGGGACTTTGTTGAGTCCACACCTAAAATGAATTTAAATTAGATTTAGTTGAGGATTAGGTGGAGAGATTTTTGGAATGAATTAAATTCATTATTTGTGCATAAATGTGAGTGTTTTTGTGAGGAAAAAAAACATAGTTGAAGAACTGAGATAGTGGAGAGTTGAGTGAGTGAGGAGAGGTTTGAAGGGCCAAGAGCTAGAGGTCGCCCAATGTGATATTTTGCCACATAATTTTGATATAGTTAATGGAGTTGATTTGCATGGCTCTTCCCGCCTTCATGTAAATTTGAGCTGAATGTTTTTTTTTATGGATTTATTCTATAGAATAATTGAACATTTTTTGATCTTGATTGGGTAGTAAGTTTCTTATATGCCAGGATCTGCTTTCTAGCAGAATCCCTGCATCATTTTGGTATTAGAGTGAGGGAAAGATACCTGTTTTGAATTTGCAAATACATATATATGTATGAAATATGTATAAGCTGTGGACGTAGGAATTAATGGTAAAGGGAGGATTTTTTCAATAAACATGAATGTTAAACGGAGGCAGCGTTACAATTAAAGGGCCAACGTTAAGGTAGTAGCAGCATTAAGAAGAATGGATGAACGGTGTAATGTGAAGAGACAACGTAGATGAAGAGGACAAAGTGATGGTGATGTCAGTCTGGTGTAGATTTTGAAGAGCACGGTGGCACTTAGAGCTGGCGGGTTAGCATGGAGTGAGAGAAGCGGATGATAGATCCAACCCTTCCCTCTCAGGTCCAAGCGGATTCGAATCTTACCTCAAACACACAGGCTATAAATTAGTTAGTTACTCATCTTTAATGACGAGTCCAGATGTTTGGCCTCTGGCCGACACATTCCAAGGTTTCAAAGGCATTTTCGTCACAACATTGGAGTTGTTCGAACTCTTCTATTGCAATTCCAAACTATCGAATTTCGTCAACAATTCAGCGGGCATTTCGGTTTAACATTCGACGAACAGCAAGATAGCAAGATCAATGAATTATTTTTATTCAGATGTATTAATGTTTGATGCGATGGTTTATATTGGTGTGGGGCCAAATCTACGAGTCGTGGTGTGGGCATTCACAAAAGACAGCATGAGGAGTATTATTGTTGTTTACCAATTTTTACAGAAGGCGCTTATTGCAATTAGGCCGAACAGTGGATACATAGTGCGGCGCGACAGTGGTCTCTTAAACCTGTGATGAATGAGAACTTGCAGAGTGATACGCACGGTGGTGTTGGCTCCTCATCGATCAATTTGGGTTAGATCCGTGGCCAACCTTGTGAAGTTGCATGGAGGTTATGCAAGGTAAGAAACGTTGTGGGATCCGAGAGCTTTAAATACATGTTAGTTTTGGTTTTCGGTTTTAATCAAAGTCGAAGTTGATATCATTTATTCATGTTGAATATGATATTTTGAAAGTGTGGGAACGTTATGTCATGAGCCAATGTTTATTGGTAATGTATGGGTGGTATCTAGAAACCATCACCGTACGATTGGGATCAACGGAGATCCAATGGAGGATGCGTTCGAACCTGCATGGATATTTACAAAGGTATGTTAATATGGCCAGAACATGAATGGTTTTTGGAGTTTAGGTTCTAATCCAAAGTTGAATTTTTCAACAGAAAATGAAATGTTCCGTGAATTCTTGGAAAACAAAGTCATATATATGTTGGGTTTGATGATAAGACGAATATTAATTCAAAATGCCATATGGTGTGAGAACCGAAGTTTTCATTTTGGGTTTAAATGGACTTTGGAATGAAATGAATTGATATGCTGTGGGCATATCATATATTGAGTTTTTATAAAGTTTGAATGTTGGTTTGAACTCCCATGAGGAGAAGGCGAAGTTTGTAACTTTCGTTCAATTGAAATATTCGAATGTTTATTTGAATATCATGAGATGGGTTTATTATAATGGTTTTATAACCATTGTTTAAATAATAAAGCTTTCGCGTAAGAATTTGAAACCTGGGACGGATTGTATGTTTTTTTAAACCATCAGAATTGCAGAAAGGTGCTTTTAGATATTTTTTAAATTTTCCAAGTAAATCTGAGGATTAATTTGATTGAAAACTGGGTCATGCATTTTATATGCATAGAGAGTGAGAATGTGGGTTTAGCAGCACTCAGGTTGCTATCAAGTGGTATCATGTTATTTCGAATCCTTTAAATGAAATACCATTCTGATAGGATAGATGGTATGTGGTCTCAAGATAGTTACATGCATTCGTATAGGGGCAACAAAAGTATATGGGCATGTAAGTAAGGGGCGTGGTAAATTTACCTGGCACACTTAGATTGGCAAGAGATGGAACAAGATCACAAAGAGATCTTGAAGGTGAGCTGATTTGAACTCTGATGATATTTGAAGACTACTGTTGCAGATGTTGAGGTAACATTGAATGGAAAATAAATGAAAATGTGCTAATTCTGGATGACATAAAGAGAAATATGCATGTTTATTTGAGGAATTTTAGTATGCATAGTGTGATAACTTATTATGCATAATGTGGATTCTTCACAGTTTGGTTAAGTTATTTTGACAAGCATGTGGTGGAAAAAGAAGAATTATTTTGATTGATGATTGGAAATTGCTTGATGTTGTACACCTTTGTTTCACCATCATGTGAGAACATTTAGGGAGGGAATATTCAGGATGGAACAATGTACAAATGTACATCATTCATTGAATAAGTTGCTTATTCTTTGTACACAAGTAAAGAGATGTGAATTAATGTTTCATGGTGTATATAAGTGCAGGGAAATGTTTGCATTAAGATGACAAACTTGTGAGAATGCGAGTATTGACGGTGACGAAGATGGCACAAAGGAATGGAAACCAGAGGGTTGAGGTTGCAGAAAGAAAGGTTTACTAATAACCTTAACAGGAGCATGAGATGCAGTTCACGAAGAAGGGGAAGATGATTGTTGATAGTCATTTCCAGAGATCTGATGAAGAGTACGAGTGGGAGAAGGTCGGGATAACAATTCACCTTGAATTGTTAATGGAGTTGTTGCAGGAAAATGTGAGAAACCAGACACATGGTTGGACCATGAGAAATAAGGTGAAGTGGCAGAAGCTACACACAAAGAGGGAAAAGAAGGTAAACATACAATTTATGGAGGAGTTGAGGAAGCTTGAGTAGATGTTGAGTTTTGAAGAACTCAGAGAGGCTGAGTTAAGAATGGATGTTCCCATTTGTGTCCCGGAACATGGTGAAATTCTGGGTGAAGAGATCAGTGAGGAAGATCTCATGAACTATTGGGATAGTTCAAAAGCATCTGAAGATGTGTTGGAAAGAGAAACAGGTGAGGCTATGAAGCCTTGCAATTTTTCTCACAGTTTATGTATGTTTGCAGGATGTGCGTAAGACAGTGAATAGTCTAATGGAACTGTCACAAAGGAGAATGAAACTCTTGAGGTAAAGTCTGGTAGAGAATTCCTTTCAGAGAAGGAAAATGTTGATTTGTTACAACACGAAGAAATCATAGATGAATTCTTGTTTGGGGTAAGATAGCACATCGAAGCTGTTATGGAATAGGAACAAAGTGGGAATGCTGAAGGAAAATTCCAAGGAGGTAAACAAGTGTATTTGTTTAATGGGATTGCTGACAAAATTTTAAAATGTAATGATGTTGAAACTAGGAAAATTCAGGAAGATTTCCAGAAGGAGAAGGGATGTAGTGATGAGACAGAAGGGAAATCTTCAGAATAACTGAATCAAATGAAGGATTCACAACAACAAAGAGAGATGTCAACTAAAGCATCCAGTGAAATCAAAAGGTCTTATGTTTTTAAGACTAATGATTTGTGTGTGATGGCAGGTATATCACAGGATGTTGAACAAACTTTGAAGTTTGTTAAAGAAGAAGAGTTGAATCTGAAATCTATTCAAAATGATGCTGAGATAGCAAAATCTCAAAAAGAAATGAAGACAGAGGGGTCTCATGGAAATATTCAACAGAATATTGAAGCGGGGAAAGAAGGACCATCTAATGATTGGTCAACAACAAGTGAAGGTATGGAAATTTGTGTAAAATTTCCAAGTTCTACTCCAGTTGAGATTGTTAAGTTATACAGAAAGTTAGATCTTCAGAGAAGAGAGTTGGAAAAGTAGAGGATCTATGTTCAGGGAAAGTTACTGAAATACATATTTGAAGAACTGAGATAGTGGAGAGTTGAGTGAATGAGGAGAGGTTTGTAGGGCCAAGAGCCAAAGGCCGCTCAATGTAATATTTGGCCATAGAATTTTGATATAGTTAATGGACTTGATTTTCATGGCTCTTCCCTCCTTCATGTAAATTTGAGTTGAATGTTTTTTTTTATGGATTTATTCTATAGAAGAAATGAACATTTTTTTATCTTGGTTGGGCAATAAGTTTCTTATATGCCAGGATCTTCTCTCTAGAAGAATCCCTGCATCACTTCTCCATGTGTTGAAATAAATCATATATATATATATATATATAGATATATATATATATATATATATATATATATATATATATATATATATATATATATATATATATATATATATATATATTAAGAAAGGTTTCAATTTAAGCTCGGTGGTGAAATTCCTAATCACATCATTAGGGTCATATGGCCTCTTTGGCATTGCAACCAAATTTAATAAAGTAACTTTTGAAACTTCCTTGAATGTATCACCAAGATCAAAAATGAAAAAGTACCACACTACAAAGGGAAATTAGGCCAAATGGCCTTCTTCGCATCTTTGAGTTGCTTAGAAATACCACTTACACAAGTTGGTAAGTGATTTCCCTAGCTAGTAGCTCATGAGGAACATAATAGGGAAAAACATGGGGAAAAGCATAACTCCCGAAAACTCTAATATATGTGAAATTATCTTCAACAAACCATCTAGCAATGGGAAAAACGTCTATACTAGCCTCTTTAGAAATTCTAGGGGCTTTCTCATTAAAGATAATCTGATGCATAGGTAATATGAATCCATTGAAAATTTTATAAAAGTGTAAATGAAAATTTGACTCCCAAAGGGCTCTGTGGTAAATATGGATTGGAGTGGGGTCTTGGGTTGTCCATTTCCATCCAATGGTAGGAAAACTTGAAAAAAATAAAATTGCATCCATAACACAAGCACTCATGTAAAAGGGGGGTAGTTACCTAGAGGAAACACTTATTTTACTTCTATAATCCATGATATTTCTGGCCATATTATTAGAAAAGATATTCACCCAATTCATAATTGAAGAATTGAAAATTGCGTCAATTAACGGGACCCAGTCTACGGAAAACCTAGTAGTATGTGGCTTTCCAAAAAATCTACATAACATTCCAGCATCATAGCAATAAGGGGAGGGTAATTATGCTATCAGGTACATATCAAGTTTGTCCCGTTTTAGCTTGCCTTGGTCATATTTCCATCCCTTTATAACTTTCATCAGGTGTGTATGTTTCTTTGTAAAGCTTTGGACAAAATCTTTGTCATAATTCTGTTGCAGCTGGGTAAGTGCTACATTGTCCTTAAATATTTTGCAGTGAATGAACCAATATTATCCAGCTTTGAATTCTTAAATGTCCTATCTGTTATGTTAAGGTGGTCAATTACCCACTTTACCATATCTGTGTAGGGAAGAATCTTTGGCCTCATTGCTACTTTGTGAAGAAATGAGCATGTAACGTCGAAGTAGGATGGGTAAGAGGAAACTGACGCATATGTTGTAGCTATTTTGACTATTACCCTTGGTTTTTCATCCTCGAATTGGTACATTGCTTCCCATGAGGAACTGCTGCAATCCTTTTTGCAAGTCGTATATGAGAATAATGGAGACATGTCTGAGTCTTCAACAACTGATGTTTGGGAAATTTCCTTGCCTTTCTTTATCATTCCATCTACCCTTACTCCATTAGGTGGTTTCATGAATTCAAGTGAACAGAGTAAAATTAGATCTAAGATGAATGGAGAGAAGGATAGATTTAAAACAATATAATCAAAAATCCAGTACTCAATTATTAGAAACACTATCAAAGAAGATATCAACCTTTCAAACCTTACTCCCATTAAATGCTATTAATCACCAATAATTCTTCCTATCAAATCTCTTACACAAGTTTACGTAATATGTCTAATCTGTCACTGTAAGACATTAGATCTTATATCTGGTTGATTAGATATGAATCATTTCACACACTTTAGAAATAAGTATCAATATTTCATATCGCAACTCTAAACCATTACCATTAGTTATGTTTTTCGTCACCAATGAATTTCACGAAATGCGATCTATGCAAATCGCAATTTTCATGCAGTAATCAACTTTACATTTGGTTATTCGCTGTGAAATGTGAAGTGTGCTAAGGAATCATGTTGATGCGCTTTATTGGATATTTGGAGTTTTATAATTGTTTATTTGATTGATTTGTTGGGTCTGGTCCATCGCAATCTTTACCGAATTGCTATAAGTTGATTGTTTTAAAAGGTGCGATGCGATTTATTTTTAAAGGGGTGTTTAAAGTATTTGAAAAGAGAATTATATATGACTCAAAAAAGGTTGTAGCACATATCGCATTTCACAATACTTATCTATGTTTTAACTTATTTGGCTTGTAAGTTATGCGATTTGTGATGAGCGCTTTTAAAATCAAAGAAAAAAGGGAAGAACCTTTATTTCCTAAAGTTTTAGACTTAGGCTAAGATAAAATCAAGCTAATAAATTTTTATTTATTTTTTAAAGGGTCCCTATTTATTGAAAATAAATGGGGGGTGTTGTATAGTACGACACATTGTGACCTCAAAGTTTGTAAGAACCTCGGGTTGATAAATGGAGTTGAGGAGCCTATGGGAGTTGCAACACTCTTGGTGCAATACAAGGCTCACTACACCACATAACCATGGTTTACAAGGGTGGTTCATTGGTGACCAAGGTTATCCATGGTTGACCATTTGGACATGGTCAATCATATTGTATAATCTTAACTATCATTAAATATGCTTGATCATGTTGATTATCACTGACCATAGTTCACTATGAGAGACAGAGGAAACATTAGCAGCCATGGTTATCATAGTCAACCATAGTTGACCATGGATGACATGATAAAATTATAGTTGATGAGGGTTTATTATGTTCAACATGTGATTGACTATGGGTGACTATGGTTGAACTTGAATTTCCATGTTTATTACAATTGACTATAATAGATTATGGAAGACCTTGGTTGACCATGCTTCACCAAGTTGACCATGGTTTGCACTAGTTTCAACATGGTTGACCATGTTGTTCAATATCATACCATAGTTGATTGTGGTTTACCACTTAATTATAGGTTAACATGGTCAATCATGACCAACCATGGTTGGCCATGGGTGATTTGAGCATCGTATATTATGGTTCCCCATGAGATGTTATAGTTCTCCATGGTTTACATTTCTTGGCATGATTGCTAGGGCTGAATTTAGTAGAGCACGGTTGAAAAACATTTCACATGATTGATGATGGATATCTATGCTTGAGTTTACTTTACCATTGTTGATCACATTGTACATGGTTTCTCACGATCGACTATGGTTTACCACTTTCAATTGTTTGAACAAGGTAGGTCATTGTTGGTTAATTGACCACATGTCTATGGTAGACTATGGGTGCCCATAGCTAAACATGTTTGAGCATGGTTGACCATTTTGACCATGTTGGGTAAGGTCAAACTAGTGCTAGTTATAATTAACCACTTAATCGTGGTTGACCATCACAGATCACTAGACCACATTCGACCACTTATGCATGGTTAGCCATGGTTTCCCATTGTTGAACATTATCGACCATGTTGAGTGAATTATCCATGGTTGACCACTTAACCATGGTTAAGCACATGACCATGGTTGACCAGGTTGTCTAATATTAACCATGGCTGACAATGGCTATCCATGTTTAGCCTCTCTTGACCATGTTTGGCCACAAATTATTATGGTTGACCATCACTGAACATGGTTGTCCATGATCACTATGCTGGTTGATGGTTGACCATGTAGATTATGTATGTCTACTATTGACCATTTTTTTACCATGATTGACTAGGATTGACTGGGGTTAACAATTTTTCCATCATTGTTCACTTGACCATGGTTGTCCACTAAACCAATGTTTAACACATGACCATGATTGAAAATATTATCTAAGATTAAGTATGGTTGTCCATTTACAACCATGTTTTCCGCATTTGACCATGGTCATCAAATTTTACAATGTTTAATCATGGTTGACCATGTTGACGAACATACACACAGTGAATCTAGAGATTGAATTATTTTGATGGAGCAGTGCTCATACAATGATCAGGTCTAAGTGATTCAGAGTTGCAGTGAGGGGAAGATGCAGTAATTGGTTGGAGGACCAAGAGTACAAGAAGAGAAATGGCAGAAGAGGCGTAGAGGAGGCAGCGCATCCACAAGAGTGATATGAATATGGGAAAAATAGTTTTTTTGTGCTATATCCCTCATCAGTATTAAATAAATGTGTTTAAGATCGTCTGAAATTAGCCAGTTATGTGAGGCCTTATGTGTCACGCTTATGTCTTTTAAGAGAAATTTCTTAAGTAAATTAGCTATTTAAAATACATGTACATCAAATTAATTGCAGAGAAATAAAACACAACAAACACATTACTTAGTAGCTAATAAAAAATTTCACCCCTCTTGTGCTACATCTCGATGGACCTGCTTCAATGGCTAGGCCCTCTTTGGATTAATGGTCAATTCTCTAATTACATGAACCTAAAGTGCTCCAATGTCTTTCAAACCTACTCCATTGGATTTAGAGGACCCAAAACCCTCAAAATAGACTCTTCAAGCTCTGAAAATGGTCTTCAAGTGAACTAGGCATGACCCCTTCCCCTGGTGGCCCCGGGCTTCTTTAATCTTCAAAGTTGAAAAATCACTTACAGAAGTTATCCAACGCCTCTAAAACCTGCACCATAGTTCCTAGTGCATCCAAATCATCTAGGAATGGCTCTTTTTGGGCCAAAATTGATCAAAATATGCCAAATTTATGGCTTCTTAATTTTTCCCTAAGAACACTCCTCCACAACTGGAGAAACTCTAGTTAGCACCGCCAAATGTGGAAGTGGCGCCGAAATTAGCAGAATTAATGTTAGAATTTCCAAAGGCACAACAACCTGGACACTACACTCTTTTTTGGGGCCTCCGAATGACAAATTACCACCACCAGCAGGTTTATATTGATGATGGCAGTGTCGGTGCAGGCGTTAAGGAGAGCTGCTCAAATTTTGTTACTGTGCTTTCTAGTTCAGGAGGAATTTGTTCCTGATCCTTAATTCCACTCTCAGTCATCAAAATTTAATAAATCTGCTTGATTTATTTAATAAAATAATATGCGGAAGAAAAAGTCCTCTTTACCCTTCGGAAACATTATAATGCAATTTAATGAATGTTTCAATCCTTCGAAAATGTAATAGTTTACTTTTACACAATGTTTAAAAAAACCTTCGAAATTGGGGTTTCAGATCTAAAAAAATTTAATAAAATTCTATTGCAATAGCCCATCGGTTCCATACCTTTGTTTAAACCCCGTGTCACTCCCGACGCGAACACTGTCAGATCTCCAACGCAAATGATCGAGCGGCTATCGCGTTCAATCAACCCCGGTGACTTATCCAACCAAAGTCATGTGAAATCAGCGGTTTTAACACTGTGACGTGTCGAGTTCTTACTCAATCACGTTCAAATAGAACAAAACCGCTCACATGCCAAAAGTTGTGCGACAACAGTGACCAGTTTCTCCCAAAACCACTTGGTCTACAAAATTTTGTTTTCAAACGCATTTAAACACAGATTTTTCGCTTCTTTTCCATTTTCCCTTTAGTTTCTCTGGAAACCTCTTTTCCACTGTGTAACTCAATCAATATAGATCATTTTTCGACTATTCAATCCTAAGCCAAAGAACCAGAATCCCTTCAATTTCCTCTGAATATTTTACACAAAAACTAATCATATGTAAATTCTACACAAAATATTAATCAAATGGATTTTTTGAGAGATGAACCCTCCGGGAATTTTCCAAGCAAAAACAAATAAATAAATTCTGCAATTTTATTAAATCAGAGGCAAAACCCTCTAAATCAATTCTTCCATGGCCCAAATTCGATTTTCTCCTTCTTAGAAGTTACATTTTATAGGATTTTACATAACAGTCGACCTCCTCTTGAGGATCGAATTCTCCTAATTTAGATAAAAATCCTAATTACATAATATCTTCCCTAAATCTATCAACTGAAAGATAAATATACTAAATCTAATCTAAAACAGTTCAACCTTCCTAGATACTAGTTCAACCATATCTAGTAAAACTGTAAATTGACGGCTAAAGGTACTAACACCTTTGCTTGTAAACTTTTTTTTTGGATTTTTGGAATAATTAATGAAGCCTTTTGTCTCTAAGCCTCATGCTCCTGCATCAGACTCCCGAGGACAAAAAATCTTCATGGGCTCCTATCCATGAGCTCCTCCACAGAACTGCCCAATTTCTGTAGCATGGTTTCTGTCATCCAGGTAGCATCCTCAATTTGCTGATCCCTCCACTTGATCAAATATTGAAAATACTCCTGTCCTCTGGTCTTCTTAAACACTTTCTTATCTAAGATCCTCTCTGGTTTTAATGTCTTTGCTGTGGGTAACTGTTTTACCCAGCCAATCTTTTCTCTGTCTTCTAGTCTGTCATCTGTGCCACTATCTTCATATCTGTACAAACCAACAACATTGAATATTGGACATATTCCAATATCATATGGTAATTCAATTTCATAAGCATTTGCAGAAAACTTTCTCAATATCATGTATGGTCCTATCTTTTTGAATTTTAACTTGTTATACTTCCTCTTTGGAAATCTTTCTTTTCTTAAGTGTGCTAAAACCAAATCACCAACTTCAAAATTAACTTTTCTTTTGCTCAAATCTGCTCTGTTCTTGTACTTGATGTTGTTTTCTTGTAGCTGCTGCTTTACCTGTTCATGTATTGCTTGAATTTCTGAAGCAAAATCCTCTCCTTCAGCACTTCTCATTTCTACTTTTCCCAAGTTCCTCAATTCAGATAATCCTCTTGGGTGCATTCCATAAACTATATGGAATGGAATCTGCCCTGTAATTCTATTAGGTGAATCATTATATGCATACTCTGCCTGTGGTAAAATATGATCCCACTGTTTAGGATGTTCTCCTGCAAGACTTCTCAAAAGATTACCCAAACTTCTATTCACTACTTCAGTCTACCCATCAGTCTGAGGGTGATAAGCTGAGCTGAAACTTAGTTTAGTACAAATATTCTTCCACAATGTCCTCCAAAAATGACCAAAAAATCTGGTATCTCTATCAGAGACAATAATTTAGGTAATCCATGTAATCTGACAATCTCCTTGAAAAGAAAATTGGCAACATGAGTAGCATCACTGGTTTTATAACATGGAATAAAATGTGCCATGTTTGAAAATCTGTCAACTACAACATAAATTGCATCATTTCCTCTCTGTGTCTTAGGAAATCGTAAAACAAAATCCATACTTACCATATCCCAAGGTCTGTCTGGAATAGGTAATGGAATGTACAAACCTGCATTTTGACTTTTCCCTTTTGCATATTGACAAATTTTACAATTCTTCACATACTTTTCCACTTCAGATCTCATATTTGGCCAAAAATAAAAATTACTTAGTTGCTCATAAGTCTTATCAACACCAAAATGTCCAGCAAGCCCACCACTATGTTTTTCCCTGATTAAATTTTCTCTCATAGAACAATTTGGTATGCACAACTGATTTCTTTTAAACAATAAACCCTCTTGCAAGAAATAATCTAATCACTGACTTCTGTCTACCAAAATAGGATTACAACATGCTTCAAATGCTTCTTCGAAATCCAAATCTATCTTATAGAGTTCTTTAAGAAAATCAAAACCTAACACTTGAATTTGACTTTCTTGAACAAGAATGCTTTTCCTACTCAAGGAATCAGCTATCTTGTTTGCTTGACCAATTATATGCTTCAATAAAAAGTTAAAACTTTGAAGATACTCAACCCATTTTGCATGTTTTTTATTCAATTTAGGCTGTTGCATAATATACTGTAAAGCATGATTATATTAATATAGCACAAATTATTTAGACATTAAATAATGTCTCCACTTCTTCAAAGACTGTACAATTGCATAAAATTCCTTGTCATAAGAAGAGTACTTCCTCATTTTCTCATTCAGCTTCTCACTGAAATATGCTACAGGTCTATCTTCTTAACTTAATACAGCTCCAATAGCTTCCCCACTGGCATCACATTTTACTTGAAAAGTTTTATTAAAATCAAGCAAAACTAAGACAGGTTTCTTAGTTATCTTTTGCTTTAAGAACTAAAAATTCCTTTCAGCTTTAGTAGTCCACTTGAATGGTTTTTTTTCCTTATTTATGGTTTCAATGATAGGTGCATTTATCTTACTAAAATTCCTTATGAATTTTCTATAAAAACTAGCAAGACCATGAAAAATTCTACCTCCAAAACGCTTTTAGGTGAAGGCCACTCCACAATTGCCTTTATCTTCTCTGGATCCATTTTTAATCCTTCAACAGAAACAACAAAACCTAGATATACCAATTCTTCTTTCATGAATGAACATTTATTTAAATTTATTAGTAACTTCTCTTGATATAACTTCCTTAAGGCATAATTAAGATGTCTCGGGTGTTCTTCCTTTGCTTTGCTGTAAATTAATATATCATCCAGATATACTATTGCAAATTTACCAATAAATTCCTTCAATACTTCATTCATGAGCCTCATAAATGTGCTAGGTGCATTTGATAAACCAAAAGGCATTACCATCCATTCATACAATCCCTCATTTGTTTTAAAGGTTGTTTTCCATTCATCTCCTTCCCTTGTCCTAATTTGATGATACCAACTTTTCAAATCTAGTTTTGAAAAATAACTTGCTCCACTCAAACAATCCATCACATCTTCAATTCTAGGTAAAGGAAATCTATACCTGATTGTTATCTTATTAATTTCTCTTGAATCAGTGCACATTATCCAACCTCCATATTTCTTCGGACTTAATACTGTAGGTACTGCACAAGGACTCAAACCTTTGTCAACCAATTCTTGTACTTGCTTTCTGATTTCTTAATTTTCTGTAGGAGTCATTCTATAGGCTACTTTGTTTGGAAAATTTGATCCTGGAATCAAATCTATCTGATGGTTGATTCTTCTTACAAGTGGTAATTCACCAGGCAAATAATCCACAATAATATCACAATAATTCTCCAACATTTCTTGAATTTCAATTGGCAAATCAGAAATTTTAGTAGAAGTAAATAGTACCTGTTGTCGACAAATGTTGTCTCTCCTAGAGACAGCCTAGAGTTTCCATAGACCAGTGCCTAGGACATATTATCATAGCAAGGAGCATATAATAAAGCTGGGGTGTCAATCCAAAGGCTCTCCTGCTATCTCTTGTAGAACAAGGAAATTGATTTTTATGGGACCAGAACTTACAGAAACTGCCACAAGGAAAGTAAGGTTGCAGAGACAAGATGCAAAGCTACAACACAAAAGCATCAGACAGTTAAGAGACAATTTACTGTAAAGAGGTCCGATTCAAATAATATGCCACAGAAATCAAATATCAGAGGGTGTGTGTGGTGAAAGAAATATAAGGAGATATTAGTTATCTTTGGTCTGATACCCAGATACAAAACAGAACCATATATGGGCTTATCATTCTAATAATCCATACATGAAAATAGCGTTTTAAAAGCACCCTCCCAAAGAAACTAATATAGCAGAAAGATGGATGAAATGAACATGAAACAGTATATCATGCCTGAGCCATATTTAAAGCGCTTGATTGATACAAGTATGGGTATCAACTAGGATAAATCCTTACCTAAAATTAGTGAGCCACTCGCATTCCAGTACATGATACAAGAAGATGGATGAAATGAAATGTTGTATTAAAAACATAAAAGGAAGTTACATACTGTGGGATACCAAAGACCAGAACCCTCTAATACAGATAGAAATCCTCATCACTGAAACCCTACGGGCTCTGAGCCTTCATACAAAAGCTTATACAAAATGTATACAAAAATGCCTTTCACTGCACAATTCTCTGATAAAAATCTGGAACCTCTACAATGTCTTTCTTCTGGGTTTTTATAGAGGAAGAAGGAGAAAAACTAATAAAGGAAGTAGGTGAAAACATTTAATTGTTTCATTGAAACAAAATGGTGAAAAAGTGCCATCCCATACTACTGGATGACCATGCTGAGCTGTGTGTACTCTGTTTCCTGCAGAAATAAATGCATTGGGTAGAAAATATCTTCAGGAACACGGTATAGAGAGAAATTCACCTGAACATTCTGTCCTTTCCTGAAGAAAATCTGGCTGAAATAAACCTTGAGGGCATTGTTTTCTGTGAAGAGATCCTTCTAGTGATCTGTAGGGTCTTCGATTCAAGACTTTGCCTCCAAAAGGTTGTGTAAAAGCCCCAAAGTCCTTAAATGCATTTCTTTAATCCCCTGCTCTTCATTGATATTCTCTATCTATGCCATTAATTCTTCATTTTCCTAACCAGTGCATTTGAATGACCCTGGAGGTTTTAATAGATTTAGATCCTTGCTTTCTTTAATGGTGATCATATCATAGCAACTCCAGAATATTTTTCCATAAATTTTTCTCCTAAAACAGGGTCCTGTCATGCGTTCTCGGCTTCTGAAATGGAGGCGGTGAATCATGATAATTCTCTGCCGCGGAAAACCTGCAAAACCACAAACTCGTTAAAGAAAACCTAGATACAGGTATGGTGACAATGACCACGGAATGGTGATATGGACTGAGTGAAACGATGAGAAGATGCAGGGTGACGGAGGAATGAAGGGTGACAATGAAAAATACAGTGGGGCGACAATGAATGCACGAGGTGGAGATACGTAACATAAACACTAGAATGTGACACGTAAACGTAGTATATGGATGGTGGGGGAAAACACAGATGAAACGTGGGTGTACGAAAATCCAAGCGGGAGGGAAGACGTGGAGGCGGACTTGGTCAATCAACGGGATGTGTGAACAATTCTGGGCCATACGATCTTGAAACCAGATCAACAGCTGGGAATGCATGGGAAAGAAATGAGTTGGCGGGCCCGGGACGATTTATATGAGGACTAAACTCTGCGCAGCTCCGAAGGATGATAGCCGTCGGATGAAGACTCACAAATCTAACGGCTCACATCAATTTCGATGCGCGTCTACGACCAAAGGATAACTCGCGAAATGGAGCAGTTTTGGAACAGTGGCCTAGGACGTGTGGCGCATAATGTATGGAATCGCTACAATTCGCATAAAACCGCCAGCCCTTCAAAAGTGGTGCGAAATAAACAAGCCGGTTTTGGAATGGGTGCGGGCGTGGGGACCACCAGAACAAAGGAGATTTTGAGCCATTGCTTTGTGTTTCGATCCAATGGTCCGGAGCGGGCGCGATAGATATATACGTTAGGCGCCCTTGGGACTTAACACTCAGTCACAGGCTTTGATCACATTAGACAGTAAGATATAGAGGGCCATGACTAAAGGGGCTGGACCTCTTATGACTTCGAATACACATCTGTGGCACTTTCAAATGCATTTTAGGGGGTGGGAAAGGCTGCGGTAAGTGAAAATAAATTTCTCAAGCCAGGATAAGGAATTTTGAAAGATTCAAGAGGGGCAGATGGGAAAATTTTTTAATAGGGGTCTGACCTAGATAACATCGGCTCCAACTGGGGACGACACGTTCATCCTTGGATGTGTCGAGAACTTGCAGACCACTCGATCATCTTCTGTGAACTATGTTGTTCATCCCCGCTGCATTTTTCCTCACAATTCGTCAGCACACGTCCCTTATTGAAACAAGGACTGAAACAAAATTTATATACAATTATGGTACAACAGGCACTCCCTGCCTGAATCAGAATCGGAAGTAGGGCTTCAGAAATTGGCCGTTTACATGGGATTCAAGCAGATCACCCTGTAAGTTCTCCAACAGAAAAGTATTATTGCCTCTTTGTTTCATTATTTTGAAAGGACCAAACCAGAGGGGATCAAATTTGCCATGCTTTCCTTTTTCAGCCCTCCTTACATCCCATCTGAGCACCAGGCCACCAATCTGCAATTTTTTGTCTTTAGCATGTTGATCAAATACATGTTTCATTTTCTCTTGATATTTTGTTAACCTCTGATTCACTTGGTCCCGTGTTTCCTCTAATTCCACCAATTGATTTATTCTCCTGACCATATCATCAGGTTCCTCCTGGATTTCTTTCATGAAACGTGCCACTGGTAAGGCCAGCTGCACGGGAAACACTGCTGCTCGTCCGTATACCAACTCATAGGGAGATTTCCCAGTTTCTCTCTTGCTAGTGATTCTATTCGCCCATAGAGAAAATTTCAATTGGGAATCCCAATTCTTCTGATTTTCATTTATAGTTTTCTTCAAGGCCCTCACTAAAGTTTTGTTGGAAGATTCTGCCAAGCCATTTCCCTGTGGATAGTAGGCTGTGGAATGATTTAGTGCAATATTATGTTGTTGGCAGAAATTTACAAATTTTGCAGATTTGAAGGCCTGTGCATTATCAGTTACTATTCTAGTAGGGTAGCCAAATCTTGATATAATGTTTTCTTCCATAAACTTTATGATTACTGCATCTATATCATTTCTTGCAGGTATGGCTTCCACCCATTTTGTAAAATAATCTGTGGCTGTTAATATCCATTTATGCTGTCCACTTGAGGGTGGGTGGATTTCACCTATAAAATCTATTCCCCATTGTTGAAATGGTTCATCTACATGAACTAGAATCAAGGGCAGAGCTGCTAATTTCTGCCTTTCAGCAAATTTTTGACACTTATCACATGCTCTAACCCAAGTAAAAACATCTCCAAATAATTTTGGCCAGTAGAAACCAGCCTTCAGGATTTTATGAGCTATGGCCCTCCAGCTGTAATGACCTCCACAAATTCCCTAATGAAATTCTATCGTTATACTTTCTATTTCATTTTCTGTGAGGCACAATAATAGTATGCCTGAAGGATCTCTCCAATATAACTGGCCATTAGCAACTATATACTTTTGTGATTTCAATCTTAGGGCCTTGTATTTTGCTTTATCACAACTTGGAGGACAGCTGAGTGTCAAAAGATATTCTACTATTTCTTGGTACCAAGGACTGGTGAGAAACTTCATGTGTACTTTCTGAGTAGCCATCTCCAGGCCTTGATGCTCTTTTTCTTTTTCAGACTCTTCATTTGCTACCATGGTCAAATTCATTCCCAGAGCCTGATAGTTTGATTCGGATAGAATTTTTGCAAGCTCCTGTCCTTTGATCAACTTAGTAGGTCTGATATCCAAATCATATTCTTGTATCTTTGCAATCCACCTCCCTCTTTTTCCTTCACTATCTCCCTGAACAAGGATATCCTTTACAGCTGTAGTAGGCACGAATGCAGTAAATTGAGACTACAAAACATACGTTCTAAAGGCTTTGGGGGACTTCACCAAGGCATATGCCTTCTTTTCTAATATATTGTATTTCAGTTCTGCATCATGGAGCACTCGGCTGAAAAAAGGCAATAGGCTGCTCATATCCATCTTCATTTTTCTGCAATAACACTCCAGCTATTGTATGAGGTGAAGCAAATGAAAAGATCATAAATGGTTTTGTATAATCAAGTCTAGCTAGTACAGGAGCTTCTGTAAATGCATGTTTTATCCCGGTGAATGCATCTCTAGATTCCTGAGACCATTTTACTTCATTATTCTTTTTCAACATATCAGTTATATGCCTAACTATCTCAGCATAGTTAGGAATAAATCTTCTCAGGAAATTTATCCGGCCTAAAAATACTTGCACTTCCTTCTTATTTCTAGGGATAG
Organism: Pinus albicaulis; assembly: GCA_034641835.2. Classification (NCBI taxonomy): domain Eukaryota; kingdom Viridiplantae; phylum Streptophyta; class Pinopsida; order Pinales; family Pinaceae; genus Pinus; species Pinus albicaulis. Next base: position 839,011,287 of record CM076581.1, on the reverse strand, counting down.
GGATGCTATTTATAACCTCTACTCTTTTGGGGTCTATCCTTACCCTGTCTTTAGTTACAATATGCCCCAAAAGTTTGCCTTCCTCTAATGCAAATAAAGACTTTTGTGGATTAAGAGAACGACCATACCTTCTGCATTTTTCAAAAGCTCTTCGTAAATGCTCAATGTGTTCATCATCATTTTTTGAAAACACTGTAATATCATCAAGGTACACCACCAAAAATTTATCTTTCTCCCAAAAAAAAGCAATATCCATGGCCCTTTGAAAAGTGGCCCCTGCATTAATCAATCCAAAAGGCATCCTGGCATACATAAATGTTCCCCATGGCATGGTGAAAGCAGTCTTCTTTTGATCTTCTGGAAGTACAGCCACCTGATTATAACCAAAAAATCCATCCATCATGGACATCCTAGAAGCTCCCACTACTTTCTGCAGGATGTAGTCCATTTTGGGCAGTGGATAATTATCTTTTAAATATGCTCTATTTAAATTCCTGAAATCCACACACAACCTTATTTCTCCATTCTTCTTTCGAACAGGGAAAAGGTTTGCCACCCATTCTGAGTACCTCAATGGTACAATTCTTTTGGCCTTTAGCATTTTCTTGATTTCTTTTTCAATAGAGGGAAGCAGGAGATGATTTATCTATCTAAGCTTCTGCTTATAAGCTTTTGCATATTCCCTCAGAGGAATTTTATGTTGCATTATACTAATATCAAAAGTGTTAAGGTCCTGATAGGAACATGTGAACACATCCCTGTATGACTGAAATAATCTCAGGTATTTGTGTTTGTATTCTTCTGGGACCTTCTTAGATAGTTTGACAATTTTAGGATCAACCTCAGTACCCAGATTCAGATCTTCCACCTGATTTTATTCTACCACTTTACTAGGTTGCAATGGGATATCATTCTTATCAAATAATATTTCTAGAAGCACCAGCCCTCTAGGGATGACGTTTCCTTTCAGCTGCAACACTTTGCTTCCTTCGATTCTCTCCTCCCATTTATTTTCTGAAACCTTCTCAGCCTCATCTTCTTCACAATCATCAATCTCCATATTAGAGAATTCTCCCACTGTTTCCAGGAATCTCTTCATTTTTTCTTCATCTTCAAATACCTGTCAGTGCTTGATATTATCTGGAATTGATGGTCTATAACGTACCTCAATTTCATACCTCAGGAGAGGATTCTGAGGAGGACGAAATGCACTAGCAGCTACAGCAAGAGAATCTGCCATTCTATTCTGCTCCCGGGGCATGAACTGGATATTGAATGCCAAGAATAATTTCGTCACCGTGTCCCAAACTTCATTCCTATACGTTCTCAATCGAGGATGCTTAGTTTGACATCGATTTCTGATTTGTCTGACCACTAGCTCAGAGTCTCCCAGGGCCTTTAAACATTGTATGCCCATGCTCCTGGCTGTCTGCAATCCTGCCCATGCTCCTGGCTGTCTGCAATCCTAATAGCAGCTACATTATTAGTAGCTTCGTATTCCAATTTAAAAGACAGTGGGATCCATTTTCCTGTGGGAGAGATGAATAATACTCCAGCCCCATTACCTTCTCTTGAATTTGCTCCATCAAAATGTAGATTCCATACTCCTACTTCATGATTCTCTGAAGGCTGCTCAGTCTTGATTTGGTAGAAGGAAGGCTCATGAGAAAAATTTTGATCTTCTTCTAACATTAAACATGAGAAATCTATTTCTTTGATGTAGACTGGTGAATTCTCTGAGCTGTCAGCCTTAGTCACCATCTTGAAAAATATGGTTTCTCTGTATAATCTCCTCTCCTGGCTACCAAAAATAGGGATGGTGGCATATGTTAGATCCATCTTGAGTGACCCACCAATCTTTGTTCCCCAGGACCTTGACAGCAGCATGCCAAAGCGGGCTGGGATATCAGCCACCACAATGTCCATTACCACACTTTTTGCTGGAATTTGGGCCAGGTTGACTACTAGATCCTTAATCATCCCTAAACATTTAACTCTTTTGGAATCAAATGAATAGAGGTCTTTATACGGGCGTGTGATATGTAGTCCTAGTTGTTCCATGACTGATAGAGGCATAAGATTATGCGAAGCCCCAGAATCTAACATACAATTGTGAAACAGGAGGTCATGAATCACCAGAGACACATAGAAGGGAGGAGTAGAAGGATCTATCTCCTCGACATGAGGGCCAAACACAACCATGGGTCTTTATTCTTGAAGGTTAAGATTGTCTAGAATCATTGGTGTTTCAGGAGGGAACAATAAAGAAGTGACTTGAGATTGATAAACAGGTTGTTTCAACAGTTCAGTCAAGGGGACTGGGATTTTGAATTTCTCAAGTTCTTTTTGTAGATTGAAAGCAGGGGGGGACCTTTCCATTACGGCTTCTTTTGACTCTTTATTTTCAGCTGAGGGTTTAACTTCTTTTGACACAGACTCAGCATTAGGGACTTGGTCATTAGACTGCAAAGGCTTGTTTAGAGGACTCTTACCTTTATCTGTGTCTTTCTGCATTGTTGGTTCCATTTGAGCAGGTGCCTCGTTCGGGGGAGGCTCTTCTTCTTGATCTTGAGTTCGAGTCCTCTTCCTTGAAGATCTGAGATCATATTTTCTATTGAATTGTGCTAGCATAAAGTCCTCAAATTGTTTACAAAAATGATCAACTTCTGCTTCTTCTATGTCTCCAAACTCTTCTTCTTCTTGCAACGGGCATTCTATCTCATAGGAAACATCTTTAGCAGGGTTATCTTCTGGACCATCTAAGTACAAGGGATGTGGTACTTGATCTGGTTGCTCCTTTGTTTCCCTTGGCAATATCTGCAGGGGTGGCTTTCTATGCTGAGGATTGTAACCTCTATTTGGAGCATTATAAAAATTCTTGGGGGCTGCATTCTTGGCCTCCAATTCAATCTTAACCAGCTTTTTAATCATTTTGCTAATTTCCTCCATCCTGTCAGGGTCTCTATCCTGATTTGAAGTAGATACTTCCTCTTTGCCCCTTCTTCCTCCCTTTTAATTTTCCAGTGGAGGCAAAGTTTGCTTCCAACTCAAGAGCATCTGACTGAGCATCATCTAGGGTGGCAGGCTTTCTTTCTCTGAGAGAGAAACCAAAATCTGAGTCAAAGGCTGTTATGAAAACAACTTTGGCAGCATTTTGATGAGGCTTCATATCTGCAGGGAGGTTTAGATATAACTTATTGAATCTTTTGATAAATTCTGACACCCCTTCATTATGTTTCTTCTTGAGTGTATTGAACTCAGTAAGACACTGACCGTGATCCATCTTTTCTCCCCATTTTCTGAGAAAAGTATTTTCCATATTGTCCCAGGTGGCTATGGAACGGTTTCCCAATGTCTTGAACCATTTTCTGGCTTCACCATCCAGATATTGCACAAATAGTCTTAATACTACGTCAAAGTGTTCTACATTGAAGTTTTCTGCAAACGAGCAGAAAGTCTCAAGATTTTTCTGAGCATCAATTTCATTTTCCCCGATGAATTTGGGCAAGATCTTCAAATAATCCTGTGGCATATCGTTCAACACTTGGGGTAATGCCAGGGGGGCATATTTATTCAACAAAATGGCTGGGACATTAGCCATTGGAGGAGGAGGTTGTGCGACAATTTGATGTACAAATGGAGGAAGAGGTGGAGGTGGAAGTGGAGTATGAATAACAATAGGAATATATTGAACAAAAGCATGAGGTGTGGATGGGAATAGCTCACGGTTAACAGCAGCTACCTCGGTGACTTCCTTGACTTCTTTGGCCTCAGGGGTAGGGTGAAAACTATCTTCAATCCTAACACCTCCCCTAGGTGGGCTCTCTGAATAGTATTCTATATCTCCAACAGTGGGGTCAGGATTTTCTACTTGGATTTCTTGAGAAGAAGAGGACGGATAATCTTCTACAGAAAATTCAGGGTTTTCAACACAGACTGATCCCCTCTCTTTCCAACTTCTTCTATGTATGATCTTGTCAGGGCCAGACACTGAAGGTGTCTTTGGCTTAGACTTATCGGATCTCAGGTACAACTTTCGAGGAGCCAGGACTACAAATAGATTTATCAAATAACAACAGTGGAGTTGCTAAGGTGAGAGATATGCAACTCTTCAACTCTCTGTGCTCACTTGATTAGAGAGTGAATATGATTTGTCGAGGCCCAGGGATTCTGATTTTCTTAACTTCGTCCCCGGAAACGGCACCAGAAAGATGTTGTCGACAAATGTTGTCTCTCCTAGAGATAGCCTAGAGTTTCCATAGACCAGTGCCTAGGACATCTTATCATAGAAAGGAGCATATAATAAAGCTGGGGTGTCAATCCAAAGGCTCTCCTGCTATCTCTTGTAGAACAAGGAAATTGATTTTTATGGGACCAGAACTTACAGAAACTGCCACAAGGAAAGTAAGGTTGCAGACACAAGATGCAAAGTTCCAACACAAAAGCACCAGACAGTTAAGAGACAATTTACTGTAAAGAGGGCCGATTCAAATAATATGCCACAGAAATCAAATATCAGAGGGTGTGTGTGGTGAAATAAATATAAGGAGATATTAGTTATCTTTGGTCTGATACCCAGATACACAACAGAACCATATATGGGCTTATCATTCTAAGAATCCATACATGAAAATGGCATTTTAAAAGCACCCTCCCAAAGAAACTAATATAGCAGAAATATGGATGAAATGAACATGAAATAGTATATCATGCCTGCGCCATATTTAAAGCACTTGACTGATACAAGTATGGGTATCAACTAGGATAAATCCTTACCTAAAATCAGTGAGCCACTCGCATTCCAGTACATGATACAAGAAGATGGATGAAATGAAATGTTGTATTAAACACATAAAAGGAAGTTACATACTGTGGGATACCAAAGACCAGAATCCTCTAATACAGATAGAACTCCTCCTCACTGAAACCCTACGGGCTCTGAGCCTTCATACAAAAGCTTATACAAAATGTATACAAAAATGCCTTTCACTGCACAATTATCTGATAAAAATATAGAACCTCTACAATGTCTTTCTTCTGGGTTTTTATAGAGGAAGAAGGAGAAAAACTAATAAAGGAAGTAGGTGAAAACATTTAATTGTTTCATTGAAACAAAATGGTGAAAAAGTGCCTGGCCATACTACTGGATGACAATCCTGAGCTGTGTGTACTCTGCTGCCGGTAGAAATAAATGCATTGGGTAGAAAATCTCTTCAGGAACACGGTATAGAGAGAAATTCACCTGAACATTCTGTCCTTTCCTGAAGAAAATCCGGCTGAAATAAACCTTGAGGGCATTGTTTTTTGTGAAGAGATCCTTCTAGTGATCTGCAAGGTCTTTGATTCAGTACTTTGCCTCCAAAAGGTTGTGTAAAAGCCCCAAAGTCCTTAAATGCATTTCTTTAATCCCCTGCTCTTCACTGATATTCTCTATCTGCGCCATTAATTCTTCATCTGCTCAACCAGTGCATTTTAATGACCCTGGAGGTTTTAATAGATTTAGATCCTTTATTTCTTTAATGGTGGTCATATCATAGCAGCTCCAGAATATTTTTCCATAAAATTTTCTCCTGAAACAGGGTCCTGTCATGCGTTCTCGGCTTCTGAAATGGAGGCGGTGAATCATGATAATTCTCTGCCGCGGCAAACCTACAAAACCACAAATTCGTTAAATAAAACCCAGATACAGGGATGGTGGCAGTGACCACGGAATGGTGATATGGACTGAGTGAAACGATGAGGAGATGCAGGGTGACGGAAGAATGAAGGGTGACAATGAAAAATACAGTGGGGCGACAATGAATGCACGAGGCAGAGATACATAACATAAACACTAGAATGTGACACGTAAACGTAGTATATGGATGGTGGGGGAAAACACAGATGACATGTGGGTGTACGAAAATCCAAGCGGGAGGGAAGACGTGGATGCAGACTTGGTCAATCAACGGGATGTGTGAACAATTCTGGGCCATACGATCTTGAAACCAGATCAACGGCTGGGAATGCATGGGAAAGCAATGAGTTGGCGGGCCCGAGACGATTTATATGAGGACTAAACTCTGCGCAGCTCCGAAGGATGATAGCCGTCGGATGAAGACTCACAAATCTAACGACTCACATCAATTTCGCTACGTGTCTAGAACCAAAGGATAACGCGTGAAATGGAGCGGTTTTGGAAAAGTGGCCTGGGACACGTGGCGCATAATGTATGGAATTGCTACGATTCGCGTAAAACCGCCAGCCCTTCAAAAGTGGTGCGAAATAAACAGGCCGGTTTTGGAATGGGTGCGGGCGTGGGGACCACCAGAACAAAGGATATTCTGAGCCATTGATTTGTGTTTCGATCCAACGGTCCGGAGCGGGCGCGATAGATATATACGTTAGGCACCCTTGGGACTTAACACTCGGTCACGGGCTTTGATCACATTAGACAGTAAGATATAGAGGGCCATGACTAAAGGGGTTGGACCTCTTATGACTTCGAATATGCATCTGTGGCACTTTCAAATGCGTTTTAGGGGGCGGGAAAGGCAAGCCAGTAAGTGAAAATGAATTTCTCAAGCCAGGATAAGGAATTTTGAAAGATTCAAGAGGGGCAGATGGGCAAAAATTTTAATAGGGGTCTGACCTGGATAACAGTACCTTAGGTTTGCAAACTAAAGCAAAATTTACCTCATCATCTTCAATCTGTTGCAAGTATTCTTTTCCACTCAACAATAAATCCTTTGGATCAGAATTTTTACTTGATGCATCTTCTTCTTCCATAAGTAACAATGTTTGATTCATACCATCTTTGAAAAACTTGTAAGTGTTTCTCTTTCCATCATGTACTGCTGCTCTGTCATACTGCCAAGGTCTACCCAACAATATGTGACACACATCCATAGGCATCACATCACACATGATTTTATCTTTGTAACTGCCCATTTTCAATTCTATTTCACATTGTTCCTTTACTATCAGTTGATGTCCCTTCTGAAGCCATGACACCTTGTAGGGTGTTGGATGTTCCCTTGTCTTCAATTTCAACTTCTCTATCACCTTTGTAGAGACCAAATTATCTGTATTGCCACTATCAATTACCAATTAACAACATTTCCCTTGAACTTTGCACACACTTCTTAACAAAGTCTTTCTCTGTGTTGGTTCAGGAACTTCCTTTGTTTGTTTTAACAAAACCTTGTTAACCACCAAATATTCTCCTTTCTCTGGCACAATTTATTTCTCTGTTACAGGCAAATTTTCTACTTCTTATTCAGTCTGAGCAATAATTGCATTTCTCTGGTTTGTCCCCACATTCTCTGGACACTCATAGGCTCTATGTCCTAATTTGTTACATCTGTAACATCTGACTTCTCTTCCTCTGTTTCTTCCTCCTCTTCCTCTATAAGGATTCCTTCTACCACTTGTATCACCTTCTGTGGGTGCATACTGAGGTGAGTTGCTGCTAGCTCCATCTCTTGGTGTTGTAGATCTCCCTCTACCACCCTGACTTCCTCTTCCTCGAAAAGTACCTCTTCCTTTGGCATATTGCTTTCTTATGAGTTTTTCTTCAGATTTTAAGGCCATCTCGTAAGCCTCTTCTACTGTTTAAGGAGAAAATATACTTATCTCATCTTGAATCTACATTCTGAGACCATTTATGTACCTCACAATCTTCTCTACTGTATCTTGAATTTGTCCTACTCTTATGCTCACTTTGTAAAATTCTTCTGTGTATTGTTTTAATGTCATTAATCTCTATCTAAGATTCTACATTTGTCTAAATAATGAAAGCTGATAATCACTAGGAAAAAACTTACCTCTCAACTTTGCTACCATTCTGTTCCAATTCTTGATTGGTTGCTTACCAACTCTCCTTATTTCTTCTTGCACTCCATCCCACGAAAGTGATGCATGTCCTTTTAACCTTGTGATAGCAAACTTAACTCTCTTTTCTTCACTCATCTCTTCATAATCAAATCAATTATTCATTTCATTGATCCAGTCTATCAACTCTTCTGGATTCAATCCTCCTACAAAAGCTGATACTTCAAGTCTAGGCTTGGATGTAGATCCTAAAACTGATTTAAAGAATCTCATATTAGGAGTAAGCTCAACATTTTATTCTTCTTCTTCTTCAGCTTCAGGGTCACTGACATCTTCAGGATCTCTCTTATGTCCTGCTTCCATTGCTTCCAATCTAGCTTGAATTTGATGCATAGTTTCTAGTACTTTAGCATTTGCAACTAGTCTACCTCTTCTTCTACCAGCGCCACCTCCTTTACCAATTCTGGCAGCCATATTGGATTTCTTTTTTCTGAATTTTGGAAGCTTGTTTAGTGTCTGAAAAATGCTTTGAAGACTGCTCTGATACCACAAATGATGGTAGTGTGGGTGCAAGCGTTAAGGAGAGATGCTCAAATTTTGTTACTATGCTTTCTAGTTCAAGAGGAATTTGTTCCTAATCCTTAATTCCACTCTCGGTCATCAAAATTTAATAAATATGCTTGATTTATTTAATAAAATAATATGTGGAAGCAAAAGTCCTCTTTACCCTTCGGAAACATTATTATGCAATTTAACCAATGTTTCAATCCTTCAGAAATGTAATAATTTACTTTTACGCAATTTTTAAAAAAAACTTCTGGATTGGGGTTTCGGATCTCAAACAATTTAATAAAATTATATTGCAATAGCGCATCGGTTCCATACCTTTGTTTAAACCCTGTGTAACTCTCGATGCAAACACCGTTAGATCTCCAACGCAAATGATCGAACGACTATCACGTTCAATCAACCCCGGTGACTTACCCAACCAAAGTCACACGAAATCGGTGGTTTTAACACCGTGACGTGTCGCATTCTTACTCGATCGCGTTCAAATAGAACAAAACCGCTCGCATGCCAAAAGCTGTAATAAAACAGTGACCGGTTTCTCCCAAAACCGCTTGGTCTACAAAATTTTGTTTTCAAATGCGTTTAAACACGGATTTTTCGATGCTTTTCCATTTTCCCTTTAGTTTCTCTGGAAACATATTTTCCACTCTGTAACTCAATCAACATAGATCATTTGTTGACTATTCAATCTCAAGCCAAAGAACCAGAATCCCTTCAATTTCATCTGAATATTTTACACAGAAACTAATCAGATGTAGATTATACACAAAATATATAATCAAATGGATTTTCGGAGAGATGAACCCTCCAAGAATTTTCCAAGCAACAACAGATGTTAGTATGAATCCTTTGTCGAAGTGTACGAAAAAGTACCACTTTAGCTACGCATAACTAATAGCCCTAACAACAAAAGTGGTTGCCAATATCTTCAGATCTGCGGTTAGTTGAACAAGAAAAGAGCTGCAAAAACTAGATCTATGCATGGAAGACATTAAGCAGTAAAAACAAGGGTTTGCTCCATATACCAATAGACAAGACAAGAACGAAAAAGAATTTTTGTATTAATAGGGCACCTGGGAGGAAAACAAGAAGGCGTATCCAATTCTCCTCAGTGGGATGGGTTCTTGGAAGTCCTCAGCACTTCAGATGTAAGATTTCTCTCTCTTGTTGGTGCAGAAAACCCAATGCAAAGAAAAGAGCTCAATGGGAGCTCACACAGCAAATGATGGAAAAATGTGACCAAGTGTATAGATCCAGAGTGATATAATAGGCAACAAAAGGTGAAGAATGGTAGGAAAAACCCTCCTATTTATAACAAAATATTGGGTCATTCTAGATCTTGGTGCATGATTAAAATAATGTTAACCAAATCTAGATCCACCTTTTATGAAATATTTTATTATATTTGTTGGAGGGAAAAAGTATTTGACTTGGGTCAAATCCCTTTATTTGTCAAAAATAAATAAATAAATGATTTGTTTATCTTTTTAAGGAAGCGGTTAGAAGATAATCAAATAAATAATGATTTATTTAATTATTTGTGGGTGATTTGGTCATATTTAACAAGGAATATTATTTAAATAAGATTAAATAATTATTCCTAGAAAATAATAAGATAAATAAAGGTTTATCTAATTAATTTCTTTGTTTTTGGGTTAAACATGACTAGGAATAATAATTAAATTATGGTTTAATTAATTATTCCATGAGGAGAATTAAACAAAATGGGTTTGTTTAATATTTCCTTTTGGGGTTTCCTGTTTTGACCATAAACAACCTAATAAATGTGGTTTATCAAGTTATTTTACGTAGTGAGAGCAATTTTACATAGGGTAAAATTGGTCTTACATGGTGTACTTGGGTCCATCTAATGATAATAGGTTAGATGACCAAAAAATGGTGTAACAGATTGCCCCCCAGCGTGCGAGTGTCAGGAGAAAATCGTATGACCGAAGTACGTTGTAAGAACTCAATCACCAGACAACAAAAGGGAAGTCAGAGAGAGAAATGAAAGGTAGATAGTTTGATGAAGAACTAGACCCTAAGGAGACGAGACTCGCAGGTGCAACAAGTCTCTTTTTATGAGAGGGTACCTGTGCTGAAGGCGGCGGGGGAGGCATACCTATGCCCGCCGAGACAAGGTACAAAAGAATAGTGCGTCCAGTAAACAAGGGACCGAACCATAAAGTACAATCGGCATAATCATGAGCCAGATAAAAATACAATGAGGAATCCCACATACATGCTGTGCCTGGGATAACAGCCAGGACTGATACAAATAATATCTGAGTACATGAGATATAAGTACAACCCAAATGCCCCCTGTAAATGGGGAAGGGCTCACAAAATTTGACTGATACATGCAAATCAAAGAGGCGCTGCAAGTGGCTAAGGCCAACATCATCAAATATCTGGAGTTGCATCGAAGGCTGCAAGGAAGAGGTCATCCGAGCATGTGGGGGGCTACCTGCAGGGCCACCCCCTCATGAGGGTTGAGACATCTCACACACACCCGGGAATCATCAAGATCCGCTACTGTATCACTGAACCATCAAGTATACGGATCTCGATCATGCGGAAAGGATCTGGAGTGGAGAAACAATCAAGTCAAAGGGAAATGAGAAATCCCTTTGCCTGATTCGAGGCACCGAACAAGAGTGGAAGCTGGAACCAAGGTACATCGCCCTCTAGACCTGGCTTCTGGAATGAATGAGCTGATGTCGACAGAAGGAGGTCTGCCATAAGTGAGGCAATGAGAGATCCTCAACTAAGGCACGAGAGGAAATAGTAGAGCGATGGACAGACTGACACGAATGATGATAGTGAAATGGAAGGGACTGAGTGGCGAATGGACGACTTCCCTTGTTAGAGCATAAAGGGCATGAATGACATGGCAGCGACTGACACGATAGCATAAGGGATAGGGGACAGTGGGACTGAAGGTCATAATGTGCGACACAAGAGAGAGACCAATAAATGAAGGATGGAGGGCTATAACGGGGTTCAAAGGGACTCGGGATAGACTCCATGAATGTGATGATGACTCAACTTGGATGCTCTAAACAAGGGTGACTCGATGGTGCTGCCACACAGTAAAGGCCCAATGGGGGACCATGAAAACATGAGTACAAGATGGTAACTCATGACGAAAATCGACACGAACAAAGACAAGTAAGGAGCAAACATGGTGCCCCAAGTACAAGTGTCGTAAGTGAGGAAATTCGATTTTAGGGAGAGGTGAAGTGACCCTTCTTGGAAAAAATGTGTCCTGGTGAAGTATCAAATCACAAAAAATGAAAAAAGATGATGGCTATCTAAAAGAAAATAAAACATGCATTTCAGAAGGGAAATGCTAAGGGTAATATTTCTTAAGATAGAGTGCATTGTGAGGATTAGGAAGGGGGTTGCCTTCGAAATCCTCTAAGAGGTATGCCCCCTTACCGAGATCCTTACTGATGATGTAAGGGCCTAGCCATAATGAGTCAAACTTCCCATGACCAGGAACATCATGGGCCTGGTCATAGACTAGAACAAGGTCGCCTTCGTGAAAAGTGTGAGGCTGGACTTTTCGGTCATACTGAGCTTTGGTGCGTTTCTTGGCCGCTTCCATGGTTTGCAAGGCAACACGAAGGTCTTCAAAAGCGCGCTCAAGCATGATAAGTCGTTGTTCTAGAGGTTGGGTGTCAGGGAGAAGTTTGACGGCCAGATGCAGGGAAGGGATTTCACACTCGATTGGTAAGACTACCTCCTCTCCAAAAACGAGGTGGAAAGGAGTGAACCCGGTGGCGGTTTTAACAGAAGTCCGATAGGCCCATAAAGCAGGGAAGAGTATGAGGTGCCAGTTGGTTTTGTGCTTATTCACCGTCCGTTGAAGCATAGTCTTGAGAATTTTGTTGACTGCTTCAACTTGGCCATTATCTTGGGGGTAATAGGAGGAGGAATATTGGTGCTCAAAACCCAACAGTGAGGATAGCTCGTGCCATATCTCATCTTCAAAATGTCTGCCATGGTCAGAGACCAGTTGTTTCGGAACTCCGAATCGAGCGATAACGTGGTTAAAGAAAAAGAGGGCCGCGATAGCTACCGTGTTGTTAAATATCGGCATGGCCTCGGCCCATTTTGTGAAATAGTTGACCGCCACGATGATATATTTGTGGTTACCAGCGGATGGCAGTCGACACTCCATAAAGTCGATGGCCCATTTACAGAAGGGACCAGTGGAGATGACCGGATAGAGGGGAGCTGGGGGAGCTCGCGCCTTAGGGGTGAAATGTTGGCAATTGGGACAGTGTTTGACTGCCTCAATGCAATCACTGAAGAGGGAAGGCCAAAAATACCTAGCGCGCATGACTTTCTGGGCAGTAGCAAGACCGGAGAGGTGGCCACCGCAAGCGCTGCCATGGCAGGCATTAAGGACCTGTTCAGCTTCAGCGTGTGTGAGGCAACGACGAAGGACAATATCAATCCCGCGACGATAGAGGTCGTCGCCGATAAGGAGGTATCGGGGAGCTTGGTGTCGGATACGTCGGCGAGCCTCACGATCAAGGTGGAGGGCGAACTTTTGGGTTCGCAAGTAAGTAAGAATATCGCCATACCACGGGTCGTCCGAAGTAATGGAAAATAAGTGTTCATCAGGAAAATCATCATTAACTGGAGGGTCTTGCGATCCGGTAGGTAATTCAGACATGAGCTCAGCGAGGGCTAAGCCTTTCTTACTCTTTGGTGTGACAAATTCGAGGTCGAATTCCTGAATAATAACGACCCAACGGGCGTACTTCCTAGTGAAGATATGACGACTCAATAGGAAAGCCAGGGGGTTGGAATTAGTCACAACCTTGGTGGAGCGCATGAGGATATAATGACGAAGTTTTTGGACTGAGAACATGACATCCAGCGCTAATTTTTCTTCATATGAGTAGGAAACAGGAGGCCCTACAAGGTTCTTACTAACGTAGTAAATCACATGCTCGATACCATTGTCATCTTCCTAGATAAGGACTCCAGCGACCGAATAGGTGGAAGCGGAGATATACAGGATGAAGTCCCGATCAAAGTCAGGAGGGCGGATCAAGGGAGCAGATGTGAGAGCCTGCTTGAGGGCATCTAAAGAATCATGAGCATAGGAATCCCAAACGAATGGGATAGTAGATCGGAGGAGTCTAAGGAACCCATGTGCGGTGGTGGCATAGTCAGGGACGAACCGACGAAGAAAATTAGCTTTGCCTTGGAGACTTTGTAGCTGGCGTAGGGTACACAGAATGGGAAGTTCAAGAATGGCTTGAACTTTCAAAGGGTCAAGAGTGATACCATCCTTAGACACGATGAAGCCTAAGAGATGGCCGGCAGGAATGCAAAAGACGCATTTCAACGGGTTAAGGCGGATATTATACTTGCGACATCGGAGAAAAATGGTACGCAGATTGTGTAGGTGCTGCGCCCGATGCTTAGAACGTGCAGTGAGGTCATCTAAATAAGAAAGGATAATATGAGCTAAGTCATGGAAACAATAAGAAATGGCCCGTTGAAAAGTGGCGCCGGCGTTTTTGAGGCCGAAAGGCATGACCCGGTAAGCAAAAGTTCCCCATGGACTAATGAACGCGGTTTTTAGTTGATCAGCAGGACGGATAGCAATTTGGTTGTATCCGGAGAAACCATCCATAAAGGATAGAACCTCATGCCCCGCACACTCATCAATTATTTGGTCAATGAACGGTGTGGGGAAGTTGTCTTTGGGACAAGCTTTGTTCAAGTCGCGAAAGTCTGTGTAGACACGGATGGTGCCTTGTTTCTTGAGAATGGGAGCTGGGCTAGATACCCAAGTGGTGTATTCAATGGGGTAAATGAAACCAGCCTGCTTGAGCTTATCGATTTCGGCTTTGATAGCGTCACGTCTGGAAGGATGAATGGGTCTCAACTTTTGACGGACCGGTTTGGCATCAGGCCATGTGTCGATATGGTGTTCGACAATGGCGGGATCGAGTCTGGGAATTTCAGAATAGGACCAGGCGAAAATATCACGGAATTCTTTGAAAAGCTTGGTGTAAGCTTCGATTTCTTCCGGGGTGCATTGGGCGCCCAAGGTGATATATTATTCGATTCCTGGTTTGGCTGAAATGTCAATTTTGATGGTAGGAGAGATATTGGCCATGTTTCCTTCTTCGAAAGCATCAGGTGCAGGGATGGGATTTTTGAACCAATCGACTGCATTGGGAATGAAGTCTTTGGTTTCCACAGCATATTGGTTGTGGGATTGTTATGGGAGGAAGTATGCGCGATGGTGCATATCATCCCATGGAAAGTCGGGGTTGGTCATGGCTTCCATAATGTCTTCATCGGACTGGAAGATGGGAAGACTGGAGGAAGAAGGATCACCCGAGGAGGTAGTGATGTGTGACGGGTCATCAGGAGGAGAATGGCTCAGATGGGAAAAATCAACAGATCCAAGGTCGGCTGAGGAGGAGCCGAGAGTATCTGCAGGTTGAAGGTTAGGTGAACTATCTCGCAAGGATGATGATAGGTACAAAATGGTGGTTGACGGCTCTGTTGGTTCGATAGCGGGAGGAGGAATGTGAATGGGAGTAGGAAGATCCTCTGGTCCTATCGAAGTAGCCTTGAATCGGCGGTACATGTCCAAGGAGGAACGATACTCGTCAAGGCGGGGACAGAGGTGGGTGTAATGGCCGTGGAAATCGCACAAAGCACAAGGGTGGTTTGTGCGCAAGGTTTTGAGTTTCGGGATAGAGTCCGGGATAGTGACATAGACTTCGGGGATGTCAGAGTCGGGAAACGTCTCGTTGACCAGGATCTTGAGGTGCGGCAATTCGGGACACATATGGGTGGCGTGACCGACGATATCGCACAAAGCGCATTGGATAGCGGGCTTTGGAAGTCGCGGAGGGGTAGGGGTTGTTGGGGCGGCCTGGTCCTGATGGATTGCCCCCTTACGAGCTTTGCCTTTCTTTCCCGGGGCTGGCACCACAGGGGTAGGGTCCTGGGGAGGTGCGGTGGGTCCGGAGGAAGTGAGGGGGACCGGTTGAACCGGTGTCAAAGCAAGGTAAGGTTTGGGGTGACCGGGAGGGCTAGCGGCTGGAGGGTCAATGTACCAGATGGGTATGCCCAGGGTCAGGTTAGGGAGAGAGAGGGTGGCCATGACGGGGACAGAAAAAACTCCGGGAGGGGGAGCCAGAAAAGATATCTGCCCAGTAGGGTAATGACTAGGAGGGATGGCTCCGAGATGGTTAAGGCCTGGGGGAACCGATCCAGGAGGATAAAGGGGTTCAGGGATACCAGCTGTAGGGGGAGGGCCAGAAGGAGGGGGTCCGGCTAGCTGAGAGGAATGGCTAGGAGCGGGTTGCAGAGGGCGAGGGGGAGGTTGCTGACTAGCCGAAGCAGGCTGCTTAAGGGCAGCCTGAGACGATTGCATCATGCAAACATTCGATAAGCTGGGATCAGTGATGGGAGGAGGAGGGAGATTAGGAAAAGTTCCAAGCAGGGAGGAATCTTTGTAAACGCCGGGGGAGACACTGGTCAAGGAATCGACGGTTTGCTTGTTGGCTATAGAAGAGATGGTCGTCTCAGGTGAGGTCTGAGATTTTGGCTCATGATATGTCAACTGGTCAATGGTGACTATCTTTCCATTATGGGGGAAAGACATCTTACGGAAAACCGCGGATGGGACAACAGACATAGCATAGGTGTAGCTTCACCCCAATAGAATGTTGTAGTCTAGCGGGGCGTCTATGACTTCGACGTCAATGCAAACAGTCTTACCGGTGAGGGTGATAGGACAATTACGAAACAGGCCAATGGGCTGGGAGGCATGGCCGTCCCACGCTCGAAGGGTGATCGTGGAAGGGGCCAACTCAGGGGATCCGATTTGCTTCCAAACCGAAGCAGACATCACACAGGTGGATGCCCCCTCATCAATTATACACCGGGAAACGTTGGCGTTCCGGATTTTGACTGGGATTTGGAAGGCGACGGAAGGAGGGAGAGGAGGATGGTCCGATTGAGTGGCGTTGAAAACAATCATTTGGTCATCAGCAGGATCTACAGCGCCCACGGCAGATAGTAGAGCCTTCTTTTGGGAAGGGCACGACTGGAGGAGTTCCAGTGTGGAAATGGCAGCAGGAGATTGCGCCAAATCATCTACTATGCTATACGAATGAGCAGCTTGACCGGAAGCAGCGTTTCGACGTAATGGTCCCTTAGGAATCTTGGTATGAACCTCAACTTTGGGTTGAGGGATATGTAAGGGGCCACTGGATGTCGAAAGAGGCTCTGTAGAACCTGAAGAAGGAGGCTCGGGGGCAGACTGAGCAGGAGGCTTGGGGTACTGGCGAGACCGAGTTTGAAGGTGGAGGTCGACGGTTGGGGATGGATCAGAGGTCATCATGAGGATCTGGTAATCGGAGGAACCAGAAATGGAGGGTGGAGTGGAGACCTGCCCGTCAGGTGGTTGGGTAGCCACGAATCCTTGCTGAGGGAAAGGATCAGTAAACACAGCTGGTTGAGTAGTGGCCACATTAGGGGGAGCGTGAGGGGAGGCATGTTGTCCGCGCAATGTGGCTTCAGACTCCCACATCTGCCGCATCTGTGGTAAAAGGGGACAATCATGGGTGTAATGACCGTAAACACCGCAACACGAACAAGGCTTGTTGGTACGAAGAGGCCTGTCCGGCTTGGGCTGAGTGCCCTGTTGCTGGTTAGCAGTGTTAGGGTCAAAACCTTGAGGATTGGGTCCATGAGTACCAGGGGCAGATTGATTTGGATTGCCTCTCCGCCTTCTTTGAGAAGAAGGGGGATTAGTCGCACCCTGCTGTGTAAATACTTGCCCTGGAGGGGGCTGTAGGTGTTGTTGCTGGGGTTGAGGAGGCAAGGGAGGTGGAAGCGCATATGCTGGAGGAGCTGGTATACCAGGCTGCGGATAAGGGTAATGGTTAGGCTGGGCAACATTGAGGTAAGCAAGAGGTTGGGCAAAAGGAGGAGGCATGCCATATCCTGGGTACATGCTCCCGGGAGGGGGGAGAGTGCTAGAGGTGCTGGCCCCTCCGGGAGGGAGACCGTAGCCCATAGGAGGTTGAGTATACAGATGGGAAAGGGCTCCAACGATACTGTCGGCGGAATGAGATGCCCCCGGGAGGTTAGCGCCACCGGGCCTGGGGAGGTCAGGAAGGACAGTATAAACATAACCAGACTGGGCGTAGATCAGGTCATATTTCAAGGCTATTTGGAGGGCGACTTCTTCGGTTTGAGGGAAATGGGAGGCGACATATTTGCTGATGGGAGCTAGGAGAGAGCGAAGGAACCAGTCCATATAGATATGATCTTCAAAGGGGGGAGCTTGACATAAGCTGCGTCTACGTCACCATTCCTAAACATGGGTGGAAAGGCAGGTCGAAGATGTTTGCTTAAAGGAAGTCAAGAGCTCCGTACCAGTATCGTATCGGAGAGGGAGCTGGAAATAAGACAAAAAGGCTTGGGCAATGGTCACAAAGGTGGTATGGGAAGAGGTGGCTTGGTCGACATACCATTTAGAAGCATCGCCGGTAAGCGTGCGTTGGAACAAACGAAGACGGATGGAGTCATCTGTAATGGAATTGGAGGAGCACCACATGTGGAAAGATCGGACATGATTGGGTGGATCTTCTCCAGAAAGGCCTTCGAACTTAGGGATGTCGTAGGGGAGCTTGGTTGGCATAGCAGGCCAACCAACATCGTGGCGGATAGGGTCATTGATCAACTGATTGAAATCGGGGAGGCTGAGGCCTGCAATGTACGGCAGCAAGGGTATGGCCGAGGTAGTTCCTGTGGCGGTTCCCTTAGTAGTGGTTCCGGCATTAGGGCCTGGAGCACCGCTAACGTTAGGCCCTAGACCAGACATAGTGAAGGTGACAGGGGGAGAACCAGGAGGAGAGGGAGAACCCAATGAATCAGAAGAGGAGTCGGAGTGCGGACTCGGAGGAGGACTGGCTCGACGACGGCGGGACGGAGCAGGTCGATCGACCAGAAACTGAGGGTGAAGGCCAAGAAGTCTCCGGGAAAGGCGCCTTGGGGGTGAAATGATGACGGGAAGAAGGAAACCGACAAGGGAAAAAAAGGGACAAAATCAAGTGAGGTCAAGGGCAGAAAATGTGCAGTGACAATTGATTTTATAGTCTTTGCCAGGCGGTGTTAACCAGGCGCTTCTTCACTTAGGGTCAGTGTGTGGTGTGCGTTAATTTTAATTTTTAAAACCCTTTTCGTTTTGAGAGCAAGAAAAAAGTGTGTTGCGTAACTGAAAATAGATCTGCAGAGAACAATATATAATGCTGCAATAACAGAAAATTAACAGCTACTATTGCATCTATCTAACCCAAGAAGGCGGGTCCCTCAAAACTAGTCTAAAAAAGGGGAAAAAATCTAGTCAAAACACACTGAAAAGAGGCCAAAAGATCTAAGGTCGGGAGGGACAGAGATCTAGAGGATAAAGCTGCTGAAAAGAGGTGCAGATCATAGCCAAGAGACAGAGGCAAGGTGGCTGGAAAAAGGGAGGAAATCAGCAAAAAGCAGAAAGGATAGGGAGGAGATCCTAAAGGGGGGTCCAAACAAAACGACAAGAGGTGATTTGAAAGGAAGAAAGGCTGATTTAAAGGGATCTGAAGAGGAGGTTTCAGATTTGAAAAAGGGAAGGCTGAAACTCTGAAAAATAGATGGCTGAAACAGCTAAAACTCTTCCACAAAAAGTGGAGGGTACTGAAGCCCTAGGGGGCTAGTTTCCCACTTAGATGAGTAAAAAAAGATCAGAACTAGGTCAAAGTGGGCTGAGACAGAGGCTGGAAAACCCTGATAGAAGCTTCAATAAAACCCAGAAAAAATGCAGAAAAACCACTGAAAAAATGGCAGGTTGCAGGTTCTAACCTGTTTTCAGTGCAGGTCGCAGAAACTGGGCAGAAAAGTGCGACCTGGAGCTCCAGGCCGCAGGTTTTGGGCTAAAAAGTGCGACCTCCCGTTCCGGTTGTCTCAGCAGCAGATTTTCGGAAAGGTTACCGTCTCAGTTGCGGCTGGTGTCGCTTACCTGCGCAATAGGGCCAGAAACACACGGAAGTTAAAAATTTTAATGTTTTAGGGTTTTATGTGAGAAAAACAACATAAAAATAGGAAAAATAAACAGCTGAAAAGAAACCCTAGGGTCTGAAGTAGTTGGATATGCAGGAATATGAAAAACGACAACGGTCGTAATTTAAAACCCGTGTGGAGTCGCCATTTGTTAGTATGAATCCTTTGTCGAAGTGTACGAAAAAGGACCACTTTAGCTACACATAACTAATAGCCCTAACAACAAAAGTGGCTGCCAATATCTTCAGATCTGCGGTTATTTGAACAAGAAAAGAGCTGCAAAAAACCAGATCTATGCATGGAAAGACATTAAGCAGTAAAAACAAGGGTTTGCTCCATATACCAATAGACAAGACAAGAACGATTTTTAAAAGAATTTTTGTATTAATAGGGCACCTGGGAGGAAAACAAGAAGGCGTATCCAATTCTCCTCAGTGGGATGGGTTCTTGGAAGTCCTCAGCACTTCAGATCTAAGATTTCTCTCTCTTGTTGGTGCAGAAAACCCAATGCAAAGAAAAGAGCTCAATGGGAGCTCACAAAGCAAATGATGGAAAAATGTGACCAAGTGTATAGATCCAGAGTGATCTAATAGGCAACAAAAGGTGAAGAATGGTAGGAAAAACCCTCCTATTTATAACAAAATATTGGGTCATTCTAGATCTTGGTGCATGATTAAAATAATGTTAGCCAAATCTAGATCCACCTTTTATGGAATATTTTATTATATTTGTTGGAGGGAAAAAGTATTTGACTTGGGTCAAATCCCTTTATTTGTCAAAAATAAATAAATAAATGATTTATTTATCTTTTTAAGGAAATGGTTGAAAGATAATCAAATAAATAATGATTTATTTAATTATTTGTGGGTGATTTGGTCATATTTAACAAGGAATATTATCTAAATAAGATTAAATAATTATTCCTAGAAAATAATAAGATAAATAAAGGTTTATCTAATTAATTTCTTTGTTTTTGGGTTAAATATGACTAGGAATAATAATTAAATTGTGGTTTAATTAATTATTCCATGAGGAAAATTAAACAAAATGGGTTTGTTTAATATTTCCTTTTGGGGTTTCCTGTTTTGACCATAAACAACCTAATAAATGTGGTTTATTAAGTTATTTTACATAGTGAGAGCAATTTTACTTAGGGTAAAATTGGTCTTACATGGTGTACTTGGGTCCATCTAATGATAATAGGTTAGATGACCAAAAAATGGTGCAACAACAGAAAAATAAATTCTGCAATTTTATTAAATCAGAGGCAAAACCTTCTAAATCAATTCTTCCATGGCCCAAATTCAATTTTCTCCTTCTCAAAGGTTACATTTTATAGGATTTTACTTAACAGGCGACCTCCTATTGAGGATCGAATTCTCCGAATTTAGATAAAAATCCTAATTACATAATATCTTACCTAAATCTATCAACTGAAAGCTAAATATACTGAATCTAATCTAAAACAGTTCAACCTTCCTAGATACTAGTTCAACCCTATCTAGTAAAACTATAAATTGACAGCTAAAGGTACTAACACCTTTGCTTGTAAACTTTTTTTTTGGATTTTTGGAATAATTAATGAATCATTTTGTCTCTAAGCCTCATGCTCCTACATCAATTTATGAGGAAATCAACCCAAAATTTTTGACAGTTTTTGGAGGAGAACTGATCCATCAAAAGCTTAAAAAACCATCAAAATTTCATGTTTCTGCCTCCAAATCTACTTGGTCACTGCACATTTACCAGTCTTAGGAGAATAGGTTTTTGAGAGGGAAAATGAGCACCATTTTGAAAATTGGAGGTAGTTTTGGAAAATAGACTCAAAGGGATTTCCCATGAGCTATCATGGAGCTGATTTGTACACCGGGAAGACACTCAAAACCAGCCTTGAACAAAGGTCATTTTTTCTACCTGGACACTGCGCGTTTGACAAGGAAATTGCATTTTTACACAGTATTCAGAACTTTTTGAAGTTTCACTCCAGTTTGAATTTTACTTTATAAAATGAGGAATTTACTTATGTAAATGGTCAAGATGAATGTAAATATCATGCTTTTACTTTTATCCAGGGTAAATACATTAGGTAAGTCAATCGGTTCACGTGTAATGAATCAGTTCATTAGAGATAGGATTCAGTCACTTTTCTCATCCTATACTCTAGCTATCAATTCATATTTTTGTGTAATATCTACCTCACCTCATGGATTCGACCCCTATGGATGAGTGTAGGTGGTTTTGAGGTATATTTAGCTCAGATATTTGTAGGAGTCAAATTTTTGCATCAGTTTGAATGTTAATGTATTGATCAAGAACCAGTTTGGCCTAGAAATTAATGAAGAATTGCAACAATTTCGTTGGGATTCATTTGGTACGAATGTTTGGCATATTTTTTTCTCTGTGATCATTTGTATGAATTTTTTGTAAGCTCATAAAATTTTCATGTCTATTATATGATAAATTTTAAGTTGATAGGCAGAATACATGTTTTTCATGCTTTTTTTTGGGAAATTTTTCATAATTTGTCCAATTTCTTCAGTTTATGAAGAATACATCTCTTATTCTCTTCCTAGCTCCTCATCAGTCTTAAAAAATCTCACCAAATCACCTTAAGTGTTGAGCCTTCTACCTACCTTGACCCATTGAATGGACTTAAATTCCATCTCATTTTCCCTGACCTAGTCCCCTTGACCTAATCCTCATCCAGTGAGCCCAACCCCAATTAAAACCTTTTTCATCTAGCCCTCTTGGCTGTGATTTTGTGGAGATATCCCTCTCCGACTTGGTAGGTCTAGATACCAAGTCAAAATCTTGGTTTTTGGTTACCTCTATTTGGATTCCTTCCTCAACCTTCGGAATCTGGCAAAGTGATAACAAGTTCCAATATTAGTAATCACAAGAAAAGAAATGACCATTATTTTACCTCCACAGTACTAACTAATTCCACATCTGGAAGAGTGCATTCACCATTTCTTTCACTTCTTCCCATCAACACATAAAATGGTCTATAATGGTTGTTGTTTTGGTTCAATATTTTTGGCATCTTATCCCTCTTTTCCATCATCCTCCAATGTTGACATGCTGCTCATGCCATGATTTGGGAACGAATGCTAATCATGAGCCTCTCGCTCAAGAGTGGACCTTCCCAAAATCCTGCAACATCTTGTCACAAGAAAAACCATTAATCTGAAAAACATATCATGCAAGAAACATAACTTGACGACATATCCTTTTGCTCCTTCAAAGAAACAAATGTCGCATCATGTGAAAATCATCATGTACTCTTACATCTTGGTGTACAAACTTATCGACCAAACACAAGTCGACACTCAATCATGTGCAAATGATCAACATTCTCAAGTTGACATACATACATGATAAACAAAGTGAGTCAACATACTCCACTTTCAAACACCTTCATGGTGTAAACATGCAACATGCAACATACTTTCAACAGAAAATAAATGCATTCAATTGGCAAGCTTTGCATCAATCATCAAAATACATGCAAGGCCTTAATTGCATAAGAAATCTAACCATATATTACCAAACCATTTAAATGATGCTTCTTTCAACTGCACTTGATCATGTGAAACATCCTGGCCCACATCAATTACGGAATCCTCTTTTCCATTCTTGTCGAGATCTCTCTCCACCTTCTTCAAATGTAGTGGATTACTTGTTGGATACGAATTCAAACAGTTTTCGACCAAATGACCCTGCTTATGGCAATGAGTGCAAAATAATTGCATAATTTTTTCAACATGGTTTCTATTATCCAATGGACCTTTGGCTTTCTGCCTCCTTTGTTTATAAATTTTCGTGTGCATGGAAACTTCTTCCAACACCTCAAAATAGTATGTTTATTAAAACCACAAAAGGAACATGTAAACGTTCTCCAAATCTTATGTGAAAATTTTCCATGTTTATCATAATCAAAAGCAACTTGATTAAAGGAATATTTATACCTTGCACATTCACCTTTGTCGCCTTCTTGAGAAGGTGAATTTTATGAGGTAGTGGCTCTCTTTAGAATACCAACAATTTCTTCAATGATTTTAGAGCTTTCAAGATTCTCTTGTTTTCAATTTCCATTAATTGCATGCTTATGAGCATCTTCTTGCAAAATGGCTGTAAAATTTTTGCATTCCTCATGAACACAAACTTCACAAGCTTGAAGTAATTAACACATAATGAAAGTCCTTCTTGGAACACCTTCATTTGCCTCCTTGGCTTTGGAGCATTCTCCATCATGTTTTCCATAACCAAGACCAAAATACTTATGCCTTTCCTAAACAACAATTGGCTCAACTATGCCTTGTGCATGTTTGATCAACACTTTACCTTCATATCCCATCTTTATCAATAATTTGGACCCTATTCCTCTACTGTGTCTTTAAAAATCACCTACACATTCATTTTGAGAGGAAATAGAAGATAAACTTGAAATTCATACCTCTTTTTCATGCACATACTTGGCTAAAGTTTCTTTGGCATTATGGAGTTGAGTCTCCATCTCATGCAACCTTGCTAGGTTTTCATTTGCAATATGGAGCCGAGTCTCCATCTCATGCATATTTTCAATAAGCTCTTGCTTCTCCTCCTTCATGGCAATCAACTAATCTTGAAGTATAATGCTCTCCCTTTTATCTTCATGCATCTCTTGCCCCATATCATTCATGATGTATAGCTTCTGCAACATATTTGTATCAAAGAGTTTTACTAAGGAAGATTTACTAGAGAAAGTGCTTGATGAAGTTGCCATCACACTTGTAATGCATAAAAAGCTTATTTGATGTGATTTAAGAGCTGAGTCCTCAATATTAACCTTCTCTTCACACACATAAACTTTCACACAGTTAAATTATCCTTGCACAAATACAAAACAAATAGCTAATTATTCTAGCCAACCTTGGCTAAAATGAGCTAAAATTTTCTCTGATACCAACTTGATATGAATATGGGAATAATATTTTTGTTGTGCTAGCTCCCTCATCAGCATTAAATAAATGTGTTTAAGATAATCTCAAATTAGCCAGTTATGTGAGGGATTATGTATCATGTTTTTGTCTTTTATGAGCAATTTATTAAGTAAATTAGTTGTTTAAAACACATGTACAACAAATAAATTGCACAAAAATAAAACATAACAAACACATTTTTCAGTAGCTTATAAGGGATTTAACCCCTCCTGGGCTACATCTCCATGGACCTGCTTCAATGGCTAGACCCTCTTTGGATTAATGGTCAATTCTATAAAAACATGCACCTACAATGCTCCAATGGATTTTAAAGCTACTCCATTGGATTCATAAGACCCAAAAACCTGAAAATAGACTCTTCATTCTCTGAAAATGGTCTTCAAGTGAACTAGGAATGACCCCCTCTCCTAGTGGCCCTGGGCTTCTTTAATATTCAAAGTGGAAAAGTCACTTACAGAACTTCTCCAACGCCTCTAAAACCTACATCATCACGCTCAGAACATCCAAATCATCTAGGAATTATTCTTTTTGAGCCAAAATTGGTCGAAATATGCCAAAGTTATGACTTCTTTAGTTTTTCCTAAGAAAATGCCTCCAAATCTAGATAAACTACAGTTAGCACAGCAAATGTGGAAGTGGCGCCAAAATTAGCGGACCCTCCAAACTAGTCGCTGAATTAATCGCACGATTAATTAATGTTAAGCACATTTAACTGGGAGTTTAGTGTTAAGCACACAATTAAAAAAAATCTGAATTAAAATTGGATTAGCGCTCATAACATGTGATTAGGGTTAATTAATCCATGTTTAAAATTTTTAAACCCATCATTAGGTTGGACGCTCCTCCTGGTTCTAGGGCCACAATTCTCTAGTAAGGGCTGACCCTTCTTGCCTCCACCCAAACCTAAAACAAACTTCAAATAAATGTCACGCCCTATGCATATTAAGATCTTATTGTGTGGTATGTTGGTAAGATCATGTGTTATGTGGGGGGAGGTCACGAGTTCGACCTTGACCTTCAGTCTTGCCATGTGTCCTCTTCCCATTGAATTAAAATTAGACCAATGAAAACACAAAAAATCACTCACTCGGCCACCATCCACAAATTGACACTTTCCATAGTGTCATTGGGTGAAATGAAGGAATATTCCCATAATATTCTCTTTTTGCTGACTAGCCTGCCATGTCACCATTCTATTCTTTTTTGCAATTTCTAAGTTATTTAGGAAAACGAACAACAGACTCTATATTCCTCAGACAAACTCTGTTTTGAGTGAAACAAATTTTTCCAGATTCCTAGCGACGAGACATATATGGTCGTTCTGGTTTGGAGAAATTATGAGAACTTTGAATTTTTAGAAAATTTTTATCCCCAATCTAGATTTTGATCAAGGAGAGGTGATGCAGCCCCTGGAGGGGATGACACATGCCCGCACAAGGGTAGTGTAGGGCATCCAAGGGACAATCCATAATTATCTAGAGATCAGGGTTTCTAAGCCGGCAGGACTAAAACTTGATTTATGGAGATGCTGATAAACACAAAGGAAGGGTGACAAGGTCCTTTAGCCAGGCCCACGCAGGCTTACGCAATGGCATCGTAGAGACTATGCAAAGATAGCTAGGTTTTCACTAGTATATGATCTGGAAAAGTCGGGACTTGTAGAGTGAGGTAAAACCAATAATTTATCTATGTCCACAAAGGTTTCTCTATTGGGTGAGAAAATTTTTGGCACCCTAGATGTACTCAAAAGACTGCTACTTAGGAATAAAAAGCCTCAGATCTGCTACACTAATTTTCCTTTGTCTATGTTCCTTGCTTATTTTTTAGCACATTATTTGTATAACTTGTTAATTATAGAAAACAAGTAGGATAAGTAAATTAGATTTACTACATTGGTTTTTTGGTTAAGATTCATAAATTTTCACATGGTATTAGAGGGTTTACAGATTAGGTATAGTTGAAGTCATCAGCAAAGAGATGAAGAAAAATTTTCTATATGAAGGCGATTGTCCCAAGTGACAATGGAGATTGAGAAAGAAGTAAGGAAGGGTGACATATTCACCAGAGGGGCTCACATAGAGCCTGCTTCAGCCAGCTGGGGAGATGTTGTAGCTGCATCAGAGGTAGTGCAATGTTTTTTGGGTTAGTGCAAAGGTTTGAGCCTCTGTCTTTCTGGTTTCTGTGGTTGGAAGAGAAGTTTTTTTTTCATGAGTTGTTGGTGGGGCATTTTTTTTGTTGGTACAAAACAATGCCTAGTGGGGTTATGAGAAAGTAGAGGGAATTGGTTACTCAGAAGACTTCTCGCCAAGAATTCTAGATCCAATGCTAATAAAAAACAAAGAGTGATTAGAGAGGGATGATTCAACATCAGTTGGAGAGGATTTCTGAGAGGGAAGTCATTTTTTTCAGAGGGAGCGTGGTTACTTAGAGGGTTTCTAATGCCAAGAAACCCTGATCTGAGTTTTGCTGGAGTAGCAGCAAAAGAGGGAGAAGAGAACCAGTTTGACATCTTCTTGTTGAGCAGAGATGGACACACATGGACGGAGCGATCAAGACAAGTTGGATGGAGCATCTAACTTTTTCATCTGGAAGGCCAAAATATTGTTAGTACTAGATGAGCATCGTATCAAGCATCTCACCGAGAGCGTATTTTTTGTTCCTATTGACATTGATCCGCTCAAGTAGTATGAAGAATCTCAAGTGAAGGTTAAGCACTTGATCATGGACGAAGTGAAGGATCATTTTGTCCCATATATTTTTGAGGAGAACACAAGACATGAGATGTGGACTTCTTTGACCACACTGTATTAGGGGACTCCTATTCAAAGGAGGATTCTTCTTGAGAATCAACTTCGATTATTACAGATGCTGAAGGGAGAAGAGATCAACCCCTTCCTCATTAGATTGAAGGTGATCCATGATCAGCTAGTTGTCGTGGGGGCCACACCTAATGAAGGTATTATGGTGAGGACTGCTCTGAATCCAGTTTCTAATGAGTGGGATAACTTTTTCCAAGGAATTTGGGGAAGAGCAGTGCTTCCAAGTTTGGAAAACATGTGGGCAACTCTTCAACAAGAAGATATTAGGAGGATGACCAAGGCAAGCATTAGCAGCAGCAGGATCAAGATGAAGAAAGAGGAGGAGGAATATGCAGCTCTCGCATCTAAGGGGAAGCATAGGAAGATTAAGAAAGACATTTTGAATGTCATATGCTTCAGGTGTGGTGAATTAGGAAATTTCGCCACAACTTTCCCTATGAAAAACAAGGGCAAGGAATATTCTAATTCGAAGGTTGCCATAGCTAAGGAAAATGATGGGGATGATGATTATGTGGCTATGATTTCTCATGTGCCTCGAGAAAAGAGGTTGGGCCACACATACCTGTAGTTCTATTGAACTACAAATATTTGGGGTAGGATCCTGGAGGTGCCCAAACTCTTGGATCACATACGAGCTACAAGAGCCCTTAATGACAGTAGCAGGATGACTGGAGTCAGTTGGTGTGGAGGATGATAGAAAAACATTGTCAAAGCTAGAACGTTGAAGACTGAAGAAGCACAGAGAAGAGGCAACAATAGTATAGCAGCATTGCAAAGGTTGATGGATTTCAACAGCGCAGAGGCAATGCTTATGTAGTGCAAAGTAGTAGCAACACAGAGCAAGAAAGGGTCATCACAGATTAACAAGAGAGGGTGGGGTGCTTCAGTATCAAGGTGCACCCATATTGACTTGTATGTTAAGTTTTTGGGTCATGCTTTCAGTTTCTTACTTCTCAACAACTGAGTTGCAGTGCAATAGTTAGCAGTGGTAGTGCTATAGGCAGCATGATGCAACATTTGAGAGGGAGCTGCGGTACATATAAGGCAATGGCAGTTTTAGTATCAAGGGTAGTAGTACAGAAGGCAGAAACACAGTGGATTAAGGGCACTAGGCTGTGCATCAACAACATAGGGGACTAATGTCATGGATCAGGGTGATGCTTTGGGTTGAAGTATTTCTTGAGCACATTCCTTGCTAAGGGGGAGTGTTTATTTTTGGGTAGCATCGGATTTGCTCTATATTTGAAGCTTTGTGGAGGGGATAGAACACATGATATATCCAAGACCTAGAAATTTTTTGGATAAATTCCAACCAGAGCTTAAGTTATTCAAATAATTAATCATTTTAATGGATACCCTAAGTCTAACTTAGGGAAATTAAATAATTAAAGTGAATTAATTTAAAATGTGGGTGAGAATGTTCTCAGTCATTGATTAGAGATTAGATCACGACTGTTGATTCGTCAACAAGAAAAGTATTAAAGGAAGGCTTGGGACCAATTGGAGAACATACACGCAGTGAATATAGGTATCAAATTCTTCTGATGAAGCAGTGCTTGGATGAAGACCAAATCTAAGTGATTCAGCATTGCAGTGAGGGGAAGATGTAGTAGTTGGTTGGAGGACCAAGATTACAATAAGAGAAAGGGAAGCAAAGACGTAGAGGAGGAAACACAGTCACCAAGAGAGGTGGCGCAGTCCCTAGAGGGCTTGTCATAATCCCACAAAGGGCTCATGTAGAGGAAACACAGAGAATCTGAGGGAAAATCTAGAATTAGCTGGAGATCAGGGTTTCTAAGTTAGCGGGGCTGAAACTAGATTTCTGGAGAAGCTGATCAAAGCAGGGGAAGGGTGACATATTCCTTCAGCCAGGCCCAAGCACGCTTATGCAATGGTAGCATAGAGACTGCATAGAGCTAGCTGGGGTTTCACGAGTGTATGATTTGGATAAGCCAAGACTTTAAAAGTGAGGTAAAACTCATAATTTATCTTTGTCTGCCAAGGTTTTCTCTGTTGGGTGAGCCCGTTTTTGGCACCCTAGATGTACTCAGAATATTGTTATTAATAATAAAAACCCTTATATCTACTACACTAGTTTTCTTGCAATGTATTTTTCAGGGGATATTTGTCTGAAAAAATTGTGTGTCCTTTGTCTGAGTACCTTGCTTATTTTTCAGCACTTTATATGTATAATTGTGTAGGCTACAGTGTATTTACTTTGAATTTTTCCTGAATTTTTCAAAAAATAACTTGTTAATTAAAGAAATAAAGAAGGAGAAGTAAATCAGATTTACTATAGTAGGGTTTCAGGTTAAGATTCATAAATTTTCATAGCAATGGAATTTCATCCCTCAGTGTAGGTCTCCCTATCCTTTGACATTCATCACATCTACTAGTGTATCTCTTGCATATTGGTGGAGGGTAGGCCAATAGTAACCTGCTTGCAATTGGATGAAAGGTTTGGAGGAAACCTCTCAGCAACCAAGTAGTTAGATATGTTAGCAAACCAAGGAGAGAGTGTTGAGATAGAAAATAGATGTTCAACCGATAGCTGATCATCCACCATTCCTTCCTCATCTGCAAGTAGAGTTAGTCTAGATAAGAAATCCGCAACAACATTTTCCTTTCCTCGTTTATCAACAATTGTCCAATCAAACTGCTATAATAACAACAACCATCTAATGATTCTAGTATTAACGTCTAGTTTATTCATTAAGTACTTGATGGGTGCATGGTAAGTATGTACAAAGGTCTGATAACCAGTAATATAATGCATGAATTTGTTTAAGGAATGGACAATGGCTAAGAGCTCCTTTTTAGTAACAATATAGTTATGTTCATCTTTGGATAGATTCTTGCTAATGAAATAGATGGCATAGTATAATTTGTCTTCTAACTACCACAAGGCTTCTCTCGTAACTTTATCTGATGCATATTTGTGGATGTGGCAGTGATTAGCTTTTCCTTGATCATATCAAAATCATCTTGATAGATAATAGACCAGAAAAACTCAAAATATTTGGTGAACAATACAAATAATGGAGAAGCCACTTTGCTGAAGTCCATAATGAACCTCCTATAGTAGCTAGCAAAACCTAGGAAACCTCTGAAAAATCTCTGCTTTTGAGGAATATGCACCCTTTTTATGATGGTGATTTTGTTTGGGTCAACCTGTATTCCTGCTTGAGATATTGAGTGGCCTAGGGCTATCCCTGCCATTTTTAGAAATTCACACTTTTCCAGACTTAGGGTGTAATATTCCAAAATAGGAAAAACATGAATATAGAACATAAAACTGGAAAATGTAGTAAACATAAACACATCAAATACATGAACATATCACTGAGTGATTTTATTGCATGAAATAGCAGAAATGAAGTACAAGAGCTTGAGAAAGAGACACTCAAGCTAGGAAAAACATGCCTGAAATGACCCTAAACATCAAGACATGAAATGATGCTACTGCAACAACTACTAGGTGGCTATGACTGTGCAATCCTACTGGAATATACTACTGTTAGAAACTAGGAATGCACAAATATTCTGATTGGGTGCTCATAAAATGTCGGGATCAGATATTTGGGCTTTCTATCACAATTCCAAGATAACCCAGAAAGGGTTTTGGGGAACGAAAATGATGAAAAATGAAACCCTAGGGATAAATTACGCACTATAGTTGGGAGACTGTTG
Organism: Pinus albicaulis; assembly: GCA_034641835.2. Classification (NCBI taxonomy): domain Eukaryota; kingdom Viridiplantae; phylum Streptophyta; class Pinopsida; order Pinales; family Pinaceae; genus Pinus; species Pinus albicaulis. The sequence continues at coordinate 838,980,317 of CM076581.1, read as the reverse complement.
GGAGGTGGCTGATCTGATGAGAAAATGGATGCTACTCCTCCCCACTGAATTTTCAGATGAAGGGATGCTCCCCTCACTGTATGATAAGCTCAAAAACTGGGGTTATGACCCCTCCACTAGATCCGCCCTCCTGGATTGTACAATTCCTGAAGGAGACTATGCTACTGATAAGGGTTGAATATTGGCCTAATTTCAGATGATGAAATGCAGCTCAAAGAACCTCTCCTGAGTGGGCACTCAAAATCCCACGAGGATGAGAGTGGGATTTCCGCTCAGAAACACCCTTGTGCTAAACAACACAACAGACTCCGCTAAACAACTGAAGCGTGCAGAAGTTTATAAAAAAAATATATAAAAAATATTCAAAATTATTTTTATGGCTACTATCCCCTTACTTATGTGATTTTTGAGCATTCACCCCCTTGGTCCCACTCAATAATGATGGTACTCTCATGGAGACTCCCCTCCATTATAACTACATTGTCCTCCACTGCCTCCACTACCTCCATGACTGCATTGTTGATTTTGTAAAATTGACCCCATCCACATGCATTGACCCACATTCACACAAAGGAGTGGTTTTCTCATCTTGATCCTATCTAGATGCACTTATCCACATTCACATTAGAAGTGGTTTTATTCCTAATAAAGAGATTTATGGGTCCCTCTACCCTCTCATTCATCTATCTTATTGAGAAAAAGAAAATTCAATATTCTAACTAGCTGAAAGCTAATTAGAAATATTACTGTACTCCCCTCCCAAATTTTGTTTGTCCTCAAGCAACTGCAAGGATGGATGTTGCAAAATATTCTCTCCTTCCCAAATAGCATCCTCATCTGGAAGATTCCTCCATCAAACCAGATATTCTTTAATCACCCTGTTCCTTAGCTTCCTCTCCTGAGTATCTTAGATATCTTCTGGTTGTAAAACGAGATGGCCCTCATCATCAATAGGTGGGAGATCCATAATGGTGACTGCATACTATCCAATGGCCTTCTTGAGGCGTGAGACATGAAAAATGTTGTGGATCTTACTCCCAATGGGGAGCTCCAACTCATATGACACTTCCCCAACATGACGGACCACCCTGTATGGCTCATAGAAATGGGGCTTAAGCTTCTCAAACCCCTTCTCCTTCAGCGTAGATTTCTAGTAAGGTTGAAGACAGAGATAGAAAAAATCATCCACCTCAAACTGTCTCTCCACTGGACCATGATCTGCATACAACTTCTGCTAATTTTGGGTTGTAGCAATGTTGTCCTTAAGAGCACGAAATATATCCTAACTCTCTTAGATCCACTCTATGGCTCTAGGAGCCTTTCTTACTCCAAACATCACCTCAAAAAATGATAAAGCATCATAACCATATAGATCCCAAAATGGAGACATACCAATCGACATATGAAATGTCGTATTGTATCAATATTCTCCCAAGTGGATCCAGCGCAACCATGCTCTCTGCTGCCCTGAAACATAGTTTCGCAAGTAGCCTTCTAGCCACTTGTTTACTATCTCTGTTTTCCAATCTATCTGGGGATGATAACTTGTACGCAGTGTCAACTCGGTACCCACCAAACAGAAAAGCTCCTGCCAAAATTCACCCATGAAGCAACTATATCTATCACTGACTAGGGTATTAGGAAGACCATGAAGTCTGAAAACCTCTCTAAAGAAAAGATATAGAACTTGTGAAGTAGTGTACCATGAAGAGATGACAAAGAAATGTGAATACTTTGTTAGTTGGTCAATGACCACAAAGATACAATCCTTGCCCTGTACTGCATGTAAACCGGTAATGAAATCCATAAAAATGCTTGTTGGGTATGTGTTATATTCTTTCCACGACTAATCACGCGTGGGGGGGTAAGAGGGGGGGAAATAGCCCCTGGGTAATAGGGGGGGTGGTAGCCCCCCTTGTCGGGGTGCGGGGCAGTGCCTCGACAAAAATTTTTGGTCCTTAATTTCTGGTGGGTCGTCTGCGCCCATGGTTTTGTGCATGGTTTTGCACATGGTTTTGGAGTATGATGGTTTTCGGCCCCTGGTATTTTTTGTAGATCCGGTCAAGGGAACTACGGTTATGTTCTAATCTAGGGTCAATGGATTGGGTTTTATGTATGCTTCGGCATGTATATATATGTGTTGTAACACTAAAAGAAATATAATGAAAAATCAAGCTGGTCATCCCGATTTGGGATCTAGGGGAAAATCACTATGTTTATCTGTTTTATGTTTTATGCTCTTGCTATTATTTATTTTTTGTTATAAGATTCGTGTGTAGATAATTTTTGTTTAGGGTTAAAAACCTAAATTTTTTGTCACATCAGCTTTGACTTCAAGGGGATGCCTTTGCTGCTGAGGGTTTTTTGCTCGAGCCTGAGGTAGACCCTGTTCAGTGGGAGATCTGCGGGATCAATTCTTGCGGTGAAAGAAGATGGCTAGCAGCGGAAAGATAGAGATCGAGAAATTTAATGGTCAGAGTTTTGAGTTGTGGAAGCTCAATATGGAGGATCTACTGGTGGATAAAGATCAGTGGATCACGGTAGATCCAGGTACTAAAACAACGACAATGTCAAATGAGGACTGGAAGAAACTGGATCGGAAGGCCAAGAGCACAATACGGTTATGTGTTTCAGATTCAGTATTGTTGAATGTATCTGGGGAAGCTACGGCGAAGAATTTGTGGGAAAAACTTGGGACTTTGTACCAATCTAAGTCTCTGGTAAATAAGTTGTTTCTGCGGAAAAAGTTGTATAACCCGAGGATGAAGGATGGAGACTCGGTGACAGAGCATCTGAACGCCTTCAATACTGTGGTAAGTCAACTATCATCTATTGATATTAAAATCTCAGATGAAGATAAGTGCATCAGTTTTTTGTGTTCTCTACCAGACTCATGGGACAATCTAGTTATTGCAATAGGTAGCAATACAACTACCTTGAATTTTGATGACATTGTCTCAGCCTTGTTGTCGGAGGAAATGAGATGGAGAAATATGGAGGGCCGGAATGGAGATGCATTATTTGTACGAGGAAGGTCCCAAAACAGAAAAAAGAATAAGGTTTTGAGTGGGAGATCCAAATCTAGAGGGAGATCTAAATCTCTTGGAAAGTTTGTAAAGGTATGTTGGAAATGCGGAAAGGAAGGGCACTACAAAATGGACTGCATATCTAAAGCTTCTGAGAAAGGAAAGGGATCTGATGATGCTCCTTTTGCAGAAGCAAAAACCACCTCGGATGAAGGTGGGGATGTGTATTTGGCTTCTTCTTCAAATACACATGTAGATCATGAGTCATGGTTGATTGACTCAGTTGCATCCTTTCACTTCACTCCCCATAGGGAGTGGTTCTGCGAGTATGCGAAATATGATGGTGGTGACGTCTTCCTAGGGGATGATAGGAAGGCCAGAATCGTCGGACGTGGAAAGGTCAAGTTGAAGCTGCAAGGTGGAAGGATTAGAAAACTTCCTGGTGTTCTGAATATTCCTGCATTGGCCAGAAATCTGATTTCTGTAAGCAAGATGGATGATGCAGATGTAAAAACAGTGTTCGAGAAAGATGCCTGCAAGATGGTTCAGGGAGAACTGGTACTAATGCGGGGAGTTTGGACTGGAACTCTATACAAGCTACAAGGTATCACTGTTATTGATGGGTGTAACAGTTCTTTGGTTCCTGAAAGTGGAGCGGAAATCCTAGCTGTCTCTGGAGAAAAGACCATGCTATGGCATCAAAGGCTTGGAAATATTGGAGAGAAGGGCCTTCGGATACTGCACAGAAATGGTATGGTGGAAGGTATGTCTAATTTCTCTCTGGATTTCAATTTCTGTAAACATTTTGTATATGGGAAGCAGAATCGGGTGAGTTTTCCTTCTAGTGCTAAGAGGGCGAACAAGATATTAGAACTTGTGCATAATGATGTGTTTGGACCTGTGTCAGTTCCATCACTGGGAAAGTCTATGCACTATGTTTCATTCATAGATTAATTCTCAAGGAATACATGGATATATTTCTTGAGGAAGAAATCTGAAGTCTTTGACAGATTTAAAGAATTTAAGGTTGGTGGAAAACCATACAGAGAAGAAGATAAAGGCGTCGAGGACATATAATAGTGGGGAGTTCTACAAGAAGGAATTTGAAGAGTTCTTTAAGAAGTGTGGTATAGCACGACAAAAGACTACTCCATACACACCTCAGCAAAATGGAGTTGCAGAAAGAATGAACAGAACACTGATGGAAAAGGAAAGAAGCATGCTCAGTGGTACCAGATTAGGACAAGAATTCTGGGCAGAGGTAGTGGATACTGCGTGCTATATGGTTAACAAATCACCTTCATCAGTGTTGGAGGATAAGACTCCACATGAGGTATGGATTAGTAAGAAACCCTCTCTTTCACATCTAAGGGTATTTCGATGTGATGCATATGTACATGTTCCAAAGCAGAAAAGGACCAAGTTGGATAATAAATCTAAAAGGTGCATCTTTATTGGGTATAAGGATGGTTTAAAATGTTACAAGCTTTGGAACCCAGAAACAAGGAAGGTTGTGTACAGCCGAGATGTTGTGTTTAGAGAAGTGAAATATGTTGTTAAACATGAAGTCATACCAAAGGAACCTGAGAATATAGAGTTTGAGCTAAAGGAGTATGAATCAGACTCTACAGCAGAAGAAGATTCAGAAGAGGAAGAGCCACAAACTCTAGCTATGAGAAGATCAGTACGGGAAAGAAGGCAACCAGAAAGGTATAGTCCATCTACTTTCTGTTTAGGTTTTGCCTTAACTATAACTGATGATGATCCCATAACTGTCATGGAGGCAGTAAATTCAAAGGATGGAAAACTTTGGAAGGAGGCCATGGTTGATGAAATGGAATCCTTGCACAAAAATGAGGCATGGGATCTGCTAGAGTTGCCGGCTGGAAGGAAGCTCATCGAGAGAAAATGGGTGTTTAAGAAGAAGATGAATGCAGAAGGAAAGGTGGAGAAATACAGAGCTCGGTTGGTAACAAAATGTTATTCCCAGGTTCCGGGAATTGATTTTGGTGATATTTTTTCTCCTGTTGCCAAAGTTACTTCTATTAGATTACTTTTATCTGTTGCTGCTGCATTTGATTTTGAGATAGAATATATGGATGTGAAGACAACATTTCTTTACGGGGATCTAGAAGAGGAGATCTACATGATAAGCGATTTCCATAGCTATTAGTTTATCAGGAACATAATAGGGAAAAACATGGGGAGAAGCATAACTCCCGAAAACTCTGATATAGGTGAAATTATCTTCGGCAAACCATATGGAAACAGGAGAAATGTTTGTACTAGCCTCTTTAGAAATCCTATGGGCTTTCTCATTAAAGATAATCTGATGCACAGGTAACATGACTCCATTGAAAATTTTATAAAAGTATAAATGAAAATATGACTCCCAAAGGGCTCTGTGGTAAATATGGATTGGAGTGGGGTCTTGGGTTGTCCATTTCCATCCCATGGTAGGAAAACTTGAAAAAAATAAAATTGCGTCAATAACATAAGAACTCATGTAAAATGGGGGTATTTCCCCAAAGGAAACACTTCTTTTACTTCTATAATCCACGATATTTCTGGTCGTATTATTAGACAAGATATTCACCCAATTCATAATTGAATAATTGACGATTGTGTTAATTAAGAGGACTCAGCCTATGGAAAACCTAGAAGTATCTGGCTTTGCAAACAATCTAACTAACATTCCAGTAACATAACAATAAGGGGAGGGTAATTTTTCCATCAGGTACATATCGAGTTTGTCTCGTTTCAGCTTGCCTTGGTCATCTTTCCATCCCCTTATAACTTTCATCAGGTCTGTATGTTTCTTTGTAAAGATTTAGACAAAAGCTTTGTCATAATTATGTTGTGGCATGGGTAAGTGGTACATTGTCCTCAAATATTCTGCAGTGAATGAACCAATATTCTCCATCTTTGAATTCTTAAATGTCCTATCTGCTATGTTAAGGTGGTCAATTACCCACTTTACCATATTTGTGTAGGGAATAATCTTTGACCTCATTGCTACTTTGTGAAGAAATGAGCATGCAACGTCGAAGTAGGATGGGTTCGAGGAAACTGATGTGCTTGTTGTAGCTATTTTGACTATTACCCTTGGCTATTCATCCTCGAAGAGTTGGTACATTTCTTCCCATGAGGAACTATCACAATCCTTGTTGCAGGTCATATCTGAGAACAATGGAGACATGCCTAAGTCTTCAACAACTAATGTTTTGGCAATTTCCTTACCTTTCTTTGTCATTCCAGTTATCCTGACTCCATTAGGCAGTTTCTTGAATTCAAGTGAACATAGTAAAGTTAGATCTAAGATGAATGGAGAGAAGGATAGAGTTAAAATAATATAATAAAAAATCCAGCTCTCAATTATTAAAAACACTATCGAAGTAGATATCAATCTTTTGAACCCTACTCCCATAAATGTCGTTATTCACCCATAATTCTTCCTATCAAATCTCTTACACACCTTTACGTAATATGTCTAATATATCACTTTAAGACATTAGATATTATATCCAGTTGATTAGATATGAATCATTTCATGCACTTGAGTAATAAGTATCAATATCACATATCACAACTCTAAACCATTACCATTATTTATGTTTTTCGTCACCGATGAATTTCGCGAAATGTGATCTACGCAAATTGCAGATCACAATTTTCATGCAGTAATCAACTTTACATTTGGTCATTCGCTATGAAATGTGAAGTCCACTAAGGAATCATGTTGATGCGATTTTTTAGATCTTTGAAGTTTTATAATTTTTGCTTCTATTGATTTGCCAGGTCCATTCCATCGCAATCTTTACCGGAATTGCTATAAGTTGATTGTTTTAAAAGGCGCGATGCAATTTATTTTTAAAGGGGTGTTTAAAGTATTTGAAACGGGAATTCTATATGACTCAAAAAATGTTGTAGCGCATATCACAATTCGCAATACTTATATACGTTTTAAATTATTTGTAAGTTATGTTATTTGCGATGAGCGCTTTTAAAATCAAAGAAAAACGAGAAAAACCTTTATTTCCTAAAGTTTTAGACTTAGGCTAAGATAAAATCAGGCTCATAATTTATATTTATTTTTTAAAGGGTCCCCATTTATTGAATGTAAATGGGGGGTGTTGTATAGTACAACACATTTTCACCTCAAATTTTGTACGAACCTCGGGTTGCTAAATGGATTTGAGGAGCCTATGGGAGTTGCAGCACTCTTGGTGCAATACCAGGGCTCACTAGACCACATAACCATGGTTGACAAGGGTGGATCATTGGTGACCAAGGTTATCCATGGTTGACCATTTGGCCATGGTTAACCATGTGGTATAATCTTAACTATCATTGACTATGCTTGGCCATATTGATTATCACTAACCATAGTTCACTATGAGATACAGAGGAAACATTAGCAGCCATGGTTGTCATGATCAACCATAGTTGATCATGGATAACATGATCAAATTATAGTTGAAGAGGGTTTATTATGGTCAACATGGGATTGACTATGGGTGACTATGGTTGAACTTGAATGTCCATGTTTAATTACAATTGACTATAATAGATTATGGAAGACCTTGGTTGACCATGCTTCACCAAGTTGACCATGGTTTGCACTAGTTTGAACATGGTTGATCATGTTGTTTAAGATCAGACCATAGTTGATTTTGGTTTACCACTTAATTATAGGTTACCATGGTCAATCCTGACAAACCATGGTTGGCCATGGGTGATTTGAGCATCATATACTATGGTTCCCCATAGATGCTATAGTTCTCCATGGTTTACATTTCTTGGCATGATGACCATGGTTGAATTTAGTAGAGAAATGTTGAAAACAAATGCACATGATTGATGATGGCTATCCATGCTTGAGTGTACTTTACCATTTTTTATCACATTGTACATGGTTTCTCACGATCGACCATGGTTTACCACTTTCAATTGTTTGAACATGATAGGCCATGGTTGGTTAGTTAACCACATGTCTATGGTAGACTACGAGTGCCCATAGCTACCCATGTTTGAGCATGGTTGAACATTTTGACCATGTTGCCCAAGTTCAAACTAGTGCTAGTTATAATTAACCACTTAATCGTGGTTGACCATCACGGATCACTAGACCACATTCGACCACGTATGCATGGTTAGCCATAATTTTATTTTATTTTCATAGTAAAAGAGATTTGAATATCAAGAGATGTCATATGACGTGTTTGGTAGATATCAATTAAGATGAATCTAGGATAATTTAATTTCCCCCTTTAAATAGACAACATTCGACATGAATACCATAGGTCAATACAATAGGTTCTCAATACCATGGACCATTTTTTTTTTTTATTGGCTATTTTTGCTTTTACTTAAACATTCCACTTGAATACCATATGCCAATACAATAGGTTCTCAATACCATGGACCATTTTTATTTTTATTTTTTAAATTTATAGGTTATTTTTCCTTTTATTTAATTTTATTTTAAAGTTTTTATTTAATTTGATTTAATAAAAATGCTAAACATTATTTTATTTTTCACATTTAATTTCATTTCATTGTTTTTTTTTAATATTTTGACCTAGTTAAAATGTTTACATTACATTAATTTTTTTATTTACTTTTATTTTTAAGATTTTATTTTATTTTTATGTAAATTGATTTAGTATTACAATACAACATTAAGTTACACATCTTATTCTTTTTTAATTTTTAATGTAATTTGACCATGTCAAAATGTTTACAAGACTGAACATTACAACATATCTTCATACTAGATTGGAGAGGATATGTGGGAAAAAAGTTAGGGACAAATTACAATTTATAAATTATACTTTAGATTAAAGTTTTATCAATTTTTAAATTGTTTTACTTGGCTTAAATTTGAGAAATACGTCATAATGAATTTTGAGTTTTGATATAAATTATTATTAACAATTACCTAAATTCATTATTGTTATTTTCCACCTCTTTTAAATTATAATGGGGCCGATCTATATATATCAACTATTTTTACAAGAGATTTCTAGTAGTTTAGTTGACAATCCATTTGCATTGGGAGGATGTTATGAAGGTAAATCCTCTCTGCGGACAGAGACGATCCCTCTAGCCCTAGGGTGGGTCTAGTAACAAAAGGACACGCTAAAGTGTTGCTTCCTAGTTAATGAATGAACAAAATACATGGTAGATTTACCTAGCTTGAATCCAACGTTGTTGATGTTGCGGAAAGAGTAGTGGTGTCTCGCTCTTGCCTTGGCAAGTCACAATCCGTTCGCTTTCATGCTCAGATACCTGCACATAGGACAAAGAACAAGAACAACATATGACAGAATAGTTTCACTCACAACTATTAGCCAGTCAAAGAGGGCTAAACATATCACATAAAATAAACATCATAACACAATAGTGGAACCCAACAGTAGTCATGTATATTAATGAGTAGAAGGAAGAGTACAACCAATGCTTTGACGTTGCAATCTCCTCCAGCGAGGTTCAGACGAAACACGTCTCAAATTTCGGTCAAGGAATTCAGACTCAAGTTCTCTTAGATGTCATCGACTCGAACTCTATAAACACAATATTTATTACTCTATCTCCTCTGGCAGCTTAGCTATAATATAATTCTCTTAGTTCAGCTATTCAGTCGTTCAGCTAGCTTCTAATAAAGGAGATAGTTTCTTAGATAGAGGGAAAAGAGGAGGTTGGGATCCCTAAAAGGTGGGAGGGAGTCCTATCCTTTAGGAGAGTTCCAAGGGAGGTGGAAACTACTAACTAAAGGAGGGAGTCTGTGGTTGTTTCAGTTCAACCACTCCCAATGACTCATCCCTGAGGTGGTTGGAATGGAACCTTTGCCTCTATTTTTAAAAAACATTCCATAAATAGCTTGGCGCAGGTGTCTAACTAGCACAGAGCGCCAAGTGGCACAGGCTCAGTGTTAAATTTCCTGGTCGGTGCGAGGATGTAACAGTCTACTCACGCCAAGACAAAAATAGGGATTTTTACAGCTCTGCTTAGGGAAATGTCAACAAGAAAAATGTTGTTTTCATCAAAATGGATGCAAGGATGGTATTTGCAAAGCATGACACTGCGTATTGGTCAGAGAAATGACCCTCCAATGTGTGAGTTGGGGATTGTAGGGATAGTGACAAAATGTTGTGTAACAGATGCCCCCTAAACTATGAAGTCCGAGAGAGAGGGAGGGGTGAAATTATTTATGATAACATGTTCGAACCAAACACCATTGTCGGAAGACCTACAATTACAAATATAACTGATATCTATGATACATGAATCATGTGGCATGGGCACAACTATCCAATCAAGAGAGTCATGAAATAAGTCATCATAATCCACAAAAATCTGCAACCTGGAGTTTATTAGACAAAATCTAGGGTCTTGCACTCCATATCGACCTAAAAAAGTACAATTTCGAGCATGTGAATGTATGAGCTGAAGTCGAACATGCAGGAAAATCATCTGATTACCAGCCAATGATGAAAGCTATTAACAACGCGAGAGAAACCACCAATGATGACGATGGCCCTCAAGGTACAAAAGGTACAATCTACAGAATGTGAAAATCAATCTGACATCTTACATACATAGAATCACTCGATCAAAGGCCAATGATGTGAACCTTGCGTCGAATGCGAAAAACTTGCCATTGAGGCAAGCAGGCTCCAAGGTACCAGAAGGGAGTCTCTAGATCAAATTCCTAGATAATGAGCTGAAGTGACAGGAAGTGACCTGGTCGAAGGAGGGCCATAATGTTTCCCACATCATCGACACGAGACAAAGGAACATGATGAAAGTGGATCAAGACCAATAGGAGATCAGAGGAAGGTTGACAACTGCAGATGCAAAATTCTCTTAAACATATTAATAACACGACACTGGATTTGGCAGTATTTGACATCAAAGGATCTGAGGTCATGATGACGTGGAAAATAGAAGATGAGAGGTCAAAAGAGATTACCCAAACCCATGGAGGCAAAAATGATGAAATGAGATGTCCCCCACCCGACACGAATGCAGACAAGTGCCATGCTCAAGAGCGACATACTGCTAACATAACTAAGACTTGGTTCCATTTTCCCCCACCATTTCTGGCGAGTACCCCAATTATTTTTTAAAACAAGCTTGAAGGGGATAGCATATGCTTGTACTGTAAGTTTTTCCTTCGAACAAATCCAACCTAGTACATTTTACGAGCCCTAGGAAGGAGGAACTCGAAATAACGTCATGGTGATGAAGTCTGATGTCATCATTGTCTAACTTGTCTAACAAAGGGAGAACTCGACATATTTTCATGTTTAGATAGTTTGAAAAGAAGGCAGAAAATAAAACTCCAGTAGTCCCTTGTCGTAGGTAGTCTCACAGATCCAAAAAGGTAGAAAACTGTGTCTGCGAGAACCTCTTAGTCGCGATAGGCTAAGGTATTCCTTTTTTGTAGATAATCCATCCCAGCCTAAAAAAGGGTTAAACCTATACTGGGTAGATATCGTTTCGTAGTCATTTAACGAGTTCAAAATGACAAGAATCTCGACAATATTTTCAATTTTTAGAGTCAGAAAAGAGCTGAAAGGTGACTCCAGTAGTGACTTTTTCATGTTTTTACCGAGTTCAAAAATGTATAAAATATAACTCATTACTTCATCATTGTCACATAAAAAACCTGTTGCTGAAAAAGATACATGTGTAAAACCCATTTCTCGAAATAATATAATAAAATGATCGAAAAACATGCCTTAAAACCTAATTAGGGTTGTGAAAAAGTTATAAAATGCCAAAAATGGTAAAAATAATTACTTTTCACTTTTTATCTCTTGTGGGGCAATAGTTACCCATTTTACTGTGCAATCTTGCGGTGACAATAGCGGCCAATCGAGCAGATCAATCGCAAATCCATCCACTCTAGGTAAGAGCTGAGATCTCTCTTGTCATTTTAAATCATTTCTTGCTTCCTGCAATTGTCAATTTCAAATCTCGGGGAAGGAAATGTAAAAATTATGGTTCCATTGTTGGTGCGGGTTTCAGGCACAGAGTCGCGCCAACTACCCAATTTTTAACACTAGGGCGTGCCCATTGGCGTGACTCTTTTGGAAACAGTAGCGCCAACATCGCAAACCATTTTTAGCTAAAAATGCTCATCAAATACCCCAATTGTTTACAGTTTAAGGGTCAAAATTGACTAATACTACTCGTGTGTGTGTGTTTGTAGGTAGAAAGAGGCAAAATGGTCATCAAATGGAAAGAACAGGAACATAGCAAAGAATATGAACTAGCCATGGATAATGAGGGAGCCATGGAAGCTCTCAAAAATTGTGGTTTGAAAAAATTCTTCCTAACACCATGTCTCTGAGCCCAACCAGAATTACAGCAGTATCTGATCAGTATATGGGACGAGAATCAATAGAAGCTCATTCTTCCAGATCAATAACTTGAGATTGATGTCTCTGACGTGTACTTCATCACAGGATTATCACGAAGGGTGCAACACCAATCCTAACTGGCACCCGGCCCTACATGGAAAACATGACCATGGTGATAGACAGGGTATGTCCAGGAGCACGAAAGGGATCAGGTAGTGGGAAATTTGATATACAAAATATCTTAGATTTGACACTATATGTGGTATTGCATACCATCACCCAGGTTGCAGGATCACAAGCACTGCACGAAGCAACAAAGACACATTTTCTTCTTGCTGTAGATTGCATGGCACCGACCATCTACAACTGGGCAAAGGCCATGACCATAAACATGAAGTGCCAACTAACCAAATGAAAGAAGACAAAACTGAAACAATTTGGTTATGGATCTATTCTGGTATCGTTCTTTTTGGAACGAATACCCATTTTTCAGCGACAAGAGGTTATAGTCCCGACACCACGAACGAGAGAACCACGGATGGCTCGATGGGCAGCTTTGATGCCAAGGGTAGGGGGAAGTCAACAGATGTCCTGGAGACTAGAATTCTTTAATTGGCTCTGTCGACAACTGATTGTCGTGGAGGACTGGCCCTATTCTGGCACAGATTTCACTGATGATCCGGACCTCCCACTCCCGGAGGGAGAATATTTGGATGAAGATTTGGGTGAGACTCATTTTTAATTTTTATGAGTATTATGATTTTTTTTATTTATGCATGTTCTGACATTAATTCCATGTGATGTAGATGTTGGCCCAAAGAGACCTACCAGTATGTGATTGATAGCGAGGCGAATCCCTTGCGATTTTGACCCGCAAGGCGAGGGTGGCGAGGAAGACGAGATAGTGCGCAACCTAGAGGGGATCACACGAGGAGTCCTGAATTATGCACGTTTTGATGATGTTCCTCACACCTACCAGAGACATACTGTAGGGGTGCCCAGTCGAATTCACTGCTTGCTGAGGCGGGTAGTATGGGCTGTGACATGTTATCATGAGCACCATGCTGATTAGACACCTAGGTTTTATTTTATTTGCATATTTGAGGGACATGATGTCTCAGGATGTAATAGAAACAAACATATTTTTTTTGAAGTTATGATGCACACAGTTGAAAACATGCGATATATATATATATACATATTATTTCCCTACACAGATATTTTACATATGATGATGCTTTTACAAATGATGCAAATGTCTATCTCATACAATGTTAGCCACTGTATCAGTTAATGTGTTCATTTGTATAGGAATATGTTGATAGGTAATAAAATCAAAATGTCTTTGCAACAAACGAATACGTAAATAAAATCTCAGAATGTGCAGATTTCTAACTTAATAATGATTATTGAGTTGCAGAACAACAAGCTGTGAATCTAGATTTACAAGAAATGTGTGTATGCCGAGGTTGATTGCCTCGGTTAATAGCTCAATGACAGTGCTATATTCAGTGACATTGTTTGTAGTTCGTCCTAGAAAAATACCTTCCAGATCTATCAACACACCAGCAGGATCATAAATTACCCAGGCTGCCGAAGACAAATTCTTGGTACTGCGGGAAGCACCATCAGTGAAACCAACATAAGGGGTAATAGACATCTGCACAATAATCAAGACCCAATAAGCAGGAAAATGCTCACAAAGCACATCAAACTAGAAAACATGTACAAAAATGAAAACAACACCTATGTACACTTATTACGCATGAACGACTCACGCATAATATTTTTTGAGATACAACCCATTTTTGGGTTGTTCAAGAGAATGACCTTCGTATTCAATTAGCTCATAGGCCCCATTCTGCAACACACGTTTAACGATGTAGGGTCCATGCCACATAGGCTGAAATTTTCCTGCCCCCATCTTATCACGATCTTGGTCGTATAGGAGGATGAGATCTCCTTCAATGAAAAAAGGAGGGGAAACTGATTGATCAATATTATCTTTGACCCGCTTTTTCTGTGCTTCAATAACGAGAGTAGCAAAGCAGTAGGTTTCATCCAGCCTTTCTAAATAAAGGAGACGCTCTTCTTCTGGCAAAGTATTTGGCAGTAATTCAACAGCCAACTTGAGCGAAGGTATTTCACATTCAATCGAAAGAGTAGCTTCTAGGCCATAAACCAATTGGAAGGAAGTGAACTCGGTTGCAGTTTTTACTGAGGTTTGGTATGCCTAAAGAGCTGAAAATAACATGAGATGCTAATTTTATTTGTGGATCCTAATCGTACGTTGAAGCATTGCGAAAAGAAATTTTTTCACCACTTCAACCTGGCCATTGGCTTGAGGGTAGTATGGCGTTGAGCTGTCGTGACATAGACCCAACTTAGAAGTCAACTCTGCCACCATATAATGCCGAAAATGGGAACCATGATTAGTAATGATGGCTTGAGGGACACCAAACTTAGCAATAATATGATTGAATTTGAACTAAGTAGTTGTCTTACCGTCAACGACAAGTGTAGGAATTGCTTCCGCCCATTTGGTGAAGTAGTCCACAGCTACGATAATATAAGCATGCCCCCCGGCTGAGTGAGGGTTACACGTTATAAAATTGATGCCCCATTTTGCAAAGGGACCACCGGTAATGACAGGATGAAGAGGAACGGGTGGCACACATAACTTGTGTTGATAAATTTGGAAATTATGGCATTTACGAACTACAACAATACAGTCTTTGAAAATAGAAGGCCAAAAATAACTACCATGAAGAATATTCTATTTAGTAGCATAACCAGACATGTGACCACCACAGGCGCCACTACGACAATCATTTAGAGATTTCTCGGCTTCCTTGAGAGTCAAGCATCACCGGAGTATGGAATCAACTCCAACACAACAGAGAGTATCTCCAACTATATGATAAGGTAAATCCTCTCTACGGATAGAGATGATCCCTCTAGCCCTAGAGTGGGTCTAGTAACAAAAGGACATGCTAAAGTGTTTCTTCCCAGTTAATGAATGAACAAAAGACATGGTATATTGACCTACCTTGAATCCAATGTTGTTGATGTTGCGGAAAGAGTAGTATTCTCTTGCTCCTGCCTTGGCAAGTCACAATCCGTTTGTTGTCACGCTCAGATACCTGCACATAGGACAAAGAACAAGAACAACATATGATAGAATAGTTTCACTCACAACTATTAGCCAATCAAAGAGGGATAAAAATATCGCATCAAATAAACATCATAACACAATAGTGGAACCAAACAGTAGTCATGTATATTAATGAGTAGAAGGAAGAGTACAACTGATGCTTTGACGTCACAATCTCCTCCAACGGGGTTCAGACGAAACACATCTCAACTGTTGGTCAGGAAATTTGGACTTAGGCTCTCTTAGAAGTCATCGACTTGAGCTCTCTCAACACAATATATCTTACTCTATCTCCTCTAGTAGCTTAGCTATAGTATAATTCTCTTAGTTCATCTATTCAGTCAGTCAACTAGCTTCTACTAAAGGAGATAGTTTCTTATATATAGGGAAAAGAGTAGGTTGGGGTCCCTACAAAGGTGGGAAGGATTCTTATCCTTTAGGAGAGTTCCAAGGGAGGTGGAAACTACTAACTAAAGGAAGGAATCCGTAGTTGTTTCAGTTCAAACAATCCCAATGACTCATCCCAAAGTTGGTTGGAATGGAATGTCTACCTCTATTTTTAAAAACCATTCCATAAAAATCTTGGCGCGGGTGTCTAACTGGCACAGAGTGCCAAGTGGCGCATGCTCAGTGTTAAATTTCCTGGTCGGTGGGAGGATGTAACGGGCTACTCGCGCCAAGGAAAAAATAGGGATTTTCACGGCTCTGCTTAGGGAAATGTCAACAAGAAGAATGTTTTTTTCATCAAAAGGGATGCAAGGATGTTATTTGCAAAGCATCACACTGTGTATTGGTCACAGGAATGACCCTCTAATGTGCGATTTGGGGATTTCAGGGACAATGAAAAAATGTTGTGTAACATAGGATTAGTAGACTATGGGGAGGATTAGTACACTATGGGGGACTTTCATATATTATGATTGACTATAGGTCAACATGGTCAAGTTGTAATGGATGAGGATTCAATATAGTTGATTATTAATGACCATGCTTGACCACAATTGTGCACATTTAACTACAACTCACTATGATAGATTGAATGACCCTTGCTGACCATGTCGACCATGGTAAACTCTAGTTTGAACATGTTGTCTAAGGTCAAACCATGGTTGAATTTTGTTGACCATGATGAGGCCCATCAATAGGTACATTATAAAAGGTCATAATGCCATCCTCCAGCTTTAGAACTATCTCTTTCTCACATTTATTTACATTTTTTTGTTATATTATTATTAGTGAGAAGGGTAGAAGATGTTTGTCATATCATGTAGCCTAATATGGTTTAATTCAAAAAAATTGAGAAATTTTTGAGATAATTTCTATGTAGGAGCTCAGAGTAGACAACAAGGAGATATTCTAGGGGGGTTTCCACCCCCTTAACTCCCTTAATCAACCTAAGATCACATCAAGATCTCTCTCATTAGCTCGAGGTCATTTGCAGCCAAGAAAGTGAAAGTTATGAGGAGCAAATATCCACTCTTATCGAGTTGTAGAAGATAAAATTGGTATTTTCTAAGGAGTTGTTGGTAGCCACCCTCTTGTATAAATAAACATGTAGAAGAAATCATGAGGATTCGTGTTTTTTTTTTAGCTAGGTAGCTATTGAGCTCACAAATTATTATTTCTTACTGTTATGTGATGTATTAGACCTTGATTCAATGATAATGAGAAGTGTTTATTTCATCCATTATTGAGTTAGTTTTAAAGGGCTAAGGCTCTTAGGTTTGGGCCCAACTTAGTAGCTTAGGTCCCTCTTGTGTACTTGTATCTTTCCTTTAGTTTCATAGTTTTGTTTAGTTTCTTACATTTCAGTAGAAGATTAATACATCAAACTCTGTGATTGCAGCCTCTGCCTCATCTCTCTCATGGGAGCATGAGTAGAAGGAATTCCAACTAGAGCCCAAAAGCATTTTGTTTATGATTTATTGGAAGAATAATGGCGTGATTATATTATTTATCATGTGCTTGTTGTAGCTTAGGAGTTGATTTGTTTATTAGATCATAATTATGGCATAGATTAAATAACATTCCTATTCAACTCATCTTTTACACTACTAGTTTTTTTATTTTGTCTATGATAAATGGATGTATGCATGTAATGATTGCAGGGTTGTTTTAATCTGAAAGAAAGAACACCTTCATCACCTCCATCTTGGACTTCATTACCTCCATCTTGGAAATCCAAATTTTTTCATCAATATTCAGTTTTATGAGGTCATTTCCCATAACCACTGAGAGCATTTCTTTTAGTGAAAAACAGACCCTCAAGGGTATTTAAGCTTGGCCGGAGGTGTCTGTCACCCTTCACTCATTTGCCTCCACTTCCATCCACCTCCCACGCCTTTCAACCACAATTTTCACCTCTTGAACCTTCTTGTATCATTATAGGGCTTCTTGTAGCAATACAAAGCTCCTATAGCATACCTGTAGGTCCTCATTCTCCATCCAGTTTCGATACTTGTTGCAACTTGAGCTTAGTTTAGGATGTTGTTGACCGCTATTTGTGGTTTCATGACCAGTGGAGGCTCTCAAGCCACTTCAAACCCTCCTCTTCCTTTCTTGCAAAACCAGAATAACGTTAGTGCTTTTCATCACAAATTTGGCACAAGTAGGATAGTGATTTAAATGCAAGTGTGAGCTAGTTAAATAATAGATAGAATCTTGAATTATGGTTTGGTAGGTTATGCAAGATGAATTAGTTTCTTTTCTGCAAATAGATTTGATGACTAGATATATGATTGCAAGATAATGTCGTTTCCTTTCTATAAATACGTTATATTTTTCCTATTCATGATTTGTTTCAATAGCATTTGCAAATTGAAGTTGATAGCATTTTCCTTTTCTCATTTAGGAGCAGTTTCTACATTGCATCTACATTACCTAGTTTTCACCCTAATTCAATAGGAGGAATGGCCTCATAGCACTATTGATCATAAATCCTAGTTGAGGGTGGCATGAGTAGAATCCATCTATTGTTCATATAGCATTGTGTTGAGGCCTCGAAATTCCATTGCAAAAACATGGGGGGAAACCACCAAGTCCAGACCTTATAGCAAGTCCTTTTCTGTTTGGTGTGGCGGCTCCTACTGGGGATAAAGGGACCAGTTTCCCAATAAGGATGATTTTGGGGCGTGTTTTGTTTATATCACATGAAAATGGGAAATTATTTTAATCTATCATATGCATTTATCTAAAAATATCTATTTTACTATATACCCAGGGTGTTTCTTCCTTTATGCGATCTAAAAAGGTATCTTCCAACTATTAGTAATGAAGATTATTTAACAATTGGAAGAGATGAAAATTATGTAAAGATAATTATTTTAACAAAATAGTTTGACTAAAAGAATTGTGAAATGTATATCACATTTATATGTGTGATTATATATAAGATAAGAGATCATAAAAAAATATCAATATAGAAGTGCATTTAACATTCATTTATGATAAAAATTCAAATATATAATGTAGACAAAAAGATAATTGTTAATCTAGAAAGAAAAACTTAATATAATGTGTAGAAGTACCATATATATGAAGTCTTGCTCATATAATCTGACAGTAGTTTTCTGCTCCTCTTCACTTTCAAGAAATTTAAAGAGTACAATAGTGAAAAATGTAGAAATTATATGCACTAGCATGCATATGTCCTAGATTTACCTAATCTTACACTATTTAACTTTATGCAAGATACTGAATCAATTCCACTTGTTAATCTTTTGTGGAAAAATTAATTTCACACACATGTAAAGCATAAATAAAAATAATCGCACATAACACAGTTTTTAACTAAGAAAGCCTGAAGCTAAAAACCCCAACTATATATTATGTATCATGGAGATCTTATGAAAATCTCATACAAATCTTATCACAAGCTCTCAGTACAGTACAATCGTCATACACTAATCAGGACCAATCTTGCAAATCCATGCACTAATTTCTGCCTCCTGATAGCCTACCTCCACTGCGCAATCCAAGCTAATCACAAAGACCAATTCGATGCAATCCCACTCTCATTTACAGCGTTATTATCATTGGAAACTCCAATGTATATGTAGATGCAATTCATGCATCATTAGTAGTCACAACAGATAGTCCATCTTGCCCTTTCACCTATCTCTCCACTGGGTCTCCACTGAAACTGCCATGCACTGTAGTTAACTGATGTATTTTTCAATTGATTAATGAGTAATTATTTGTGAATTAATTAACTAATTAATTCACTCCACTCTCACAAGTGTAACATTCAATTAGACTAGATACAACTAGCTCAACTGAGTCTAACTGAGTTAAACTAAATACAACTCCATAACTACTTCTTCCAACTGTGTCATAACTCTGCCACTTGAGTTCTAACTAAGTCCCCCATGATTTAGCTCCAGTAAACCCTTAGGAATTGCGTAATTCCTTCTGTCAGCTGATGTGCCACTTCTGTGCACTAAGCTGAAGTGCTCTAAGAGAATAAGTTGTTGTTTAGAGCCTCATTATTATTAAGAGCTAATAATAATCGACATGCATCTATTTTTGGATTGACGATCTATAAATAGACTTCGCCCAATATTCTAAAAATAGAATTTCATATATTTTTCACATTTGACCAATCATCTACAAATAGCATCCTGCAACTTATAGAATATGCTCACCATGTCTAAAAATAGACATACACCTAAAAATAGCCTCTATGGGCCCCACCTAGTTTAGGTGATTATTTTCCAACTAGGATCAAGGATGATGTTTCAGGATGCCTCCTTCACTATTTATTGTTAAAAACTTCAACACTCCCTCTCAACAAGAAAGGACTGTCTTTGCATGCGACATGCAACTCCATGCATTCGCCCTACAACTCTTGCTGTAACACTTCCGAAACTGAAAGGCTCCAAACAACTCAATCAATATAATGCATCTATCATCAAAGTCTTCGACTTATGTTGGCACCAACTGCACATGTCTTTAGGAACCACTGCACTGTTGAACTCTGCACCCATGCACTCTGCACTTGCTTTCAACTTTGAACCATGCTCCAGTATCTGACACTGTCACTTTGATATGCCTGCATCAATCCAACTGATCATGCTACTGCTGCTCTATGGGCACCTCGTAGCCAGGTTCAATTCATGAGATCCACACCATATCAATGAATCCTGCCCAGAAATATCCTCTTGGGATTACTCATGCATGTCGCCCCACCTCTCACCTGGTGGTATAGTTGCATGCACTCCCTCTGCCCATCTGGCACAAAATTTCTCTGCATGAGTGGTTTCTCTCACTCCATGATCCTCATCTTGTGGCTACTCCACATCCCAAGGTTCACTCTTACCTACATGCAAATCCTACTCCCTCTCAAGCTTCAATTGCATGGCTTTCTCACACTTCCTAATAGTAGGAAGCTCCATAGAAATCCCATCTACTTCAAATATATAAAGATTCTTCTGCATTTTTATTTTTCTGAGCTTATCTTTCAGCGCCAACTTCCTCTGGTCACTACTGCTTTGGAAAATATCTGTCAAAGCCTTCCACATAGCATATGGAGTGGCTTTCCCATGAAGGCTTGAGACAATATGGCCTCACACCTTCTAACAAAATCCTCCTTGCCCTTGCTACTTTCTTTTGCCATGCGTTAAGTACTGCAGCATCCACCGAAGTGGGCTTAGGAACATCTCTCTTGATGAATTCCTTCAAGCCATTATCTTCAAGCACCGCATCCATCCTGTCCTTCCAGGCTATGTAGTTAGAGTTTCCCTCGAGTGCATACTCCAACCACAACCCATTGAAAGACATTTCAATGTATACTCAATTGTCGCACCAAGAAACTCCTGCAGCAAATTTGAATTGTCCACCAGCACAAACTCACTTCACAATTGCAATCTTCAATAAAAAATGCTCTGATACCGTGTAGAAATTATATTCAATAAGCATGCATATGTCCTATATTCACCTAATCTCACACTATTTAACTTTATGCAAGATACTGAATCAATTCCACTTGTTAATATTTTGTGGAAAAATTAATTGCACACACATGTAAATCATAAATAAATATAATCGCACATAACATAGTTTTTAATCGAGAAAGCCTGAAGCTGAAAACCAAAAATATATATTATGTATCATGGAGATCATATGAAAATCTCATACAAAGCATACAAAGCTTATCACAAGCTCTCAGTACAGTACAATCGTCATACACTAATCGAGACCAATCTTGAAAATCCATGCACTGATTTCTACCTCCTGATAGCCTGCCTCCACTGCGCAATCCAAGATGATTACAATGAAAAATTCGATGTAATCCCACTCTCATTGATTGAATTATTATCATTTGCAACTCCAATGTATATGTAGATGCAATTCATGAATCAATAGTAGTCACAACAAATAGTCCATCTTTCCCTTTCACCTATCTCTCCACTAGGTCTCCATTGAAACTGCCATGCACTGTAGTTAACTGATCTATTGTTCAGTTGATTAATGAGTTATTATTTGTGAATTAATTAACTAATTAATTCACTCCACTCTCGCTAGTGTATCATTCAGTTAGACTAGATACAACTAGCTCAACTGAGTCTAACTGAGTTAAACTAAATACAACTCCATAACTACTTCTTCCAACTGTGTCATAACTCTGCCACTTGAGTTCTAACTGAGTCCTCCATGCATTAGCTCCAATAAACCCTTAGGAATAGCGTAATTCCTTCTGTCAGCTGTTGTGCCACATCTGTGCACTGAAATGAAGTGCTCCAAGAGAATAAGTTGTTGTTTAGAGTCCGATTATTATTAAGAGCTAATAATAATCAACATGCATCTATTTTTAGATTGACAATCTATAAATAAACTTCGCCCAATATTCTAAAAATAGAATGTCATCTATTTTTCACATTTGACCAACCATCTACAAATAGCATCCTGCAACTTATAGAATATGCTCACCATGTCTAAAAATAGACATACACCTAAAAATACCCTGTGTGGGCCCTCTTAGCCACCTATAAAATTTGTCATATCAAATGGTGGCTAAATCGTTTTTAGCCTTCAAGAAACAATTTTATGACCAAATTGTGAGTTCTTGAAGTCTTATGATGTCCTTAGAATTACTCTTCACTATTGTTTCACTTCAAAGCCCTCAAAATACATGTTGTTTATTAAGAGAAAAAATGCTCATAAAGCTCCATTTTCCCTCATTTACCCTTCTCCATTTCTCTTCTCCATTTCATCCATGAACCCTTTTATTTACCTCTCATTCCATCGAATTCCCCTTTAAAGCCTTTCAAAATCTCTTTATAAGGTTTAAAACCCCTTCTTTACCCTTATTGGAACCTCCAAAACCCTCTGAAAAACCTTCAAAAACCCTAAAAAATCCTCTTTTTCCTATATGACTCTAAGCCCCTTTTGGCCTTAGCCCCAACCCTTTTCCTGCATGTAACCCACACTGAGACCAAGTGTTAAGTGCTTAATCGCATCGCAAATCTTAATCGCATCACAAATATTGATTTTACCCTATTTTATTTGTTATTTCCCTCCCGCCGATGCAATCGCAAGATCGATTCTCCACCATTGATCTTCTCTATTGCGCCCAGATCCAACGGTCCATATTGCTCCCCGTTCCAAAACCCACTCTTCTGCCCTTTTCTTCATGATTAAATTCGAACCATCGATCTAGTTTCCAGATCGACGGTTTTCACTCCATTGCAAATCGGCAATCGCAACATTCCTTTGTCCTTTGCCCATTTCCTCCTGCCGATGCGATCCTGCGATTAAATCTCAGTCGTTGAATCCACAAGAACCAATGGCTCAGATTGAATCATAATCTATCACAATCCCTTCACCATTGCGCTCGCTGATTAAATCTCCACTATTGATCTCTGAAACCGATCCAACGGTGAGCGCTTAATCACGCATCGCAAAATCAAAGCCTTGGTATTTTGGCCTTTTCCCTTTTCCCCGATGTGATTAAATCCTGACCGTTCATTCCTCCAGATCTGATAGTCAGTGCTTCATCGCATCTCACTCATCCATTCCATGATCCCTCTGACATAAACCCACCGATTTAATCCTAACCGTTGAATCTCTCCTAGATCTAAAGGTCTGCGCTCAATCGCATTGGCATTTCATTATTGCTTTACCCTTTGTCCTCCACCGATGCGATCCGGTGATCAAATATCCACCGTTGATCTTCTCTATTGCGCCCAGATCCAACGGATCACAATGTTTCTGCTATTTTAACCCCGCCTTCTCTTTGTCCTCCATCGTCAGATCTCGGCCACCGATCCTCCAGATCCGACAGCCTACATTCATCCTTCCTTCCGCCCTTATATAAAGGTGGGTCCCTCTCTTCTCCTCATTTCTCTGCCATTTTCCTTTAAAAAAAACCTTACCTTTTCTATAAAATTGTGTTTCCTGGAAAAAGGTTTAAAAGGAATCCTGACCATTGACCTTCGAAGATCTAAGGCCATCAGGCCTTATTCTTTCGCCCATTCCATTTCCTTTCATTTCTTCAGATCCGCTCCTTATCTCAATTGTAACTATTTATCAAACAAATTTAACGATCAAATAACCTTTTTCACCCTCCGTTGTGCGCCAATTTTCGCTGACGTCACATGGACCCCGCGTACCCTTTACCCCGCAGATTTTTATCTATCGCGCTCAAACCCGCACCGTTGATTTTTGGATCATCCAATCCAACGACCTAAAATCCATATCGCGTAATTTTTGAGCCCTTCCCACAGTGCGCAACTTTTACGCGATATAGGTGGTTTTAGAAATCCACGTGTCGAGTGCAGACCCATATCGCATTTTTTTGGAGAAATTTCAAAACCGCCTTTGAGCAATGCGAAAACCGCTACCGGTTTTTCGCCAAACCACCTACCCTCAACATTGATTTTTCATCTTTTAATCCTGGCCGTCAATCTCTGTGATCGGACAGTCCTGTTTTAATCTCGCCCCATTCACCCAGTCTTCTCCCAAATGACTCGATCATGCAAATATGCACCGTTGATTAT
Source organism: Pinus albicaulis (assembly GCA_034641835.2). Classification (NCBI taxonomy): domain Eukaryota; kingdom Viridiplantae; phylum Streptophyta; class Pinopsida; order Pinales; family Pinaceae; genus Pinus; species Pinus albicaulis. The sequence continues at coordinate 838,955,770 of CM076581.1, read as the reverse complement.
TCTAATCCAACGGCTCCTATTCGTTCCCGCACCCAAAGCCTCCAAAGCAGTCTAAACCTATTTTCCGCAGGATCTTCTTAATTTTGTTTGTTTTTTACAGGTTATAAAGGCTTCTTCCGTAGTTTCAAAATGAAATGAAAGGCCAGGGATGACGATCCCTCCAACCATTATTCACGAAGAAAAAGGATTTACAAAGGTTCAAACTGTGATTTTTCCATGCCTCATGAGCATTTGTGAAATCAAAAAACCTCTGTGCGCCTGCAAAACAACAAAAACATAGTGAATATCAAGCAGACAAAGAGTATCAGTGTTGCAGCATAATATCAGAGCATAAATGAAGATTTAAAGGTTTTAAATAGAGTTTAAAGGGATTAACGCATCAGTTCAAGAAATCAAAGGCCTAATACACAGTCAGCAAGAGAGAATGAAGACCAAAGACTAAGCTTAAAGCCTAATTAGGCCTAAAAACACAGAATAAAGAAAATTAACCGTGTTTTGAGATAAAACAAGGAAATCTATCAGTCCGAAAGGCCTCCACTGCCACATCAGAGGCTAATTGAACCTTCTCCAGCTACCAAAGCGCCATCTACGGCCTCATAAATCAAAGAAGGCATAGTTATTGCCTTAGTTAGTGATATTTTGTTTAAAGCAGCCAGAGTTATTGCAAACCCTACCTAAAAGAGTTCTAAAGTCAACAAAATCTGGTAAGTGGCTAAATACTTAACAAGAACCCTTTAATACAGAGGAAATATTAGAAATATTCTCTGTTGAGCCCCTCAAAGGCAAAGAAGCAATAACTCTGTATTAATTGAACAATTAGACTCTTCTTACACGACACCTTCTCATTTCTTCTATAAATACATCGGAAGAAGATGAGATACAGGTTGGTCTTTGGATATCTGTAGCATGTAAATAGTTTTATGAAGCTGCTGAAGCTCTGTTTGTAATTGAAGATACATAAGCTGAGAAGAGAAATTTTTCTGAGTTGTTGAGACCTTTTGGACTTGAAGATTGTACTGGTTTGAACATCAATATACAAGTCAAATTCTATGGGATCTTGGTCTACATTAATGGTGATGTTTTTCTTATTGTAAATTGTCTTCCTTCATGTTTTTCATACTTTCCACTTTCTTTGATAAAGAAAAACAAATATAGAGCTAGGATTTACTGTTAAAGGTACCCTAGTCTCACTGATAAGCTTTATCTTTATGTTTTCCTCCTTTTTGTATTTGAGAATGATTTAATACAGTCTAAAACAATTAAGGAATGTTGGTGAGCCCATGTCTTACTATCCAAAACTTTAAACATTTTTCTTGAATGAGATCTTCATTACATGATAAGTAAAGATTGAACTAGGAAAGTTTATGGTTAGCCCTGTCCTCTAGTTTCTTCTCCAACAGTTTGTCTTGAAAGTTTCCCTTAGAGTATGCTGAAAGCAGGTCTAGATTTCAATGATATCTTACTTGATCTTAAGTTACTCTTATGTTTGTCTTTAATTTTTTCATCCTTTCTGAAAGTATTCATGTGGATTACTGGATTGTTTGTCTGATAAGTAAGCTTTAATACAAGCTTGTCCAAAGAAGTCTACGGTTAGCCCTGTCCTTTGGTTGGTTTCAAAGAGTTGCTTAAAAGTCTTTTCTTGTTTGGAAAGTTAATAAATCATTGTTGAAATTATTAGCTTTTTCCACCTTCACAACACTTTGATGTTCCACTCCATCATTTAATCTAAGAGATCCTGAGGTGTAGATGACTTGCCCCATGGTAACCTTTGGAGACTTGATATTTAAATTAAATCCTCTATGACTCCATAGCCCAATGGATTGAAGCTACTTCTTTCCTGTCTTGTTAGCTGAATCATTCCTTCACTTTCATACACCTTCACCCTTCATTTATACTTCCTTCACCTTCATTATATCTTTTCCCAACCAAAACCAAAAAAAACCCTTGTTCTTCATAGCTAGCCTAACATCATACTAAACCTTTAAAGATAAATCAGTATTTGCACTTATAGAGAGATCCCTCTCTGGATTCAGGAGGGCTATATCCTAGAATCCCAAAGTGGTTCATATGTAGGCTTTGCATTTTGTATTTTCCAATCTTGAAAATTACAGAGACCCTAACATTCTTGCGACTCCACTGGGGACTTCTGAGTAAAATTACATCTTATACAGCCTTAAAGACCTCAGAAGACCCAATTTTTTTTTATATTGGTATATCAATAAATGGTGGTGGACCATAAAACATTTTACCTCCAAAAGAGCTAAAACGTTTTCCACCTAATGACTCCACTGGACTCCAGTAGGCCTATTACCCTTCTAGTCCTTGTAGACTCCTTTGGGAATGCATAGAGCAAACCCAATCATACTGTTGGTGGATAGAAAAAATTTAAATCATCCACCTGGCGAGTACACAACTCTTAAAATACCAAATGATACTGAGGTCTTGGTACTAATTCCCAAGTGTGATTCTTTTCAATTTGATCAAGATTTTCATTCATGGCTTGAATCCAACATTCATCTTTGCTAGCTTGACTGACATTGTGTGCTTCAATAGTGGATAGAAATTACAGATTGCTAGAAGATCCCACAAGAGTCCTTCTTGTTTGTACACCTAATTCTTTTGAACATATCTGGATGGAGCTTTTTCAGATAAATCATCTTCGGGTTCTTCATTGGGTTCACTGTCTATATCATTCCTATTTGATGTAGAAGGATATATGTCATCATCATCTTCATCGGATGTTTGTTTTTCTTCTTTTGGAGCTGCAAGAGACTCATCAATAACAACATCAATACATTCAACAATCTTCCGAAGTCTTTTATTGTAACATTTATATGCTCTACTCCTAGAGGAGTAACCAAGAAGTATTCCTTCATCTGCTCTGGGTTCAAACTTGCCAATTTTTTCATCATTATTTTTGATAAAGCATTTTCTTCCAAAAATTCCAAAATTCTTTACAGTGGGAGGATTACCATACTAGTGTTCATATGGAGTTTTATCACTATTTACAGGAACATGTGCCTTGTTGAGAATGTTTACTGCTGTATGTGCTGCTTCTCCCCAAAAAGTGTCAAGTGTTCCGGAATCATCAAGCATAGCTCTAGCCATGTGTTGAACTATTCTATTCATTCTTTCTACAACACCATTTTGTTGTGGAGTGCCAGCTATAGAAAACTATCTTTTTATGCCACGTTGTTCACAAAATTCAAGGAATTCATCTGATGTATATTCTCCTCCTCGATCAGATCTGAGACACTTGATTTTTAGATCTAATTCATTCTCAACTAGTTCTTTGAAGATCTGAAATTTCTCAAATGCTTCATATTTGTGTTTAAGCAGCCCAATCCAACACATTCTAGAGAAATCATCAATAAATAAGATATAGTATTGTTCACCACGTGGTGACTTTTTCCTCACAAGTCCACATATGTCAGTATCAATGAGTTCAAGAGGCTTACTTGATGATCCTTCCTTGGCATTAAATTGTACTCTGGTTTGCTTACCGAATTGGCAAGATTTGCATATGATATTTTCAGGTAGAGTAATATTGGGAAGATCACGAACAACTTTAATTCTGCTTGATTTGTTGATTTGAGAGAAGCTTAGATGCGCCAACCTTCTATGCCATAGCCAGTTTTCTGAAGATTTACTCAAGTAACATTGTTCTTTGCAGTTCTTCAATACATACAGGTTGCTTGGAGTTCTTTTTCCTTTTATAATTGTTTTACCTGTATCAAGATCACGTACCACACATTCTTTTGAACTAAAGACAACTTTAGTTTCTTGATCACACATTTGACTTACACTTAACAGGTTATGCTTTAATCCATCCACATACATGACATTATTAGCTTTCACCTTTTCGTTTAGAAAAACAGACCCTTTTCCCTTAATGACAGTTGGAGTATCATTTCCAAATGTAACATTCTTCTCCTTTTCTAGAGCACTATATGCAAGAAGTTTGTTTTTGTCACCTGTCATGTGTTTAGAGCATCCACTATCAATGTACCATTTATTTTCTTCACCTTCTGCAAATAAGGCTATGCCACAATTTTCAACCTGTAATTCCTTCTTTTTCCACACTTTGGAGCTTGAAGGACATTGCTCTTTTGGCTAGATTTTGCTTCTGCATTCAGATTCTTCATGACCAAAGTTATTTCAATACGTACATTCAAATTCATTTTGAAGAGGAGAAAAGTTGTTATAAGTATTATTCTTTGTTCCAATATCAATCCTTTTCTTTCTTGCATCCCTTGTCATGATGGTTTTATATGCAACACATTGAGCAGCTTTATGACCAAAATTGTGACATGAGAAACATTGTCCATTGAAGAAGAAATTTCTATGATCATGAAATATCCTACTCGAATTTACCTATTGATTGGAGTTTCTTTGAAATGTCTTCCTGTTAGTGTTATTTGAATTGAAATGGTCATGCTTTACCTATAAATATTCTTTATTCCCTTGCTGAGTGGTAGAATGTTGTAAGATGGCTGTAGCTGCTTTTAGATATTTTGGTGCTGAAGCCTGAGAAGATTCTTCGATATATCCAAGACCTATCTTTATAAGAGGAGAACATTGTACCTTGATAATCTCATCTAAGGTTTCATATCCTTTAGCAAATCTAAGATTCAAAATCTTCATTTTCTCAATTTCTTTTCTTAGACTTACTATTTCACATTCTAATTTCTCATTGTGTTTCTCCTTTCCTTCAAGCTGATTTTTCAGAGTTTCTATGGATAGTTTACTTTCTTCTAAGCATATTTTAGTTTCTTCTAAGCATATCTTAAGTTGATTGAATTCATCAAGAAAATCATTATCCTCCAAAGCATCGATAAAGGTATCTTTTTCTTCTTTAGATTCTTTTTCAAATTCCATGAGAAGTCTAAGATCTTGTTCACATTCTTCCTTGCTGTCTGATAACCCATCACTGTCTTCATGAGTATAGTAACTTTTTCTAGTGCTAAACCGACTCTTATTCCTTCTTGCTACTTCTTTTCCCTTTTAATGTGTTTATTTGTGAGGACACTTAGCAGCATAATGACCCACTCTTCCACAAGCAAAACATTTGAAAGGAAGCTTACCTTTGAACCGTCCTGTACCAAGTTGGAATTTCTTTACAAAATTTACCTCATCTTCTTCTGAGATATACCCTGATCCTTCTGTCTCTTATACTTCTTTCCCTTTTGTAGAATCTCTAAGGACGGCTTCTTTGAATTCAGATGGTCCTCCTCTTCTCATTTCATATGCAGTTAGTATGCCATGAAGTTGTACCACAATAAGATTTTGAAGATCATGTTTTTCTTCAAGAGCAGAAACTTTTGACTCAAATTTTGTCGTTAGTGATCTTAAAACTTTCTCAACCAAAGTAGATTTTGTTATTGTTTCTCGCTGATTTCTCATACGATTTACAATATCATCAAGACATAAAAAGAAATTAGCAATGCTCTCCTCATTATGCATTTTTAGATTCTCATATTGAATTCTGAAATTTTGGAGTTTAGCACTTCTTACCTTTGCATCACCTTCATAACTTAGAATGATTTTGTCCCATATTGCCTTTGATGTATTCAGCTGCATTACTTTGACAAATTCTGATTCAGTTAGACTTCCCAATAGAGCATTGACCGCTTTTGCATTTGTTTCGTAATTCTTTCTTTCTGTTGGATCTGTTGGTACTGCAGCGGGATATTGATATCCTCCTTTAACTATAGCCCATACATCTGCTCCCAGAGACTGAAGATAGGATCTCATCCCTGTTTTCCAGAAGATTAAGTTGTTTCCGTTGAAGAGCAGAGGTTTGATAGATGTTGTTCCTTCTTGATTGTTAATCTTGATTGATCTTCCTTCTAGCGGATAAGCTTTTCAGAAGGACCTGCTCTGATACCAATTGTTGAGAAAAATACTGAGAGGGGTGGGTGAATTAGTATTTAGAGCTGATTGAAATTTTACCTTTTCTTTCTCTTAAAACCATATGCTACTTCACTGAATCCAACTTATATGTCAGAGATCTTATTATGTCTTTACTTAGACCATCATTTATTCATCAGATGTTTAGTAAGCAGTAAGTATGAACAGAAATAACAGACTAAACCATCAATCATAATCAAAAAATATGAACACCAGTATTTAAGGTGGAAACCCAATTCGGGAGAAAACCACTGCTGTTGTTATCTCAGTCTTCAATATTTATTATAGAGAAAAATTCTTACAATTTTATGCTAGTGCAGACTTATACCAGCACGCAGGCACCCACCTGCAGAAAGGCTACAACCTTCTCTCATTCTCTAGCCAATGCTGGAAGGGATCTCCAACCCCCTGATTTTAACACCAGCTTCTACTGGCAGGATACTTCCTCTTCCATACAGAAGACCTCAATCCTCAGATACACCAAATTTCTTCTATTTCTTCATCAGACTTCTATCAGGTCTATTTATTTTGTTGATCATTGTAAATATTTATCATTTCTAGATCATATCCATAGGTGCACCATATATGCAGATATCTCTTGAAGAGATTTATTTATAAACACCTCTTCACGCACACCCTATAGTGTAATCCTCTTCTCCTTATATAGTTTAGCCTCTATCAATACCATGAGTAGAAAACCACTCAACCGCTAATGGTATTCATATTAAAAGTTGAACCAATCCAAATTGAAATCCCGATCTTCGTTCTTCCATGCACGAATTGTCCCAAAGGAATCTTTATCTCCGCCAAATAATACTATAGCCAAGGTTAAGTAACATTAACGTGCCGTTGATGGTTTTCTTTCTTTTATTGGAATTTTATTTATCAAATTCGTGGAATTTGATAAATAAATATTATTCACAACCTTTGGCAATTAAATATATAATATAACTTTATATTAATAACCAACGCTTTTAAATAGACCTTTATAAGTCGACCCCAGGTTTATTCGTTCCACCAACTTTGGAATAACATTAAAAAATGATGATCCAATCAATTTCGTCAAACATTGGTTAAACCTGCAAACGTTAATTTTAAAAGTGCCAATCAATATAATTTAAAAAACTGGGGCCCATCGCTAAAGATCGTTTCCATCCGACGGCGGAGAGCACATTGCTTGGCTTCAGATGATCCATCTGATATCATTCGTTGAAGATGCATGGATGATAACGCGTGATAGCACACCGTACCTTGGATAACTTTTGTTCATCTAAAGCAAATGAACACTGTCCGATGACCCTTTCCCAGATCAACAGTGTTCAATAATATCGCTCGGCTTCTTTGGTTGAACGTTAACGTGCGATGGCACGTTTTGATAGCGGTTTTCGTAGGTCCACCTTTGCTACGTGTCAACGTTTCTATGGAATCGCTCCCCAATCAGGAAATACCGCATATCACCAAAATGTGGTGCGATGAAACCCGGAAACTACCTTCACTGTTCACTCGGTCACGGTTCTTTTCTTCCACGCAGGGTTCCACTCAGCTTCCACTACACAGTTCCGCCTGTTCTATTGGAAGAGGTTCTCCTCTTCGCGCTGTCACGGTGTTTCTTCACATTACAGCCTCGATCTTCATTCATTTCATCCATATACTCTGATGCATCACTCCGCCATACATAACCCTTGCGGCTATGTTGTACAGTGCTCACAAGCATTGGATAATTAACCACAGATCCACAATAACTTCAATAAATCCATACGGACATGATCAATCACAGATTCTTTAATTGCTATAGAATTTGATACTCTCATCGAGAACATATGGGATTATTTACACCGATAACCCAACAATCCTCCACACAGATTTGAACAAACAATGCACAATGACACTGAGACATTTCCTCAGTCACAGACAGGATTTACACGGGATTTATAAACGATTCTCAGCCAATTCCTTTGCCATCAATGAAAACATTTCCAACAATCTCCCCCTTTGGCATTGATGGCAATACTCTTCCTCTGTTTGTCTTATAGAAGCCCCTTTATTTGCTTTTCCTCCCCCTTTGACATCAATGGCAAAGGGTTGATCAGATCTAATCGGAGTTCATGTTAAAAGCTGTGTGGTTTTCATTGATCTGAGATCAACGGTACTGCGGGGGCACAAACAGTCCGATGATCATTCTGTACTGAGGAGTGCCTCCACAGTATCTTGAATCTAATTTAATAAATCAAGTTCCTTTTGAGGTCCAATGCCATACATATTGTGGGGCCAATAATACGAAGATCCTATGTACCGATAATACCATGCTCCCCCTAAGATCATGCTGCATCTTCTAACATAATTAAAATTCCAAAAATGCATTCTTTCCACAAGACCAATTCTCCCCCTTAACCTGTGCATCCAAAGATACCCAACAACACTGCAGCTGTGCTGAAGAATGTTGACCCAACAAAAAGTTGTCAGAAACTACCCATACGAGGTTTTCTGTCCTTCAAGAAAGCCGCGTATCCAATTAATATTCTGTATTTAAGTAGTTATGATCTTCTGCATGGCAGAGACTACTCCCAGATTCTGTCTGAGATATTCGAACGCTTCCCTGGGTAAAGGTTTGGTAAATATATCAGCAACTTGTTCTTTGGAGGGCACATATTCCAACTTCACCTTTTGTTCAAGCACTTGTTCATGTAAGAAGTGATACTTGATGGGAATGTGCTTGGTCTTGGAATTCATAACAGGATTCTTTGAGATACTGATGGCACTTGTGTTATCACACATAATGGATATAGGAGGTGAACATTTGATTTGAAAGTTTTGTAAGGTTTGCATCATCCAGAGAAGTTGAGTGCAACATGATGCAACAGCCACATATTCTGCTTCTGCTGTAGATAAGAAAATAGAGCTTTGCTTCTTGCTGAACCAAGATACTAACCGAGGCCCCATATAGAATGCACCACCACTAGTGCTTTTCCGATCATCAACATTTCCAGCCCAATTTGCATCAGTGTATGCATGAAGAGTAAGATCAACATTTTTTGGATACCATAGTCCAAAGTCTTGAGTTCCTTGTAGATATTTGAATATTATTTTCACAGCCTGAAGGTGAGACTCTTTTGGATTAGCTTGGAATTGTCCAACAATCCCAACTGCATGCATAATATCTGGTCTTGTCCCAGTGAGATAAAGTAGACTTCCTATCATAGATCTGTATTTTGGTTGATTCACTGTGGGGGAGTCATCATTAAAACTGAGATTGCATCCGGTTATCATTGATGTACTTACAGGTTTGCAATCTTCCATGCCATACTTCTTCAAGATTTGCTTAAGATATTTTGCTTCTGATAAGAATATGCCATCTGTTGCTTGTTGCACTTGCAATCCAAGAAAGAATGTCAGTTCCCCAAGTAAAGACATTTCAAATTCTTGCTGCATATCAGAAGAAAATTTCTGACTCATAGACTCTTTATTACTTCCAAAAATGATATCATCAACATATACAACCACAATCAATAGTTTGTCATTTTGAGTTTTTGTGTATAAGTTGCTATCAGCAGACCCCTTTGAAAATCCTTGTTGATGAAGATATTTATCACGACGATAGTACCATGCCCTTGGAGCTTGTTTGAGACCATATAAAGCCTTTTTAAGTTTACAAACAATTTTTTCATCATTTCCCAAAATGAATCCTTGTGGTTGTTTTATATACACTTCTTCTTCTAGATCACCATTGAGAAAAGCAGATTTAACATCCATTTGATAAACTTTGATTTGTTGGAAGCTCGAAAAAGCAAGAAAAATTCTTATGGCTTCAATTTTGGCTACAAGAGAAAAAGTTTCTTCAAAGTCTATACCTTCTTGTTGAGCATACCCCTTGCAAAAAATTCTATCTTTATTTCCAATAACATCCCCATTCTCATTTAACTTGTTTTTGAATATCCATTTAGTTCCAATGACATTCTTATTATGAGGTCTTGGTACTAATTCCCAAGTGTGATTATTTTCAATTTGATCAAGCTCTTCATTCATGGCTTGAATCCAACATTCATCTTTGCTAGCTTGACTGACATTGTGTGGTTCAATAGTGGACAGAAATTCCAGATTGCTAGAAGATCCCACAAGAGTCCTTCTTATTTGTACACCTGATCCCTTTTGTCCCAAAATTTGAGATTCTGGATGATTCTTTTGAACATATCTGGATGGAGCTTTTTCAGATAAATCATCTTCGGGTTCTTCATTGGGTTCACTGTCTATATCATTCCTATTTGATGTAGAAGGATATATGTCAACATCATCTTCATCTGATGTTTGTTTTTCTTCTTTTGGAGTTGCAGGAGACTCATCAATAACAACATCAATACATTCAACAATCTTCCGAAGTCTTTTATTGTAACATTTATATGCTCTACTCCTAGAGGAGTAACCAAGAAGTATTCCTTCATCTGCTCTGGGTTCAAACTTTCCAAGTGTTTCATCATTATTTTTGATAAAGCATTTGCTTCCAAAAATTCTAAAATGCTTTACAGTGGGAGGATTACCATACCAGAGTTCATATGGAGTTTTATCACTATTTACACGAACATGTGCCTTGTTGAGAATGTTTACTACTGTATGTGCTGCTTCTCCCCAAAAAGTGTCAGGTGTTCCAGAATCATCAAGCATAGCTCTAGCCATTTATTGAAATGTTCTATTCATTCTTTCTGCAACACCATTTTGTTGTGGAGTGTCAACTACAGAAAACTGTCTTTTTATGTCATGTTGTTCACAAAACTCAAGGAATTCATCTGATGTATATTCTCCTCCTCGATCAGATCTGAGACACTTGATTTTTAGATCTAATTCATTCTCAACTAGTGCTTTGAAGATCTGAAATTTCTCAAATGCTTCATCTTTGTGTTTAAGCAGCCCAATCCAACACATTCTAGAGAAATCATCAATAAATAAGATGTAGTATTGTTCACCACATGGTGACTTTTTCCTCACAGGTCCACATATGTCAGTATGAATGAGTTCAAGAGACTTACTTGATGATCCTTCCTTGGCATTAAATTGTACTCTGGTTTTCTTACCGAATTGGCAAGATTTGCATATGATATTTTTAGGTAGAGTAATATTGGGAAGATCACGAACAGCTTTAAGTCTGCTTGATTTGTTGATTTGAGAGAAGCTCAGATGCCCCAACCTTCTATGCCATAGCCAGTTTTCTGAAGATTTAATCAAGTAACATTGTTATTTTTAGTTCTTCAATACATACAGGTTGCTTGGAGTTATTTTTCCTTTTATAATTGTTTTACCTGTATCAAGATCACGTACCACACATTCTTTTGAACTAAATACAACTTCAGTTTCTTGATCACACATTTGACTTACACTTAACTGGTTATGCTTTAATCCATCCACATAAATGACATTATTAGCTTTCACCTTTTCTTTTAGAAAAACAGACCCTTTTCCATTAATGACAGCTGGAGTATCATTTCCAAATGTAACATTCTTCTCCTTTTCTAGAGCACTATATGCAAGAAGTTTGTTTTTGTCACCTGTCATGTGTTTAGAGCATCCACTATCAATGTACCATTGATTTTCTTCACCTTATGCAAATATGGCTATGCCACAATTTTCAACCTGTAATTCCTTCTTTTTCCACACTTTGGAGCTTGAAGGACATTTCTCTTTTGCCTGGATTTTTCTTCTGAATTCAGATTCTTCATGACCAAAGTTATTACAATACGTACATTCAACTTCATTTTGAAGAGGAGAAAAGTTGTTATAAGTATTCTTCTTTGTTCCAATATCAATCCTTTTCTTTCTTGCTTCTCTTGTCATGATGGTTTTATATGCAACACATTGAGCAGCTTTATGACCAAAATTGTGACATGAGAAACATTGTCCATTGAAGAAGAAATTTCTGTGATCATGAAATATCCTACTCAAATTTACGTGTTGATTAGATTTTATTTGAAATGTCTTCCTGTTAGTGTTCTTTGAATTAAAATGGTCATGCTTTACCTATAAATATTCTTTATTCCCTTGCTGAGTGGTAGAATGTTGTAAGCTGGCTGTAGCTACTTTTAGATAATTTGGTGCTGAAGCCTGAGAAGATTCTCCGATATATCCAAGACTTGTCTTTATAAGAGGAGAACGTTGTACCTTGATAATCTCATCTAAGGTTTCAGATCCTTTAGCAAATTGAAGATTCAAAATCTTCATTTTCTCAATTTCTTTTCTTAGACTTACTATTTCACATTCTAATTTCTCATTGTGTTTCTCCTTTCCTTCAAGCTGATTTTTCAGAGTTTCTATGGATAGTTTACTTTCTTCTAAGCATATTTTAGTTTCTTCTAAGCATATCTTAAGTTGATTGAATTCATCAAGAAAATCATTATCCTCCAAAGCATCCATAAAGGTATATTTTTCTTCTTTAGATTCTTTTTCAAATGCCATGAGAAGTCTAAGATCTTGTTCACATTCTTCCTCACTGTCTGATAACTCATCATTGTCTTCATGAGTATAGTAACTTTTTCTAGTGCTAAACCGATTCTTATTCCTTCTTGCTACTTCTTTTCCCTTTTCATGTTTTTCTTTGTGAGGACACTTAGCAACACAATGACCCACTCTTCCATAAGCAAAACATTTGAAAGGAAGCTTACCTTTGAACCGTCTTGTACCAAGTTGGAGTTTCTTTACAAAATTTACCTCATCTTCTTCTGAGATATACCCTGATCCTTCTGTCTCTTGTACTTCTTTCCCTTTTGTAGAAGCTCTAAAGACGGCTTCTTTGACTTCAGATGGTCCTCCTCTTCTCATTTCATATGTGGTTAGTATGCCATGAAGTTGTACCACAGTAAGATTTTGAAGATCCTGTTTTTCTTCAAGAGCAGAAACTTTTGACTCAAATTTTGTCGTTAGTGATCTTAAAAATTTCTCAACCAAAGTAGATTCGGTTATTGTTTCTCCCAGATTTCTCATATGATTTAAAATATCATCAAGACATAAAACGAAATTAGCAATGCTCTCCTCATTATGCATTTTTAGATTCTCATATTGAATTCTGAGAGTTTGGAGTTTAGCACTTTTTACCTTTGCATCACCTTCATAACTTAGAATGATTTTGTCCCATATTGCCTTTGTTGTATTCAGCTGCATAAATTTGACAAATTTTGATTTAGTTAGACTTCCCAATAGAGCATTGACCTCTTTTGCATTCGTTTCGTAATTCTTTCTTTCTGTTGGATCTGTTGGTACTGCAGTTGGATATTGATATCCTCCTTCAACTATAGCCCATACATCTGCTCCCAGAGACTGAAGATAGGATCTCATCCTTTTTTTCTAGAAGATTAAGTTGTTTCTGTTGAAGAGCAAAGGTCTGATAGATGTTGTTCCTTCTTGATTGATCTTCCTTCTAGCGGCTAAGCTTTTCAGAAGGACCTGCTCTGATACCAATTGTTGAGAAAAATACTGAGAGGGGGGGGGGGGTGAATCAGTATTTAGAGCTGATTGAAATTTTAACTTTTCTTTCTCTTAAAACCATATGCTACTTCACTGAATCCAACTTATATGTCAGAGATCTTATTATGTCTTTACTTAGACCATCATTCATTCATCAGATGTTTAGTAAGCAGTAATTATGAACAGAAATAACAGAACAAACCATCAATCATAAGCAACAAATATGAACACTAGTATTTAAGGTGGAAACCCAATTCGGGAGAAAACCACTAGTGCTGTTATCTCAGTCTTCAATATTTATTATAGAGAAAAATTCTTACAATTTTATGCTAGTGCAGACTTATACCAACACGCAGGCACCCACCTGCAGAAAGGCTACAACCTTCTCTCGTTCTCCAGCCACTGCTGGAAGGGAGCTCCAACCCCCTGATTTTAACACCAGCTTCTACTGGCAAGATACTTCCTCTTCCATATAGAAGACCTCAATCCTCAGATACACCAGATTTCTTCTATTTCTTCATCAGACTTCTGTCAGGTCTATTTCTTTTGCTGATCATCGTAAAGATTTATCATTTCTAGATCATATCCATAGGTGCATCATATATGCAGATATCTCTTGAAGAGATTTATTTATAAACACCCCTTCACGCACACCTTATAGTGTAATCCTCTTCTCCTTATATAGCTTAGCCTCTATCAATACCATGAGTAGAAAACCACTCAACCGCTAATGGTATTCATATTAAAATTCGAACCAATCCAAATTGAAATCCTGATCTTTGTTCTTCCATGCACGAATTGTCCCAAAGGAATATTTATCTCCGCCAAATAATACTATAGCCAAGGTTAAGTAACATTAACGTGCCGCTGATGGTTTTCTTTCTTTTATTGGAATTTTATTTATCAAATTCATGGAATTTGATAAATAAATATTATTCACAACCTTTGGCAATTAATTATATAATAGAACTTTATATTAATAAACAACGCTTTTAAATAGACCTTTATAAGTCGACCCCAGGTTTATTCGTTCCACCAACTTTGGAATAACATTCAAAAATGATGATCCAATCACTTTCTTCAAACCTTGGTTAAACCTGCAAACGTTAATTTGAAAAGTCCCAATCAATATAATTTAAAAAACTGAGGCCCATCGCTAACGATCTTTTCCATCCGACAGCAGAGAGCACATCGCTCGGCTTTAGATGATCCGACGGATATCGTTCGTTGAAGATGCACGGATGATAACGCGCGATAGCGCGTCGTACCTTGGATAACTTTCATGCGTCTAAAGCAAATGAACACCGTCCAATGACCCTTTCCCAGATCAACAGAGTTCAATAATATCGCTCGGCTTCTTTGGTCGAACATTAACGTGCGATGGCGCGTTTTGTTAGAGGTTTTTGTAGGTCCGCCTTTGCTACGTGTCAATGTTTCTATGGAATCGCTCCCCAACCAGGAAATACCGCCTATCAGCGAAAGGTGGTGCGATGAAACCCGAAAACCGCCTTCACTGTTCACTTGGTCACGGTTCCACTCTTCCACACAGGGTTCCACTCAGCTTCCGCTACATGGTTTTGCCTGCTCTATTGGAAGAGGTTCTCCTCTTCACGCAGTCACGGTGTTTCTTCACATTACAGCCTCGATCTTCGTTCCTTTCATCCATCTACTCCGACGCATCACTCCGCCATACATAACCCTTGCGGTTATGTTGTACAGTGCTCACAAGCATTGGATAATTAACCACAGATCCACAATAACTTCAATCGATCCAGACGGACATGATCAATCAATGATTCTTTAATTGCTATAGAATTTGATACTCTCATCAAGAACATACGGGATTATTTACACCGATAACCCAACAATCTTCCACACAGATTTGAACAACCAATGCATAATGACACTAAGACAATTCCTCAGTCACACAGGGGATTTACACGGGATTTATAAATGATTCTCATCCAATTCCTTTGCCATCAATGACAACATTTCCAACACTTTTATCCATGCTAAAAAGGAAATCTCTCTTTTTATAGAAGAAGAGATTGATCAAATATTAGATAAACAGACAGTCCTCAAGACTTCATTTGAACAAAAAAATTCTGCTCATCTACCTACTAAATCTTTTTTCCTTGAAACAGAAAATAAACTTATAGATCAGCTAACAGAAAAAAAAGCTAACAACCCAATATGTTTGATTGGTAAAATTGTTTATACTAATGATTTTTCAATTTTTGATCAGTCTGATGATGATGATAAGCTCCAAATAGAAACTAATCATGCAGGGCAACCAGTAGTTTATTGGTGTCATGAATTTCATTATCATTAGCCTGAAAGCAGAAATTGGCCAATCCAATCCATCAGAAATATCTTTCACATAATTGGGAATCAACAATCTATTAGTTGTAATGTTGAGATTGAAAAGGAAGAGGAATTTCTTGAGTAGGATGAAGATAAGGAGTCTTCTCCTGAGAGGATTGTGGTAATAAAATATACCCCTGCTCAAGAACATGATGACCTCTTCACAGAGTACAATCCATTGAATCAGAGCATACCATGATTTCAAGGGGACAGTACTGCAATATATGACGAGTCCTCTAGTTTAGATGATAATGAAGATGAGGAAGAATTTCTTTCTCAAAAGAATCTTAAACTTGATCCAGTGAAGAAAGAAGAGATGATCCTGGTTGAAACACATCTTCCAAATACTCTTAACCAGGCACTATTTCAAGATCCCTATGATCACTTCTTGAAGGCATTTGAATAAGGGATAAAGGTTTGTGGGAGAAGTGTACTACCAAAAGAAAGAAAATGTTTTAGCACTGCTACTAAGAAACAAAAGGAATGGGAGTGGTCGTGTTTTCCCAGCCTGCCCAAAGAGATGAAGAAGGACCAATCATGGAATCATTTACTAGATTGGTTGTACTGGAAAAGAGATTTCATCAGTTAAAAATGTAAATATTCCAAGTTAGGGTAGGTTAGATAGGAATGTCAATAAAGCTCAGCTTTGAGCATTTAGTTAGTTGTTGATTTTTTTCTTGAAGAAAAAAGAGAAAAAATACAAAAACAATACAAAAGAAAAGAGGGCAGATTGTAAAAACAAAAAGGTACTGTTGTGTCTCAATCTAGTCTCCTAAACTGAGTTCATTTAATTGTCAACCAGGATTTGTAAACTGCTGAAGTGAAATGTACCATATGTACCTAGGTGCTTGTTTCCTAGTGCGTTGTGTGTAGTATTTTGTGATGTTTTGGTCTTTTATGTTGATTTATGATGTTTTTGGTCTTTTGAAGTTTTATGTTTACAATGAAAATGCCTAGAAAACTAATGAAAAAGAAATTGGTGGTCAAGAACACAGTTGAGCCTAATGTATGGAATTAAATCTTGAGCCAAATATTCAAGAAATGGTTCTAATATGCCCAAATATTGAACCAGAGAACAAAGAGAAAACAGCTCAAACAAATTCAAAATCAGAGCTGAAAAGAAAGTGAAGGATTTTCTTAAAAAGTTTCAGATCTTAAGCCTTCACCATTTTGTTTAAAATTTCTGCAAATTTTAGTCTATGTGCAACTTGTTTTTATGCCATAGATTAACAACAAGTTAGATAGTTCAATCCTGGCTTGTATGCTTTTAAATTTCTATTTTAGAATTTAGAGAATAAAAATCTGTCAGACAGTTTAATCCTGACAGATAGTAGTTAGGTAGAGAAGCTTATGAACTCAACTGCTTAATTTGAGTTTATGGAGAAATAAGGGTATAAATAGATTAGTTTTATGATTTCAAAATAATAGAATGTTTGTAAAAGAGTTTCCAATCCAAATGCACTGCGAAAGAAAAAAAATGTTAGATCATTAGGATTGGGTAAGTAGAAAGCTTGTTTTGATAGAACTCTATTGTTTTTGAGGGCTGCTAACATTATTACAACAAAAGAAAGAAAGTTGCAGCCCAAATGGATAAGGCATTGGCCAACTTCCAGAGAAGACTTGTCTGAGGTTCTTGACACCTCCAAGGAGCTGTCATCCCAAGTTGGAGCCGTTGTTAGCCACCTATAAAAATTTTCATATCAAATGGTGGCTAAAAATTCTTTGTAGCCTTCAAGAAACAATTCATGTTCAAAAATTGTGAGTTCTTGAAGTCTTATAATGATCTCTATCCTTTAATATCCTCTTCACTGTTGTTTCCCTCATATTCCTAAAAAATTTTCCATTAGCCTTGTTAGACTCCTATACCAATAGGTGTCATTTTTCATGATTGTCTTGATTGAACTATGGAATATGTTCAAACCTTTTTCTTGAGCAAAGGTGTTCCATATTCTTAAAAAACCAAAAAATAAAAAAATTTAAAAAATGTAAAGAGGGTATACCCTAAAAGAAAAATCAAAGGGTAAGAAAAATAAATTGGTCAAAAAAGTGAAAGAAATGAACCCCAAACAAAAATAGACCAAGGAAAGTGTGCAAATCCAAATGCCACTACTATTTCATTTTGTAAATAAGTAATTGTGTGCAGCTTGTCAACCTTTTGCCACAATTTATGAGGAGTCAAATTGTATAAACTTGACTCATTCATGTTTCAATTTCATGTTATAGAATAGAGAATAAATATCTGACCAAACAGTTTAATCTTGGCAGATAAGTAGATAGGTAGAGTTAATAAAAGGTGCTCAACAGTTTAATCTGAGCCCTTGGATGTAATAAGGGTAGAATTAGATAGATTTTCCATGTAAAAGAAAAGAAGATTGATAAGGGTTTGCCAGCCTAAGTGCACCCTAATAAAGAAGAGAAAATGGTAGAGTAAAGTAGATAGGGTAGGTAGATGGTGTTGCAAAGTTTCATGTGATGAATGATGGTGCTAAATGTGTTTAATCCTTTACTTTCATCATAAGTACTGAAGCAGAAAATACATTGGAAAATTCACAGAAAACAAAGTCAAAATCATTAACTTCCCACATCACTTTTTCCCTAAGAGTTTTACTAATTTCCCCAAAGTGCTAAGGAATTTGAAGATTAAAGGGGCTCAAGGCATTTCCTTGACTTTTGGAGGGACCGGACCCTCGGCCTAATGATCAAAAAGACCTAAGTACTTGGAGTTATTTATCATTATAATCATTCCCTTTTAATCTTTTCCTAAGTAAAATTCTATTTTACTTAGGAAAATCATGCAAATTTCCATAATAATCCCTCAAAATTACTTGCTATTCTATGTTTAAGTGTTGAAGTTGAGATGATACAATTTACTTCAGAAATCTTCACTTTCCTAGTTGTGTAAAGTATTTTGGGTTTCCCTTGTTTCCTTTGTCATATTAACATTTAACTTTAAACATTAAATCCCTATATAAATTACCTTTCCCTATATGTATAACTCCTCCTATAAATATCCCCAAAACCCTCTTATTATGATTTTTAACCAAAGTATTTATTCCCTAGTTGTTTAAACAAAAACCCCAATATATACTCCCTTTGGTTAAAAATTATCATTATATAATTATCCCCACCCCTATGGTAAAAAAAAATCACATCGGTTTATTACCATATAATAAAAATATTGAAAAAGAGTTTAAAACATATGTTTTATATGTTTTAAACGGAAAAAATAAAACCCGAAACACATCCGTAACCCCGACCCTTCATAAACCATTGAGATTAATTAATCACTTGGATTAATTAATAATCACATCCCTCCGCCAATGAAATCCCGCCCAAAATAATTAATTAACGTTGATTACTTCGGACCCCCGCTCATTTACTCCCTCGCCAACTTCGCATCATGTCAACTATCGGATCATCCGCCTGGAGATCTACGGTTCGCAAACATTCCGCTGCCCATCTCCCATCCAAGAATTAACTCGCGAAATGAAAAGTGCTTTTCAAATAGTGTATGCTACGTGTCAATCTTTGAATCGCTTCGCTGCCTCTCCGCCCGATACTGCCTTTCCGCATAAGTGGTGTGGAATAAACCGCTTACCGCCTCCATTTTTCCTCGTGACTCATCCATCGTACAGGATGACGTCACTCATTAAATTAATAAAATTTCCACCATCCATTGACTTTGCCAATAAAACAAAAAGAACTTGTGTTTTTTTATTATATCCTGCACAGTGAACGACCAGACTCCCATGCAGTAAAACCCTTTGTAACATAGCTGCACCACCTGAATCCTCTGTTAACCAATTTGAGCATGGTTTACCTCCCAAAAATCATTCTAGATTCACTCCAGACCTCTCAAAATCAAATGAAACCTTTTCGACCTCCCCTGCAAACCAATGCTTTCTTAACAATTTGTTTTGTTTTACAGGTGATCAGAAGACCACATCCTTGGATAAACAGTCTTAATACTAGTCATAAGACTTGTTTACTCCAAGAGTGTTATCAAATCTATTCAAACAGAGATGGAAGATAAAACATATAGTTGAAAGACAAGCAAAGGAAATAGGATATTAAACAATTTACTGTTGAAACAGACAGTAAAAACCTAAACTACACATTGAAGGTAAAATGACACAGTAAAGAACAGTTAAAGAGTATGAGTGGTTAAAGTGTATCAGGTAAAAGTCAGAGTGAAAGTTAAAATGAAGTTACAGAGCAGTCAAAGGTAAAACAGTAAAAGTAATTACAGAGGCATTAAAATGGTAAAAAGAGATGAAAATACTTTCACCAACATTGAAGTTTATCTAAAGTGAAAGTAAAACAGTTAAAAGAACAAAAAAGTGAAAAGATGAAAAACACAACAAGAAGGAACATTTTTGCAGAAATTTAATGTTTTAGTCATTGTTTTGCAGAACCTATTGTGATCAATCCAAGCTGAATTTTGAAAAACTGAAGGCGGTTTATGTTCTTAAGAGGACCATCTACAAAAACCTCTCTCACTTTTCTAACAGCTATTATGGTTTTGGAAATATTAAACAATATTGGAAAGCACTTTTTGCAGAAAATTCCTTTTAAGTCATAATTTTTTAAAGAATATTGTGGCCAATTAAAAATACATTTTACAAAACTGAAGGAGGTTTTTGTTCCTAAGAGACCCATATACAAAAACCTATCCCAGTGTTTCCACCGTGATTTCAGGCTGAGAGATACATGCACATCTTTAGAAGCTATTTTTCAAACTCTGTAAAACTCTGTTTTACACATCTTTTTGCAGAGCCTATTGTGCACAGCTGGAGAGGAATTTTAGGACATTGAAAGAGGTTTATCTCCAAAACATATTGATCTACAATAACCTCTTTCACTTGGTACATATATATTACGGATTGAGAAATATAAAGGTATCATTGGACCCCAAATTTGCAGAATTGTTGGAGCAGAATTGCACAAAGAAAGGAAGCAGTTAGTGACTTGGATGCCTCATCATCAACTAAGAGTTGGATAAAATTTGAATTATCCTCTTTGTCATCACCTATCCATACAAAATAGTTCCAAATAGATGAATTAGTTTGAGTGTCCTTTACTTAAGTTCTATTTATGTAAAATAGTTGGAGAGATTTGTGAACTAATCTTGATATTTTTTCAAGATATTTTAGTTTAAAATTTGTATAAATACTTCACTCTTGGAAGTATTTTGGGGTGGATTCTACTACTTTGCTGTAACATTGATCTTTTAGAATAAAAGTGCTTTGGAGAAACTTCTTTTTGGCTTGCTGGATGATGATTTGAAGCTCAAGACTTTTTGCAGGATTCATGTGTCCGACTACAGTTCAATAAGTCTTTTCTATCCTATGTTTTAAGTTTTACATCTGTTTATAATATCACTCTGTTTCATTTCTGAATAATTGACATAAAAGAATAAATCAGAATTTACTTAAGTGTACTCTGATTTCAATTGTGATTATTCTAAATGTTTTCTGCTAAACTGGTTATAAGCAACGAATTCTTAATTGCTCTTGTTTCGCTGGTTTAAACATTTTGATTACTATAGTAAAGAATTCTTAATTGCTCTTTACTTGTAATCATTCACTTTATTTCTTTGAACATGTTGAAAGATTCTTAATTTCCTTTCATCCCTTCAAAAATCCATTCCATTCACTTTAATTTCTAAAATTGTTCTATGTTTGGCTATCTTGCCCTGCAAAGCCATCTTGTGTGTAGAAGATTAATCCAGTAAAGCCATCCTTTTGACTCCATAGCCCAATGGCCTGAAAATATTCAACCTTGCCCTTAGTTGGCGAATTCCACCATTTTCAAACAAACTCTTGGACTTATAACTAGCCTAAAATTTTCTAAGAATAAAGATAAATCATAAAGAGAGAGCCCTCTCTGGATACAGATTGGCTAGATTCTGTATCTGAAGGTTGGTTTGTGGTTACCTCGGGTATACTTTCCTTTTCCACAACTTCAAGGAAAACCTGAGTGATAACATAGTGGTGACTCCACTGGGGACTCTGAATCATTTTTATTGTTAATATTGTTCACTTATAAGCTATAGACAGAGTCTGAAGATCAGCCAGGTAGCCTTTGAAATTGCTTTTTCTTTGCAATTGCAAAAGTAAATAAAAGCTGCTTCAGTCTATCTCTGATTTAGCTTATACATTGAACCTTAGTTTCAAATGTTTAATCAGACTCTCTAGTTTAATAAATCTTTGAGAAAATTTTAATCAAAAATCATTATTTCTTAAAGAATTTGTAGAAGTTGTACTTTCATTTCAATTAAAACTAAAAAATCCAAAAACATATATCATCTAGGAAAACTGGCTTCAGAAAGGATTCGTCACACTAGGTCAAATCCTGACCCCAATCCACCACCGATATTTGAAAATCCGAATCTGATTCCTAGGATTCTTAGAAGACAAGGAAGTCAAGAAAGTTCTGAAAGAGGAAGTCAAGAGAGTTCTAGAAGTTCCAGACCTCTTTCTAGATCACATTCCTGTCCTGTGAAGATTATATATTTTGACGAAATTCCTTTTGATGAGCGATTTGAAACATCCTTATTTGTAAATTTTTCTGAAACTGAATTATCAAGATTAGTTCCAGATCCATTGTTTTTTGAAGATTTGCAATTCAGATTTGTTTCATATCACCTTGACAGACATTTACAAAACTCTATTTCATCTGAACAGACCTTTGAAGAAAGTTCAAACATTTCTGTAATTACTGAAGCTTCCCCAAGTTCAGTTACTTTTCCTCAAGCTTTTCAAACACCAGTCACCCCTTCTACTCCTCCACCCAGACCACCACCACCTATTATTCCATTACACCTTCCAATGGCCAATAGATATGCTCCGTTACAGTTGCCAGCCAACCCTGTGGCTTTGCCCCAAGATTATCAAAGTAAGATCACACCTTTTGATGGCTCAGGTACTTACACATCTCAACAACATACCAAAAGGATGAATGATTACTTTGAATTCTATGAAATTGACACTAATGATGTCTGAATGAGAATTTTTGTTCAGAGTCTTACTGGGGAAGTTAGGACATGGTTTAGGGCCCTTGCTCCAAACAGTATTGCTGATTTACCGGCTTTGTATAGGGCATTTTTGAATAGATGGGAGAAGAAGAAAGACCCTCTTCAGATCCTATCAGAATTTGAAAAATTAAGGAGAAGACCTAATGAAACAGTGCAAGATTACATAATAAGATTCAATGAAGCATATAACGCTGTTCCCCAGAACCTCAGACCCCCTCCTGACTCAGTATTGGTCAAATTCCCGGATGGTTTTGACTCTGACATAGCCTATTCGCTCAGGGAAATAGCCCCCCAAACCCTAGAGGAAATGCAAAGCATAGTGGTTAGTGTGGAAGCAAACCTTATAGAAAAACAAGCCAGAGCTAGGGCAGAAAGAAGAATGCCTATGAATGAAGAACCTTCAGCTTTTGAAATAAAGCTGGATGCAATCATTAAAGGTATGGAAAGATTGGGAGACAGAGTAGAGACAATCGAAAGAAATTCTACTGGTGATAATCAAAATGTTGTGAGAAACCCAAACTTTAGAAGAAATCAGAACCAAAATATTGGGAAGAATGTCCCTGACCAAAATATCAGGCCACCTTTCCAAGAAAATTTTGTTGAAGGTTCAACTTCTGAAGAACCTACAGAGGATGTGGAAATAAACAATGTAACTGAGGACAAAAATGAACCAAAAGTTTTCCTATCTCAGGATGATCAGGAGAATCACATCCTTGAAACATTCCAAACTCATTCAGGAGAAACTTTTGATTTTAAGGAAGGCTATGACACAGCAATTTATGAGGTTCATAAACAGTACAATTTGAGAAGCAGACGGATTGATGTGCCAGAGAATAGCAAACAGAAAACTGCAAAACAAAATTTCAAAGGTAAAGTTAACATCCCTCCTGTACAAAACATTCCCCCTGTACAAATTCTGTCTAGGACAACTCCTAACCCTTCAGATCCAATAATTGAAGATGTGTCTGACAACCAACCAAATAATAAACAACAATCTAATAATTTTCCTCCTGTAGGAAACGTGGAAGAAACAATAGAAGTTAGTTCAGAAACACCTTCAAATCAAAATTTCACTCATGAAAAAGAGAAAAATGTTGAAGACCCAAAAAATAGAGAAAACCCAACTGTGCAAAACACTAAAGCTCAAGCAGAAAAACCTTTCAATCTAGAGGCTGAAATAGGCAAACTAAAGATAGTTGTTCCTTTATCAGAATTGGCTAAACATGATGTCTATAGAAGTCAAATTAGCAAATCCCTAAACATTAACATTACTGGAATGGATGATTCAGTAAATATTCTTGATGATCAACCCAAACTCCTTTTTGGCCCCGAGGTAAATGGCAAACCAGAAAGTGGAGGGACTCCTCCATTTTATGTGAGCTTGAACGTTCATGAAAAAATGCTCCACAATGCGATGCTTGATTCTGGAGCATCCCACAATTTGATGCCAAAAGCTATGATGGAAAGATTAAATTTAGACATTACCAGACCGTATAAAGATTTGTTTTCTTTTGATTCTAGTCAGGTAAGATGTTTATGTTTGATTAAAGATTTGTATGTTACTTTGGTACAATACCCTGCGAAGTCTGTTTTGATGGATATAGTAGTGGCTGATATCCCTCCTAAATATGGTATGTTGTTGTCCAGATCCTGGGGTGCTAAACTTGGAGGATCTATTCAACTAGACATGTCATATGCCACTATTTCAGTATTTGGTCAACCTAAAAGATTATATAGAGAAACCTTGATGAAGTACTTGGTAAGTAGCCATGAGAAGCCTGAAAACTTCCCTATCTATTCAGTACATTCTGATATGGATTCTTTCATCCTTTATAATGCTGAAATGGACCTTCCAACTGAGCTAGAAGCACCTGAAAAGGAAACTACAACTAGATCCACTGTTCAGATCGAAGAGATTTCAGAAAACCAAGAAACACCAAACAACCAAGAAATACCAGAAAAAGCTAAACAACTAGCTCCTGTTAAGAAATATGTTAAAACAGTTGATGAAGATTATGAACATGAAATTCTGTGGCATTTAGAATTTGATGGCTCAGTAAACAAGTTAGGAGCAGGAGCTAGAATTTGGTTACATAATGTTGAAAACGATCATGCTGAAGGTCATTCTTATAGATTGAACTTTAAATGCACTAACAACATGGCTGAGTACGAAGCCCTTTTGCTAGGGCTTAAACATGTCAAAAAGTTAGGAGCAATTAGGGTATCAATCATAGGAGACTCTGAATTAATCATCCAACAGATTAATGGTGAATGTTCAACCAAAGATCCCAGATTGAAACAATACAGAGAAACAATTGTGGAAATTCTCAACACCTTTCTACAAGCTCAACTTGCCAAGATTCCCAGGAAACAAAATTTGCATGCTCACAGTCTTGCAATGTTCGCTAGCACATGTAAATTTCCTTTTGGACCTAATCATCAGTTCACAGCTGAGATTAGACATAGACCTGCTATACCGGACAATCTAATGAATTGGCAAGTATTTGTAAATAATAATCAAATCAATAGTTTTTTGACACTTCAAAATGAGTTTTCTAACAGTAATATAGATGAAGACGTAACCATTGATGAATCTGATCAAGAAAAAGAACAAAAAACAGATATTTCAAGAGAGACTGCAATTCACATGCTTCACCCAACCACATTCACAGAAAAAGATATGCAGGATTTGATACAAATGGAATTCGATGAGATCATAGAAGATGAAATTGAAATCATTAATCTGAAAGATAATCATTTACCCAAAGGATTAACTCCTTTGGAAGATCTTTTTGACTCAAATGACATTCCATTTAAACCCAAAATGGAACCTGTTAAGGCTGATATTGAAGAATGCAACTTAGGAACCCCAGAAAATCCCAAAATGGTTAAACTATCTAAATCTCTGCCAGAAGATCAAAAGGATAAATATGTTGAACTTTTAAAAAAATTCCAAGATGTTTTTGCCTGGAGTTATGAAGATCTTAAATCATATGATACATCAATCATTCAGCATACAATACCTTTGAAACCAGACCAAAAACCTTTCAAACAAAAACTTAGAAGGATCAATCCTGTTTTACTACCTTCAATTGAAAAAGAAATTAAAAGGATGTATGAAGCAGGAATTATAGCTCCTATTAGGTTCTCTGAATGGGTTTCTAATTTAGTACCAACACGGAAAAAGACTGGAGAAATTAGACTGTGTGTCGATTTAAGAAATTTGAATAAAGTTTCTTTAAAATATAACTATCCTTTGCCTAAAATGGACCATATTCTACAGAGGGTAGTGGGATCTTCAAGAATATCTCTTCTGGATGGATTTTCAGGGTATAACCAGATTCTGGTTCATCCTGATGATCAAGATAAAACAACATTTACAACACCATGGGGTACTTTTAAATATGTCAAGATGCCATTTGGACTCAAGAATGCGGGAGCTACATTTCAGAGAGCAATGGACATTGCTTTTGCTAAACAAATACATGATTTTCTGGTAATTTATCTAGATGATTTAACAGTTTTTTCCAAAACAGATCAGCAACATTTAGATCATCTAAGGCAAGTGTTTATAAAGTGCAGAAAATATGGTATTTCCTTAAATCCTAAAAATTCATTGTTTGGTTTGGAAGAAGGAAAGCTCCTAGGTCACATTATTTCTAAATATGGCATTAGAATTGACCCTGAAAGAATACAAGCAATTTTGCAGATACCTCATCCCAGAAATATAAAAGAACTTCAAGCTTTCATAGGAAAGATCAATTTCTTGAGAAGGTTTATTTCCAGTTTAGCTGAATTACTTAGATTGCTTACTAACATGCTTAAAAAAGATTCAAGCATTGACTGGACTGTAGAAGCCAAGCAATCATTTGAAGAAATCAAAATGGCTTTAACAAGAACACCAGTTCTTACCAGTCCAAAGTTTGATAGAGATTTCATTATTTTTTCATTTGCTTCTGAACATACAGTTGCAGTTGTTTTACTACAAAAAGATGATCAAGGGTGTGAAAAACCAATAGCATTTTTTAGTAAAGCACTTAGAGATGCATATTTGAAATACAATATCATGGAGAAACAGGCTTTTGCACTTGTGAAAGCAATTAAAGATTTCAGAGTTTATATATTATATTCTCATGTGATAGCTTATGTACCTAATGTTGTCGTTAAAGACATCTTGACTCAAGATGGTATTGAAGGCAAAAGAGGTAAGTGGATAGCTACCATATTAGAATATGATATTGAGATTAAACCAACAAAACTCATAAAAGGTCAAGGTTTGGCTCAACTCATGACTGAAACTAATTGCCAAGCCTTGGACATCAACGAACTGGATGACGAACAGGAGATGGCGACTCCACAGATCAGTCAAACCTTCTTAGACTCACCCTGGTACACTGATATTATTTATGTTTTGTTAAACCTGCAAGCTCCTCCAGGGTTGTCCAGAACAAAACAAAGATTTTTGAAAATGACATCTTTAAAATATTGTATTTTAGATGGCACTCTATTTTGGAAAAATCATGAAGGAATCTTATTGAATTGTCTATTGAAAGATGAAGCTGACAAAGTTCTTAATGAATTTCATGCAGGGGATTGTGGTGGACACCTCTACTGGAAGTCAACTGCAGATAAAATCTTAAGGGCTAGTTTTTACTGGCCAACCTTGTTTTCAGATGTTAAGAAATTTGTAACTTCTTGTCATAAGTGTCAGATCTTTGAGGGCAAAAGAAAGTTGTTACCTTTACCATTAAAACCAATTTCCACAGAGAGACCCTTTCAACAATGGGGACTGGATTTTATTGGAGAAATCCATCCCCCTTCTTCTGGACAACACAGATGGATTCTTACTGCCACAGATTACTTTACTAAATGGATTGAAGCTATCCCATGCAGACAAGCCAATGATTCTGTAATTATAGGGTTTTTAGAAACCAATATACTTTCAATATTTGGTTGTCCAGAGAAAATTATAACAGATAATGCTGCTGCATTTAAGTCTAAGAAAATGATTAGTTTTTGCAATAAATATCACATCACTTTAGGCCATTCAACAGCCTATTACCCCCAGGGTAATGGATTGGCAGAATCTTCCAATAAAAGCCTTATTAATATCATTAAAAAATTATTGGAAGAAAATAAAAAGAATTGGCATAAGAAACTTACCAATGCATTGTGGGCAAACAGACTTACAACTAAGAAATCAATTGGGACCAGTCCATATGAATTAGTTTATGGCATTGAAGCAAGATTCCCATCATCTTTAGGAATTCCTGTTATGAAGTTACTTCAGGAGGCTCAAGTGGAACCAAATGATATTCAGAGAAGAATTAACCAAACAATCCACTTGCAGCAAACCAGAGAAGAAGTATATCAACAATCCCAAGTCTTGCAGGAAAAGTTAAAGAAAATGTTTGACAAAAGAACTAAAGCAGAATATTTTCAACTAGGAGACAAAGTCCTAAGATGGGATTCCAGGAGGGAAGATAAAGGGAAACATGGGAAATTTGATTTCTTATGGAAAGGGCCTTACATCATTCATGCCTTACAGGGGAACAACACATACTTTTTGAAGAATTTGGACAATTCAGAAGCTGAGGAAGGACCAGTCAATGGTCGAATGCTAAAGCACTATTTTGATCCTATTTACTAGGATGTTCTGATTTTTTCTAACTTGTACATAATATATCCTTTCTAATGCATCAGTTTTGATTGGATGGTGACTTCTTGGAGTTGAAGCCCGAAGTGAAGGCCCTAAGCTTCAAAATTTTCACTATCATATATACAATAAAGCCACCAGAAGAAGGAGATTACATGGTTCAGTTTGAAAACATGTTGAGGCATCTGACCTGCTGTTCTTGACTTTTCACCAGGAAAAGCCATCCCCAAGTGGAGCCAGTGTTAGACTCCTATACCAATAGGTGTCATTTTTCATGATTGACTTGATTGAACTATGAAATATGTTCAAACCTTTTTCTTGAGCAAAGGTGTTCCATATTCTTGAAAAGCCAAAAAATCAAAAAATTTAAAATATGTAAAGAGGGTATACCCTAAAAGAAAAATCGAAGGGTAAGAAAAATAAATTGGTCAAAAGAGTGAAAGAAATGAACCCCAAACAAAAAATAGACCAAGGAAAGTGTGCAAATCCAAGTGCCACTACTATTTCATGTTCTGTAATAAAGCAATTGTGTGCAGCTTGTCAAACTTTTGCCACAATTTATGAAGAGTCAAACTGTTTAAACTTGACTCATTCATTTTCAATTTCATGTTGTAGAATAGAGAATAAATATCTGACCAAACAGTTTAATCTTGGCAGATAAGTAGATAGGTAGAGTTAATAAAAGGTGCTCAACAGTTTAATATGAGCCCTTGGATGTAATAAGTGTAGAAATAGATAGATTTTCCATGTAAAAGAAAAAAGATTGATAAGGGTTTGCCAGTCTAAGTGCACCCTAATAAAGAAGAGAAAATGGTAGTGTAAAGTAGATAGGGTAGGTAGATGGTGTTGCAAAGTTTCATATGATGAATGATGGTGCTAAATGTGTTTGATCTTTAACTTTCATCACAAGTATTGAAGCAGAATATACATTGGAAAATCCACAGAAAGCAAAGTCAAAATCATTAACTTCCCACTTCACTTTCTCCCTAAGAGTTTTACTAATTTCCCCAAAGTGCAAAGGTATTTGAAGATTAAAGGGGCTCAAGGCATTTCCTTGACTTTTGGAGGGACCGGACCCTCGGCCTAATGATCAAAAATACCTAAGTACTTGAAGTTATTTATCATTATACTTATTTACTTTTAATCTTTTCCTAAGTAAAATCCCATTTTACTTGGGAAAATCATGCAAAATTCCATAATAATCCCTCAAAATTACTTACTATTCTAAGTTTAAGTGTTGAAGTTGAGATAATGCAATTTACTTCAGAAATATTCACTTTCCTAGTTGTGTAAAGTATTTTGAGTTTCCCTTGTTTCCTTTGTCATATTAACATTTAACTTTAATTATTAAATCCTTATACAAATTACCTTTCCCTATATGTATAACTCCTCCTATGTAATATCCCCAAAACCCTCTTATTATAGATTTTTAGCCAAAATATTTAATTCCATATATTTAAAACAAAATCCCTCATTACAATTCCCTTTGGTTAAAAATATATCCTTATAAATTATCCCCGCCCCTATGGTTAATAAATTGCATTAATTTATTACAATATAATAAAAATATTGAAAAGGTTTTAAACATACGTTGTATGTTTTAAATGGAAAAATAAATAAAACCCGAAGTTTTAATTTAAACCAAAACTTCGAAAAAACCCCGAGTCTCCATACCCCGACCCTTATTAAACCACCAAAGTTAATTAATCATCTGGGTTAATTAATCATTTAATCCTCCAATGAAAACCCTCCCGGAATGATTAACTTATAATTAATCATGTCGGGCCCGCACATTAACTCCCATACCATCTCCCCGTCCCGTCGTCCGTTGGATCATTCCATCGAAAATCAATGGCGATCGTTCATTCCGCTGACTGTCCCCCGTCCGATAATTAACTCGCGAAATCACGGTGGTTTCAAAACAGTGCCATCACCATGTGTTAAACTCTGAATGGAATCGCTCCCATGTCACCAAATACTGCCAACTCCCAAAAGCGGTGCGGAATTTACCGCTTACCGCCCGACCCCGGTGACGTGTCCTCCCGTACATTGATGACGTCATTCTCAAAAATAATAAAAAATCCCTGTTGACTTTGCAAACAAAACAAAATTCCGCGCATTTTTTCATTATTCTGTCTGTTGAAAGTGACTGCGCCCTCCACTGAGAAATTTGAAAAATCCGTTGTCAAACTGCTGTCAACCAAAATTGTTGAACGCCATTGTTAAACCAGTGCACGAGCATTCATCCGTCGTTGACCAGTGCCTGTTAATTTCAACATTCTTCATAAAACAGGTATTTATCTGATTTCCTGCTGAAACTTCGTAAAAAATCCTCATTCCGGTGTTAAATTCACGCCATAGTCTGAAATTAAGTTTAATATCGGTCTGTTTTAGTTCCTGCAACTGAAATAATACTTCCAAAACTGAAATTGTGCATGTTTCCGTGAAAAAACCCCGAATTTCCGTTTATTTGAATACACAAGAACCAAAAAATGGAAGTTCCTGTAGCCCTGAATGTATCCCCACTGAATGCCCCTCATAGAAATTTGGATTACTTATCATTGGTGGACAAAGATTTTCAAATAAAGGACTTGAAATTTACTAAAAATGCCCTTCGAATTTATTGTCGCTGCAGAGACAATTATTTGAATGGCTCGGATATTATTGGGTTATGGGAGTCTGGTTTTCCTAGATACCTTTTCCCCTCGGTCCATATCTTTCCTGAAATTATCCACTATTGCCATGCCAATTATGATCCAAATTAGAGAGTAGTATTGTCCCCAAGCCAGAACATCCTTTTTTCCATTACTGCTCAGTCTATCAATGAGATGCTTCAATTTCAACCTGGTCAAGCCTTGACTCCCCTGTCCATAGGAGATATGCTTGAGAAATCTTCCAATTTATCTCATCAAGAGTTAAACCTTCACAGACTGATCTCATTCCACAGTTTGTTTACAAAGTCAGAGAGAGATTAGAATGATGAAATGTGCACAGTGAATGATAAAAATGAAATGAGAATTTACAGGGATAGTAAAAGCATAACAGTTAAAGAGTATCCGTGGTTAAAGTGTATCAGGTAAAAGCCAGAGTGAAAGTTAAAATGAAGTTACAGAGCAGTCAAAGGTAAACAGTAAAATTAAATAAAAAAGGAAGTAAAATGGTAAAAAGAGATGAAAATGCTTTCACCAACATTCAATTTTACCTAAAGTGAAAGTAAAACAGTTAAAAGAACAAAAAAGTGAAAAGATGAAAAACACAACAAGAAGGAACATTTTTGCAGAAATTGCATGTTTTAGTCATTGTTTTGAAGAAATTGTTGCAATCAATACAAGATGAATTTTGTAAAACTGAAGGAGGTTTATCTTCTTAATAGGACCATCTACAAAAATCTCTCT
The DNA here is from genome assembly GCA_034641835.2 of Pinus albicaulis. NCBI lineage: Eukaryota > Viridiplantae > Streptophyta > Pinopsida > Pinales > Pinaceae > Pinus > Pinus albicaulis. The sequence continues at coordinate 838,923,966 of CM076581.1, read as the reverse complement.
CACTTTTCTAACAGCTATTATGGTTTTGGAAATATTAAACAATGTTGGAAAGCATTTTTTGCAGAAAATTTCAGTTAAGTTATCATTTTGCAGAGAAGATTGTGGCCAATCCGTAATACATCATACAAAACTGAAGGAGGTTTTTGTTCCTAAGAGACCCATATACAAAATATTATCTCAGTTTTTGCACAGTGATTTCAGATTGAGAGATACATGCACATCTTATAGACTATTTTTCAAACTCTGTAAAACTCTGTTTTACACATCTTTTTGCAGAGCCTATTGTATACAGCTAGAGAGGAATTTTATGAAAGTGAAAGAGGTTTATCTCACCAACATATTGATCCACAATAAAATCTTTCACTTTTTACATATCTATTACGGATTGAGAAATAAAAAGATATCATTGGACCCCAAGTTTGCAGAATTGTTGGAGCAGAATGCACAAAGAAAGGAAGCAGTTAGTGACTTGGATGCCTCATCATCAACTAAGAGTTGGATCAAATTCGAATTCTCCTCTTTTTCATCACCTATCCATCAAAAATAGTGCCAAATAGATGCATTAGTTTGAGTATCCTTTACTTAAGTTCTATTTATGTAAAATATTTGGAGAGATTTGTGAACCAATTTTGATATTTTTTCAAGATATTTTAGTTTAGAATTTCTATAAATACTCCACTCTTAGAATTATTTTGGATGGATTCTACTACTTCGTTGTGACATTGATGTTTTTGGAATAAAATCATTTTGGAGAAATTTATTTGTGGCTTGCTGGATGACAATTTGAAGCTCAGGACTTTTTGCAGGATTCATGTGTCTGACTGCAGTTCAATAAGTCTTTCTATCCTATGTCTTAAGTTTTATATTTGTTTATAATATCATTGTGTCCATTTATGAATACTTGACATAAAAGAATAACTCAGAATTTACTTAATTGTACTCTGAGTTCAGTTGTGATTATTCTAAATGTTTTCCTCTAAATTAGTTATAAGCAACGGATTCTTAATTGCTCTTGCTTCGCTAATTTAAACATTTTGATTACTATAGTAAAGAATTTTTCACTGCTCTTTATTTGTAATCATTTCATTTCTTTCTTTTGAACATGGTGAAAGATTCTTAACTGCCTTTCATCCCTTCAAACCCATTCCATCCACTTTAAATTTTGAGGATTGTTCTCTGTTTGGCTATCTTGCCCTACAAAGCCATCTTGTGTGTAGAATAGAAATCCAGTAAAGCCATCCTTTGAATCCATAGCCCAATGGACTGAAAACCTTCAACCTTGCCCTTAGTTGGCAGATTCCACCATTTTCAAACAAACTCTTGGATCTATAACTAGCCTAAAAATTTCTAAGAAAAATGATAAATTATAAAGAGAGCCCTCTCTGGATGCAGATTGGCTAGATTCTGCATCTGAAGGTTGGTTTGTGGTTACCTCGGGTATACTTTCCTTTTCCACAACTTCAAGGAAAACCTGAGTGATAACATAGTGGCGACCATACTGGGGACCTTGTGGATTCCACCATTTTCCCAAATAAACTCTTGGATCTATAACTAGCCTAAAACCCTCTAAGAACAAAGATAAATTATAAAGAGAGAGCCCTCTCTGGATGCAGATTGGCTAGATTCTGCATCTGAAGGTTGGTTTGTGGTTACCTCGGGTATACTTTCCTTTTCCACAACTTCAAGGAAAACCTGAGTGATAACAGAACGTAGACAGTGTTGTATATTTGGTTAAGGTTGACCGAGTCTCACAGCTCAAACCCCTTTCACACCTGCAAGTGATTATTTACATGGACCTGATTTATTTGTGTTCACATGGGCATTGATTTATTTAATATTTTTAGGAGTTTTACATGTCCTCCTTTATTCATTTATTCATGCAACAGAAATTTAAAAAAAAATGAATATTCCTATTAGCTCAGGCTAAGTATGAATATTACAAAAAAATCAGTGGTGAGAGGGAGTTGGAGCTTGTGTTTGCATCACAACAATAATAAGATATGGTTTTCTCCCTTATTGGTTTCCACTTATATCTGTTTTCTATGTGCATGATGATTATGTGTTGATGTACTGTACTTAATATTCTTAACACTTGCTGCTCACATATTAAGACTTTTGTTTAATTATATATTAAGTTTCTTATGAGATGGAGTTGTAAATAAGTTTAAAGAAAAGTTTTAAAAGTCCATTAATGTACTAAGCTGATTCACCCCCCCCCCCCTTTCTGTTTAAATAAGGCTTCATCATACCATTAAATGTTGGGGTCTTGTCTCCGTCTCCTCCATCTCATTTTGAAGAGTTCTCTCCCTTTGGAGGATTGGTGGTCTCACCTTGCAACCTTGTGTTTCTCTCCTCATAGATAACTTTGACCATTTGTGACATATGAAGGAATGATTTCCTAAGGGATTTATCATCCTCTAGCATATTATAAAGATCTCCTTCATGCAACATACTTGTTGAAGCTTCAACTACATCTTGAGGTAGAATTTGTGGTGGAGATTGTCACAAAATTTCTCTCCTTGTCCTTGACCTAACTTGATGACTTTCAACCACAAGGTTTCCTTGTCCTCTCTTGAGCTTCAACCTTGTAATAATCACATACACTTGCAAAAAAATTAAACTCTCATAGAAACAAAAAAAACATGAGCTCTGATACAAAAATAACATGTATGTGAAGTTAATTGAATGCTATGTAAATTTTACAAGTGTTTTTATTAGGGTTTTAAGCCTCTTTTTTCAAATTATTAAACACATAAACATGAAATTTAAACTCATTTTTTGTAGAAAACATAAGACAATATAACCATAATAGTAAACACACAAAAAAAAATGATGAAGGAGTTCACCCCTCTTAGGCTATGTCTCCTGCTCTAGCTTTCAATGGTTGGGCCTCCATCATTATGCTCATAAAATGGTGTTTACACCAAGTTAGAGTGCTCAAATGGCTATAATGACTCCTCCAATGGCTTGAGAGAACTCAAAAACGCTTGTCTAGCCTCTTTCTACTACCAAAAAGGATAAAAATTGAAGAATTTATGATCCTCCCAAGTTCTTCAGCTATTCGTCCTAGAATTTCGCCCACCCTACAAACCGTCCTACAATTTTTCCCCAAAAAGTTCTAATGGAGCAAATGTTTCTGAAACTGATTGCGTAAATCGTGGGATACTTAATTCACCCAGTATTTGCAATGGAAAGAATATTTTAATTAAAATTCGTGGGGTAGGTGAAAGCTAAGCCCTGGCCCCTAGTCCCACCCCTTATTTACTGTGGTGGTGGTGACCAGGGCTTGGGATAGCCCTGACCCACCCCCCAAACCCACCATCCATACATTTTATATGAATTTTTTGAAATACATATGTTAAGTAATATGTTGTGGCCCATTGGTTGGGTTTCGATATTGCCGCTTGGAGATAATGTGTTCATTTCCTTTTGGGATGCTTTCGGCCTTATAACTTCTTAGGGGTGAAATTCAGAGGTGGTAACTCCAGTAAGATCCCTATCAAGCCTTCCTGGTGTTATAAAATTATATATTACAGAGCAAGGGAACACATAAACTATGCGGAAATAAAAACAAAAAAAAAAAATATAAAACAAGAGAGAGACATATATATGTGGTTCACCCAACTTAGGATACATCCACAGAAACAACCAACCCTTCCTTTCTATTATCCGTCAAAATGAAGAGACACAACGTACAACAGATTTGTTGTAATATCTTCTACCCTCTCACACAGTTCCCCCATTCCATTTCTCTCTCAGAGAGTACACACCATACAAAAACACAATACAATGCCCTCATAGAACACAAGGGTTTCATTCTAGGGGAAAAAACCCTAAATTAAACATAACTTCTATCGTAATAACATCTTCCTAATGAACATCCCAGATTGAATACAAAATCACGATATTTTACAAGCCAATTTTACATCTATCGCCAGTGGGGGGGCTCCAAAAGGTCATCGTCGCTACCCCCCAATGGAAATAAAATGACAAGCAGGGTTGTGGCCTTGCTAAGAAGAGGGGTCCAATGTAGCTATAAATCTAAATAAATAAGATAATCAGGCTCCACACCCAACAATAACTGACTTGGATATTGATTGTACCAACTCCACTGCTACTTCATTTGCTGGATAATGACTCCAATTTGGACCTGGCTATTTCTCATCTTCATCATCATACTTGAAGACCAATTGAAACTGAGCATAATCTCAGTTTCTCCCTAGTTACAACTTTTGTAGGATTTTGGCTAGTGTCTATCTTTTCCAGCTTCAACTCTCCATCTTCCAACACTAACCATATGAAATGGTACTTGAGCTGTATGTGTTTAGTCATGGAATGAAATGCTGAGTTATTTGCAAGGTGAAAGACACTCTAGCTATCACTATATAACCTATCCATCTCATGCTTGTTACCCAATTCATCCATAAACCTTTGTAACCAAATAATTTATGTACTAGCCTCTATGGCAGCAACATACTCTGCTTCTATTGTTGAAAGTGCAACAATACTTTTCATTTTTGAAACACTCCCTCTAGACCCCCACCCGACGATGATCAAATGATAGATGGCGTTGCAACACTGTTAAGAACAAGGATCTAATGCAAAGATACATCTAAATAAAGAATATAATTAATCTCCACACCGAACACCCAGGACCCAAGACAAATAGTCAGATTAGTTGCAATATTTACAAAGATAGTATATGCATGTTCATGGAAGTATTTGATTGACAAGGTGAAGTAGAGAAGGATTACCTCAATGTGTAGTTTCGATATGTTGGAGAGCTCAATTCAATGTGGTGGAAGTGCACCTCACCAGCTCCAAGTCTGAATCCTACAAGAAAACAACGAAACTAGTAATCTTCACAATGTTATCACAAGAATCATTCAAAGACAATAATATAACCAAAAAATAAATCATATAAGTCTAAGCCACTGATAACATGTATCTTGAAAAAATAACTCAATAGATGCAATAACAAGACACCAAGTGGACAAAATAGAGGCAGTTCTATTATATTGAATGAAGGAAGATTACAACCATCAGTTTGGTCAAGCCTTTTTGAGTCCTCCTACTCCAAGCTCTCTCTCCTCAATATCCTAGTGTGAAAATTATTAGGAAAATAGTTATGAATGAACCAAGCCAACCATGAAACCTCACACTAGAAAACGTTTTCTCCTCACACAATTAACCTTTCGACCCTTTAAAAATCAGCCCTTGCCTCCAATTTATAAGATTTTTGGAGGATCAAACTTGCCATTCTTCTCCATTAGCTTGATTAGGGAAAAATCCATGATGTTCCCATGATTTTATAGCTTTTCCCTCTTTGGATGCCTAATTAGGTTTATAAATTTCCAATCAAAGGCCTGCACCATATATTGCTAGCTTTTTGGACTGACGCCTTGAGAAAAAACAGGAAATTTCAATAAGCTAAGTCAAAATTTGCCCCTAATTATTCATGAAAAACGGGTGAAGCTGCCCTTTAGGCCAAACAGTGTGTTAACCTAGGCACTACTTCCCCCTAAAAGAGACAGGGAAGCGCTATAACTCAGCCTTGAATTTTCTGGGGTGCATTACCATCGAAAAATAGGTCTTTGTCTACGTCAATTTCTTCCATCCATGTTTCCTTCTCCTCTAATATGATGAGAAGGCCCTTTGAAGTATAACACATGCCCCTTAAAGTGTGAGGTGAGAGAAGAAGAAGACAACTGAAATACCGTATATATGTGTAGCAGAGAGAGAGTAGTTAGAGGACTGAGGGAAACCTGAAACAAACAACATATGTATCAATAGTTGTATCAAAGTGGCATTCCCATCTCGGTAGTTGTGTCAAAGTTTTTTCTACAGTAAGATATATGAGCAGTATTTCCATCGATAAGCACAATGTGAAAGCTTGTGTCATGACATGATCAATATGATAAGTTTTCTATGAAAACAATATACAAAGCCTAGGAGAGGAAAGAAAGATGAACGATGTAAGCCTCCACCCCAAGTCTTGGTTGTTTCTTCTCTAAACTGCATATTTCTACATGTGGATAAAGGAGTTGTAGTAGAACATATGAGAAATCCTGTGATTACCAATCAATGATGAAAATTGTTAATGGACATGAGGATGGCCACTGATAATAATTATGGTCTCCAAGATGCACAGTAAAATCTAGCCAGTGTGAATAGATGGTGTTGATGTCGAACACTCATAGAATTATTCAACCAGGATCCAATGATGAAATACCTTAATCAAACACAAGGTAACCTACCATTGAGGTCTGCATGTTCTAGGGTACTAATATGTTTCTGGATCACCTTCCTAGCTAATATGTTGAAGTCGATAGGAAGAAACCTGTCAAAAGGAAGGCAATAAGGTGTCCTACATCAGTTGACATGAAATGATATAAAGATGATTTGTTTTGAAGATATTCTAGAGAAATGGTGCAAACAGATGACAAGAAAATATTTTTTGGCATATGATGGCTTGGTCAATACATGAATTAGTATATAGTGTGATCTCTTGAACAATAGATGGCATAATATACATGGTACTAGGTAGCTTAGACTCATCAACACCAAAGAGTCTTAGGTTTAAAATATGCAAGAACATCGAGATATGAAGGCTAAACTCATAGAATGGTAGGGCCCAGTGAGAATTTGGTGAAAGGGAGTTTTTTGACGAGTGCCATGTTCAAGGTTCTGATAAAAAATCATCCTTCAAAGTATAAAGAGTGATTCTCTACTTTGTCCAAAATTTTCCCCATCTGATTGGGTAATAGTATTCCTAGCACAGTTCCTTTTCCGTAAGTTAGTCCATTGAGTATGAATAAAGTGATAGACCTATGTTCAATGGACGTCTACCTCATTTTATTATGAAGTACAAGGAGATGAATTAAACTCAATATTCTTCATGAAGTTTTAATGATTCATAAGAAGAAAAACTCAATCCTCTGTGTGAAATTTTAATGAGTCCAACAAAGAAAAAATCAGTGTCTTTTTTGGTTTTTAAAGAGCTAGAAGAAGATGGAAAATAATGACTCATAATATTTTTCATCGTAGTTTAATGATCTCGAAGAAAGACGCTCGAGGTTTTTCAGTTTTACAAGCTAGAAAAATTCCCTAAAAATAAGTCTCGATCCAGGTCAAGCATGGTCAATTCTGCAGAAAAACAATAGAAATTCATCAGACCATAGGTAACATCGACAAAATAACAGTTGCATCAAAACATAGTGTAAATGTACCAATTTCAATGACTAGATGAGTGAGTCATACCTCTAGAATTTCTATAAGAAGGACACAAGAACTTCATTTTCACTGTTTTTGTTCAGTGAAAGAGCTCTGGAGTGTGAAAGAAGGTGAAATTTCCATGCATGATTGTGGACGATCTGAGCAACTATTTTTTATTCTGTCTATTCCAAGTAGGAGCTTAGGCCCTTATCTTTGTTTACATTAGTGTTTTCTAGTAGTTTTGTGGTCAAATTTTGGTTTTTGGGAAAGCCCTAGAAATTTTAGGCTGATAACGTGGTTGCCCAAATGGTGAGCCATGTTAAACAAACTTACCATTAAGGGAAAATGTGTTAGCATGCCCTGGTCAACACAGGGGGTCACGTTAGCCGGGTAAAAAAAAATTAAACATTGATTTTCTTATGTTTCCAATGATTGAGCGAGTTTCTGATTCATGAAAAAATTGTATTGTGTAGGTACTAAGTTGCCACCATGAGTGCCTAGCTCGAAGGAGAGCAGGAGAGAGAGGAATGAGAAATGGTTACTGATCCAGCATGATTTTTAGTTCTATGAAGATGCAGATTACTAATGTATTCCAGACTTGAGTTGATGAAAGGGCAAGAGGACCTTTCGAGCTGCATCATCTAGTAGTGGGATGAGAAAAAACATGTTTCCATATGTGGGGTCACGAGCTCTCTATAGAGAAAGAGGATGTGTATTTTCTTACCAGCCTATCATGTAGAGGGCCAATTCCCAACTTGACAATATCTACAGCTAATCACCGTACTTGTGATATCCCCAAAATGGAATAATGCATTAATACACAAAAATAATATTTGTAACATAGAAAATGTACATGTAATTTTATGATCAACACAAATATCGACAGAATAGCTAAGCCATTTTTCATAGGAGAAGATTCAGTTACAACAATGTATAAAATATGAGGTAATCTAGCCAAAAATAAGGCCTAGAATGACCTTGTAAACATGCTACAACTAGCATTGTGTAACTAGAGAGCTTCTGGAAGAAAATACTGCTTTTTCCCTTCAGCAGATGATATACATATGAATATTGGTTGAATAGGTAAATGTATATCTACATAATTATTGACCTCTGAAGATGGCAATATTCTAGATCTGGGCTCTATGATGGTAACCCAAGGTAACCCAAAAAGGATTTCTCAGATATGTCAATCTAAGAAAATCACGCTCTTGGGGTTTCACTATACAGCTGTTGGGTATACAGATCTGAAGCTAGATCTAACAAATAGATGGCTGAAATATGTCACAAGATCAAATCTAAAATTGAAGGGTTGATCCCTTCACCAAATCCTCAAGCTAGAAGCTCAAGATCTAACTCCTCAATCATCCTCTGAAGATTGAAACTGCTGCTACACAAATGCTCACAAAAACTGTGATGTAAAGGAAGGAGGCTCTCTAGCCTACTTATAAGATATGCAATATAGCTCAGAAACGATGGAAATAATTAATACAATTTGAAGGGATGGTCCACCATTGGATTACTAGCTGAAATGCTAGCAACTTCCCTTATCCCTTGGATCTACAAGAATGGAATGGGAAATTCTTGATGGAAATTTTGTTGCTGGGAGATGAATAATAGATGTCTTGATGCCTGATATAGATCTGAAGCACTAGAAGGCTTATCTTGAAGCTCAAGGTGATAAGATGAATCCTTCACCAGTTCCTCAACTGAAATATTGAAGGACAACCTCGTCCCCTCAAACTGGTCTTAAAAAATGTGCAATTTCTGAATATGGATGTTCTGCAGAAACTAGGAACAATATGGCACAAACGCCTGATGATGAATTTAGTGCAAAAACACTTCCTTAGAGGTCACTCAAGGAAAGAGGTGGGATTCCCACTCGGAAATACCATGTGCTAAAAAACACAGCAGACTTAGCTAAACAACATAAGGTTGCATGGAATGTAAAATGAAAAATCCAAATCTAAACAGATCACAAATCAATAATTCAAAAGCCTCCCTCCAATTTTTCCTTCATCTTCATTACATAGTTTGTGAACCTTCCCATTCCTTGGCCCACCTCATACCTGCGCTCTACATGTGGACATAGGCCTCCATGTTGACTGTGATGTCTCTCCATGATCTCCATCATGTGAAAATGTAATGATCACCCTCTCCATCATGTGTGCATTCATGAACCAATTACTCCATCATCTCATCATAAATCCTCTATGATCTTACATTTGATTCCTTCCATGATATTAGTTGACTTCTTCAACCTCCATGATATTTCTTATTAATGAGACATGATCTCCACTCCTTTCACATTAATATGTTGCTCCAATACTTCATAATTGAGATCTAGATTTGAAATATCCAAATACACATATTAAGAAGTGGATTTTATTTATATTTGGGGTTTGTGGGTCCCTCCACCCTCTTATTTACTTAATTAAGCATGAAAATCAATAACTCTAGTATTCCAATTATCTTGTGGAAAAATTGGGAATATTAAATTCCTCCCGAGAAAAATGTTGCTTGACCTCAAGAAAATACAAAGGTGGATGCTACAACAAACATCCTCCCTCCAAATGGAATTCTCATGTGGAAGGCCTCCCCATCTGTTACAATGTGCCATGCATGTCCAACTCCAAATTTGTCTCTATAAAATCTCTAGAATGGCCTCCAACTGAAAAGTTAGATGCCCTTCCTCATCACCGAATCTCCAAGTGGCAACCATATGATGACCAAAGATCTCTTCTACACATGAGATACACAAAATGAACTGGTTCATTCCCAAGGTGGAAAGTCCCAACTCATGAACTATCTTTCCAAACCATGATACATAGAGTAAATTTCATTTATCAATGCTCACATCATTAGCCCTGTTGGCCAGGTAGGATCCAACCATCACATCAACATAGTGAAAAATAAGAAGTAGAGACATATGGTTGAACATGAACAATGTCAAACCATATTCTCCTAATAGCAACCAATGCAGCAAAGCCTTCTACTTCCATGCTAGATCATCATGAAAACAAACAAGAGAGCGATACTCTCTCAAAATAAGCCACCGCAACAATGCTTCTTGTTTCCATACCACATCATCATTGTACCAAATGTAGTGGCCATATTCTCTCAAGATAAGCCACCTTAATAAGGCTTCTTGCTGCCCCATCACATCATCATTATAACATGTACAATGACCATAATCCCCCAACAAAAGCCAATGCTGTAAGGCCTCCTATTTCCATTCTCCATCAATGTCATGCCATGTATGGGAAGAAACCAGTTCAAACTCTCCCAATAGTAACCATAGCAACATGGATTCTTGCTGTCTCCTTACATAATCATGATGCAAGTCATGGAGCAACAATTTAGTAATGGACATGTAAAATGTCTCATCAACATAATACAAACAAGCTCCCTTATGCCACATCATGTGAGAGTCATACTTTCTCCCAAACCCAAGTACATACATGAACATGAGATACATCCCAAACATAAATACATGTAAATACCTGATACATATCCCAACCAAGACTAAATACAAGGAAATAAGATATATCATGTGGTGTCCAAACTCTCTCATCAACAACCCAAGTAACCATGCTTTGTTCTTTTGCATTCTTCCAGTGATGTGTAAGGCATGAATTAGAAAAATATGACCCATTAGGTGGTAACCATACTCACCCAAGAGAAACTAGCGCAACTATGCTTCTTATTGCCCTGTATCATAGATCTGCAAGTGGTTTGGCAACCCCTCGCCCCATATCATTAATCATTCATCCCAATGAGGGTAATGGATCTCATTCTACAAAAACTTGGTATCCTCCCATTGTAGGATACCAACCTCTTCAAATTGTTGAAGAACTTTGCACTCCATGATATGTTGAAGTGCATCTCCAATGAGAACTCTCCATGAGATATTCTTCTCACCAATGACCCTCCAAAATCAATAAGGTTCTGGATCTTCTACAGGTAGAAGTTTCTCTTTGACCTGTGAGATTCTCATTGAGAAAGAGACATCTTGAAAGGGGAAAAGACTTCCCATCTCAAGATGTCTACCATCTATCATCTTTCTCTCCATTGCTTCATGAATAAAGTTGCCATACAATTGCTCCCATAAGGAATGGGTCATATTCTTCTCACTGCTGCTCATTAATAGCATTGTAGATCTGCAAGGTAAAATATGTGTTGTCTCAAAGCAAGGCACAATGCTAAAGTCATAGTCAGCCATTATACACAGGATCATACTCATCCCATTTTCTGAAACTCTACATTTCAACTCAAAGGTTTGAAGGTAGTTCATAAATAAAAAACTAGGATGGTTCTTCATATCTTCCTTGATTAGATCAAGGGTCCTCTGCATAGTGATATGATGCTGCTCCGAATAAACATGTTGTTATAACCCTTGGTCATGCAAAATCCCTGATGGCATGTCCCCATAAGCTTAAATAAGAGGTACTGAAACAATATGATATGAAATTGGTTGCATACCTTGGATCAACTGATGTGTGGGAAGCTCTTGCAAGACCACAAGAGTTCCTCCAACCGGAACAATAGTCCCTCCAACTACTGGTAAGAGTGATGGATGCACTTCTATAAGTGTACCAGCACTGGTACCTATCTCATCTTCATCATGCATCTCATGAGTAATTCATGGGGCTTCAAATGTCAAGAACTCAATACCATCTTGCAAAGGTGCAAGTGATCCTACTCTTGATGTAAGCATATCTGCAGCTCATGGTGGAAGAAGCTCCTCCTCTTCAGTGATGATGAGAACATATTTTCTTGAATTTTCATGCACTATCTCCTTGATGATGAGAGATGTTACGATTTGATATGTCTCTGGTTTCTTTCTACCATATCTCTCCTTCATTATTTGAATAAGATTTGCATAAGAAGACACATTCATGCATGACAAGTGACTGAACCACCAATAAGTTTCTTCATCATCTAGGTGTAACGCTGCAAACTCCACAACCTCTCTTTCTGACATAGGATATTCTAGAAAGAAGGTAAATAATTCTTCCCTCCAAGCCCTTCATGTGTTTGTGGAAGATCCATCAAATGTATGCAAGAAGAGTCTATGCCTCTTTCTTCTATTGTTGCTTCTGGATCTCCTCTCTTCTTTGAGTTGCAAAAACTGTTGGAGAGAGAGATTCTTCTTCAATGCTCTAGGTTGTGACTTGTATTCAGACATATATTTACTTAGGGTCTCATGCCCCAAGCCTTCATTATATTCAGACCAGTGCTCTTTCTCAAACAAAGAGGATCTAGTGGAATAATGTGAAGCTCTTTTCTTCTCCAGTCTTCTTTGCTACTCAAAATAAGTACTTAGACCTTCTTCAACTTGAAACCTTCTTGAGGTTTCCCTTTTCCTTTCTCTTCTTGTTTCATTAATCTTCTTGTAGAGATCCTTCATAGATCTAAAGGAATATGAGGAAAAACTTAATCCCTACATTGTATATCTCTATTATCTGCTTTTCATATGTTGTCAATAATTCCCACAAGCTGAGCCAAAGATCATGCTCTGATACCACTGTAATATCCCCAAAATGGAATAATGAATTGATACACAAACACAATATTTGTAACAAAAAAAATGTACACGTAATTTTATGATCAACAAAGATATAGACACAATAGTTGAGCCATTCTATTCATAGGAGAAGATTTAGTTACAATAGTGTATAAAATATGATGTAATCTAGCCAAAGAGATGGCCTAGAATGACCCTGCAAACATTATACAACTAGCACCGCGTAACTGGAGAGTTGCTCGAAGAAAATAATGTGATGTACCTTCAACAGATGACGTACATATGATTGCTAGCTAAATAGTGAAATTCATATATATGGAAATCTGGATCTCTGATGATGCCAAGATTCTAGATCTGGGCTCTATGATGGTAACCCAAGATAACCCAGAAAAGATTTCTCAGATCTGTCAATCTAAGAAAATTTCCCTGTTGGGGTTTCACTATACAATTCTTGGGTATGCAGATCTAAAGCTAGATCTGACAAATAGATGGCTGCAATATGTCACGAGATCAGATCTAAACTTGAATGTTTCATCCCTTCACTAGATCCTCAAGCTATAAGCTCAAGATCTAGCTCCTCAATCCTCCTCTGAAGATCGCAGCTGCTGCTACACAACTTCTTACAAAAATTACACTGTAAATGAAGGAGGCTCTTTATCCTACTAATAAGATATGAAATTTAGCTCAGAAATTATGGATATAATGAATACAATGTGAAGGGATGGTCCTCCACCAAATTACTAGTTGAAATGATAGCAACTTCCCTTTTCCCTTAGATCTACAAGAATGGACTGTGCAATTTATGATTGAAATGGTGCTACTGGGAGATGAATAATAGATGGCCTGATGCCTCATATAGGTCTAAAGCACTGGAAGGTTGATCTTGAAGCTGAAGGTGATATGATGAATCCTTCACCGGTTCCTTAACTGAAATATTGAAGGACAACCTCTTCCTCTCAAACTAATCTTTAGAAATGTGCAATTTATGAATATGGATGTTCTCCAAAAAGTAGGAACAATATGGCACCAATGCCTGATTATGAATTTTTTCCAAACACTCTTCCTTAGAGGTCGCTCAAGTAAAGAGGTGTGATTCCCGCTCAGTAACACCCCATGCTAAATAGCACTGCAGACTTAGCTAAACAACATAAGAGTGCATGGAATGTCAAATGAAAAATCTAGATCTAATTAGATCATAAATCAATAACTCAAAAGCCTCCCTCCAATTTTTCCTTCATATTAATTATATAGTTTGTGATCCTTCCCGTGCCTTGGCCCACCTCATATCTGCTCTGTACATGTGGATATATGCCTCCATGTTGACTACGATGTCTCTCCATGATCTCCATCATGTGTGAATGTAATGATCACCCTCTCCATCATGTGTGAATTCATGCACCACTTCTTGCATCATCTCATCATAAATTCTCTATGATCTTACATTTGATTCCTTCCATGATCTTAGTTGACTGCTTCAACCTCCATGATATTTCTCATTAATGAGACATGATCTCCACTCCTTTCACATTAAGAAGTTTCTCCACTACTCCATAATGTAGATCTAGATCTGAAATATACACATACACACATTAAAAGGTGGGTTTTATTTATATTTGGGGTTTTTGGGTCCCTCCACCCTCTTATTTACTTAATTAAGTATGAAAATTAAGAACTCTAATATTCCAATTATCTTGTGGAAAAATTGGGAATATTACAGTACCACTATAGGACTGATCCAAGCTCACTGCATAAAAAACATTGTGCGAGTGAGAAACAAGATACCTATAGCATTGATAGTGTCTAGATTGATGAGCTCCTTTATTTGGATGATTCTATGCTTAGCAGGAGCCAAGAGTCAATATGTGACCACCAAGGCCCAGTTGCTACTAGCGCTGGATTGTCAAGAGCATCAAGTATTCGACTGGTGTGAAGGTGTTTTCTACTATATTAGAGAGGAGTTTATAGCTTGGAAGACCCAAGCCCAATGAGAATTTCGGTAAGGTACACTGATTATATCATTTATAATAGAGAAAGTGCCCTTGATGAGGCCTCGAATGATCTGGACATTGTTGGATCGACGGAACCTAGACAGGGTCGATGGTTCACCCTCATGCCTCGAACTCGAGAGGGTCCACTCTGACAATTATTTGATGATCCATTCTTTGAGTGGATTAGCGGCCAGATTCTTATGATTGAGGATTATACCTATGCCGGGATGAACCTTACAGGAGATCTGGAGCTGAGATTTCCACCTGGAACTCAATGGGGGCCAATAGGTAAGATGATAAATCAATGCACAATTATTTTTGTGTCTTTTTAATTTTTATTATTTATTTTTTATGGGTGAATTTTTTTTTTTGGAATGAAGCACTTGCTTGATACAGATGTGGAACATGTATGACCAGTTGGATCCCCTCACTTTGTAAGGTGAGGTATGCAACTAACTAGGGCTGGAGCAGTAGCAGAGGTCGCGGTAGCCACCGAAGAGGGAGATGACACTCAGACTCTACGCGAGGTTGCTAGGAACCTCGAGGGTTTGAGCATGGGAGTGCCACCTCTTCCCATGAGGGAGATCTCAACCCATCTACAACAACATACTGTGGGTGTGCCAGAGAGATTTTTGGTGCCTCTTAGGAGTTTAGATAGGGAAATTATCTACTTCCTGAGTAGCAGGCTCAACAAGAGTAGGCATATATGTGTAGATGTCATAGAAAGGCTTAGCAAAGCTATTTTTTGTATAAAACACCCAGGTTTTCAAGATTTTTTTTTATGTAACTGACTGGAAACAACATATATATATATACGTATATATTTTGGTGATTTTGATGATGTATTTTTTTTAAATTTTCTGTAATTTTTATGATGAAAAAATGTACAGTTGTGTGTGACTCTTTCTATAGTAAATGTGAAAGATGCCAATCAAATACATAGTTTGTTAATGAATCGACCAATGCATTAGATTCTATAGGAATGAGTTCAAAAGAAAAAAATTCAAATTAACGCTCTATAAGTCATACCCTTAATTAATAACGTAATAAGGTAGGATGTCAGATGCAATAAAAATTGTTCAAATACATAACAATTAGCTTGGAATCTAATCAGACCACCAGATTGGAGATTTCGTGACACACAACTTCAGTGAGGAGTCGAATAACTGACATTAACTTAGCAATATTTTTGGTGGAATCACCAAGGAAGATTCCCCTAGAACCAAGTAGTTCTGACTCAGGTTTATAGAGGACCCTACCACCATGGACGTACTATTATAATGAATAATGAATTATGTTATTTGAATAATTTTAATAGCCATTTGCCTTTGCATTCGGCATATACATACCACCATGGACATGCTATTTTAATGAACAATGATTTCTGCTATTTTAATAATTTTAATAGTCATTTGCCTTTGCATTAGGCATACACATACCACCATGGACGTGTCTTTCCTAAAAGATTTCAAATCTTCCAAACATTCGTGCCCTCTTATGTTCAAATCCCCAAGCTTAACCCTCCATTATCATCCTCCAAATTTTACAGAAGGATCAAGACACATTATCTCAATGTGGTCTTTTATCCTTGGTTACTTCACTGATGAAGATACTGATGAATATATACTTGCTTTCTTGTCTATTTTTGTGCCCGGTCAGCCCCCTGCAGTCATCTATAATTTTGCTGAATATATTGTTGATAGTATGCATGAACAACTTGTAAAACTTCCTACTGAAGGCATTTTTAGATACACCTCATTTATCTTCCATATGTTTCTCTATTTTCAGTCAGATAAGTTTCCAATAGCTCTTCAAAAGATTAATGTAGAGTGTAATGCACAATCTATCATTTTTTGGACTTCCTTAATCAGAAAGGAGTTGACTGAGTTCACATATGCATACTTCACAGACTATTTTATTCACCCATTGGTAAATATTCTCAAAAATAGTGTGCAACCTAGGATCAGTGATGAAATTAAGAAAGTTTGATAGTTTTCAGAGAAGAGCAGGACAGGTGATTGATATTTATACCAAAATCACACTGAAGTATGATTTTATGGGTCAAACCTCTTGCCCTACAAATTTCCAAAGTATTTACCAATGACATTGTTTGCCTTAGAATATATAAGATAGATTCTGAACTTAGATTCTATAAAAATTTTGGTTGCTAAAAAGAAAACCCAGTTTAAATTGAAAAACAAAGGGGGTCCCTTCATATGCAACAACAGAGAAGTAGGTACAGAGGCAACAAAGCAGTTGTTAGAGTATAAGTTCAGTGAAAGTTTCCTTTAGTACTATGATTCATATGGTATAATTAGCAATATTAGGGTGAAATGTAAATTAACCTCATATGTTCATGATAAGAAGCTTGACATTGAAAAATTTTCAAACCAAACAGAATGGTTGGAAAATATATTGATAGTATCTGTCAAGCAAAGTAACACTAGTCACACTTTGCAAAATCCAGTTCAGGAAGATAGAAGCATAAAGAGAAAAAGAGAATAAGGTTCATACATTGATGAATCTACTACAGAAACCAAGTTTAAACTAAGCTATACCAAGAAGCCAAAGAAAAATACAACAGATAAAGAAAAAGAAACAATTGAGGTTTTAGAAGAAGAGAATCCAAATAAGGACAATGTGCCAACAATAGAGATTGAAAATGAGCAGCAACCTACTACTTCCAACACACAATTAATTCAAAAATAGAACAGTGTGGAAGTATCTTCATCAAAAAATCCAGAGGATAAAGACATTGATATCAAATAAAAGTATAAAGATATCAAAGCTAAGAATGAGGAAATCAAGAATAAAATCTATTCTCAACATTTGAAGCAGATTCCAGGGATTCAAAATAGGTTGGTTTCTGTCTTTGATTATAAGAATAAGAAATTGTTGATGATAGTGCTACAACCAATAGTGCCTAAACCTACAACATCATCAGATTATAAGAGGGCTAATATCGAAGTTCCTATAGAGGAAATTCATCCGTTGGATCAGATTGAATTCCACAAACAGAGTTCAAAAATGCTTTATTCCACAATGACAACAAAAAAATGAGTGTTCAAAAGCTCCAGAACACTTTGAAAAATATGAAAGATCAACTTAAGGTTAAAAAAACTTCTTCATATGCTAAAGACACTACAATCAAATCTTTATAGGAATTAGTGATTGAAGTGGGTTATGACCCTTCTAATGTGAAAGCTGCAGAGGAACTAGTAAAGAAGAAAAATGTTGATATTGCAGCACTCAGAAAGGAATTGAAATTACCTCCTACAGAGCATCCACATGCTAAGGAGATTGTACAGGAAGAAAACCAAAAGGATGAGATGATGAATCTCATATTATAGATGACAACACAAATCAAGGAAATGGAAATTGAGATGGATAAACTAGGCCAAGAAAAAGAAGTTGAAAAAACCCAAAATGTCCCTCCTACAGTAATTCCTATGGTGACAACAGTAGTCCCATCCACTTTAGCAGAAGAATTGGCTCCAAAGGTTCCATTAGCCACAATAGTGCCAGTCATTTCATCCACCACTTCTGCCATTGAATCTTCTACTTTAGAAGTTCAACAGTCAGATGAGGCTAGATAATTGATAAAGGAAATGAAATAAATTTCCATACGAACTAATGATATTAACAGATTGAAAGAGCAAATAAAAAATCTAGAGATGCGAAGAAGTTAGCACAGATCAATGCTAAAACAGAAGAACAAAAGGCTAAAAGGTTAAGTGAATAAATCAAAAAGGTAGAAACGAATTTGACCTTGAAAGAGCCCATGGCATACATCAAAAATCAACTATGGTCCAAAATCATTAAATCAACCAATGATACTTGTCCATCAATACAAGCGATCTATGAACAAAAGGACTTGCTAAAAATAGCTAGAGAAGAAATTCAAAAGACCAAAGATGAATTGGGCACCAAGCGAGAAGAAGAATTTGAAATCATTAAGTTCCTCAATACTAAAAATAAGTAAGAATTGAATGAAATAGGAAAGAAACAATTCTTGAGGTAATAAAAGTAATTTCCTAGAAGAACCTCATGAAACAGTTGGAAGAAAAGTGCCAAAATATGGATTTAGCCATCACAAGATTCATGGTGAAATTCAACATATTGAGGTAGAAAGGACTTCCTAATATTCTAGTAATCAATGATAAGTTGATGAAACAAGAAGATTATGATAAAAATATAAGGGACTATGCCAAAGAGCATGTGAAAAAATTAGATTGGCAAGAGATTCCAACAAGTAAAATTTTGCACAAAAGCATTGAAAATCTATTTTATTTACAACATGAGATAAAAAAACTTTTTGTGGTCAAGCCAAATTTTGTAAGATACACAGAAGAAGATGAGAACTTGAGGAAAATCATGAATATCAAATTACCAGAGGAAGAATTTTGGGAGAAGCTTACAAATTTTCTGTAAAAAATCAGTTTGCAGTGAGAAAGGATAAAAACAGAGTTGTTGTTTTTTACGTAGTAAAATAGATTTTAGGCAGTAAAGCAGTCAAAATTAGCAGATTAAAGAGTATCAGATGAAAGAGGAAGACTAAAACAGAGTAAATATCAGATTTCCGACATGAGGGACTCCTAAAAAGTCCAGCTGCTATTTAATTTCAATAAATAGGACAGATTGCAATTTGTTAGGCAGTTGTCACTATCTTTTTGTAAAAAGGTATTTTATTTTCCAAAAAATATTCCTAAGACTATTATAGGATATTTTGTACTAATTTTTGTACAAATACTTCATCATTTGAAGTATTAGTGTGGATTAATTGCTGAAGATTTCTATAGCTGTTATATTCTGAACTTAAGGGTTTTTGTAATAAAGTTCATGTCATAAAACTGGATCTCAAGCAATAAAGCATCATATTACTGGATTCAGATGTTGGGCCACTGAAGTGAAGTATTTTCTAAATTTTATTTGTCAAATCTCTTATCTGTTTCATCCATTCATAAACATGTTCTAAATTTTAATGTGAAATCAGGAATAGTTATATCAGAATTTGTTAAAAGCACTCTGTTCTTGACTGGTTTTCATTTAAATGTTTTTTGTTGATATATAGACTAGGAAACCCTTAATTTCTCCCTAATTTCGATTGACCTCTCCCTTTTCACTCCTTATCTGGATCAAAGAATTCTTAATTGCTCTTTATCCCGATTAAAACCATTTCACCATCAACCTTTGAAGATATGAAATGACTCTACTATCTTGCCGAGTGAAAATTTGACTTTAGACCTTGATCCTGATCTTTATGCTTGACACATTGACCACATCTGCCCAATGGATTACAGATTCATAGCTATTCATATTATTAAGTGATTTTCCAACCAAAACAAATCAAAACCCCAAAACCAATTTGCACTATATAACTAGCCTAAAATCATATATAAAAACAAAGTTAAATCTTATAGAGAGAACCCTCTATGAGCCTTAGGAATGCTAGATACTAAATCTTAAAAGTAGGTTTGTGGTAACCTCTAATATTCTTTAAAATATAAATCAAAATCTCACAAATTTGGCAATTATTAGAGTGATAACATACTGGCGACTCCGCTGGGGACTATCCAATCCTCAGTTTTAAAATAGGTCTTAAAGGAAATCATTTTATTATATTTTCACCTTAAGGCTGTTTTAATAAGTTGTGAATATATTTTCATAAAAATTGTAATTTTGGCTTCCAGAATAGTCTACTATACCAAGTCAAATCCAGATCCACAACCTGCTGTCATAGTAGATAATCCTGACATAATTGGGAAAAAAAATTAAAAGGTAGAGGATTTAGGTAATAAAATTTCCTTAGTGAGAGAAAATTCCCTTCCAAAACAATTCTCAAGTATACAAGACATAGAATTTGATTTAAATTTTGAACATTCTTTATTCAGAAACAAATCAGAAAGTGACTTAAATAGTATTGTTATAGATCCTGGTTTTATTTCATTTCTTGAAATTAAGTAGGAAACTATTTCAGTAGATTTTGAATTAAATATTTTTGAGGTTTCTGATAAACTTGATGCAATAAATTCTACTATACTTAAGGAAATAGATGAAGCTATTTTTCAACATTCAGTTGAATTAAGTGCTTTATCAGCTTATACCCCTAAGCTCTCTACCACTCATTTAGATACCAACCTTTTCGAATCTGTAGGTTCATCCCTATTCACTACTACTTCATCCATTATTTCAACCACACTTCATTCCACAGATCAATTTATTCCTAAGCAACCATTTCAACCTAGAATATTATTCCCATCCTCCACCACTTCAGTTCCATCCACTAGTTTTTCTTCTGCATTTTCCAATACATCATTCTCATTTCGAAGGACCTCTTCATATATCCCAAATTCATCTTCTAGCATCTCAAGCACATTTTCCAGTACATCTTCTTATATTCCAAACTCATCTGCAAGTTTTTGAACTTAATCAAAAATTAATTCTAGTTCTTCCCCAAGTACTTCCAAATTACCTCCTAGCCAAGATAGAATTCAAGCCATGGCTGCTAGATATGATCCCTTGGTCCTTCCAACACAATTACATGACATGCCCTAGGATTATCAAAGAAAAATACTTCAACTTGATGCAACCACTCAATATACTGCCCAATAACATGTTAATAAGATGACATACTATTTTAAACTTCATGAAATAGATGAGTATGATGTACAAATGAGACTTTTTGCTCAAACATTAATTGGTGAAGTAAAAAAATGGTTTAAAGGTTTAAATGCTGGTAGTATTACTGATTTAGTAGTTTTTTATAGATTATTTCTTAATAGATGGGAAAAGAAGAAAAATCCACTGCAAATCTTATTTGAATTTGAAAGCATAAAAAAATCACCAAATGAAATGGTCCAAGATTATTGTACTAGATACAACAACATTTATAATTCAATTCTTGCTAATCTTAAGCCTCCTCCAGATTCCATTATTCTCAAATTCCCTGATGGATTTGATACAAACGTAGCCTATGAATTGAGAGAGAGAAATCCTGAAACTTCAGAGCATATGAAAAGTAATACTATTAGTGTAAAGACAAATCTGTTAGCAAAGAAAGATAGATTAAAGAATGAAAGACGAGTAACAATAAAATAAGGGACATCTATTTCAGATTTAGAAATAGATCAATTAGCAAAAACACTAGAGGGAGTGATGGGTAGGCTAGATAATATGGAAAGAAACCCACAGTGCGATAACCAACAGGAAGGACCTCAGATTAGAAATCCTAATTCCAGGAAAAACACTAATACTGGAAAATCTAAAGAATCAACACCTGACCAAACAATAAGACCACCTTTCCAAGAGAACTATACCGAAATTTCTCATCAAAATGAAGATGATGAAGACACCATAAATCTAATGGGTATTAATGATGATAACACCTTCTTTCTTACATAAGAAGACCAGGATTTATATGATTTACAACAACTCCAATTAAATTCTAGTGAATATTTTGATTACAAGCAATGTTATGAGTTTTCCATCAATGAAGTACATACGCAATATAACCTTAAGAGAAAGAAAAACATAGAGCCTTCTAATAAGAAATCTGTCCAAACACAAACAAAGAAAACAATAGAGGCTCCTACCACTAAAGTTTTACAAATTTTCCCTAGGGAAAACAAGAAAAACTCTAGTTCATCTCAGAAAGTTTCAAGTCCTAAAATTGTTGGCATAACGGATGATGCTGTCCAAACATCAACAGATTCACAAATATATGTTGTTTTCAAGACAACTAATTATGTTAAAACAAAAAATTTAGACTCCAAGACACCCACTGCTGATCCAAAAGCTGCCCTTGCTAAAGCAACTTCTGAAAATACAAATTCTACAAAAAAATCTACTGCTTCCCAAACTGTTCCTGAAAATAAAATTAAAAACAGTAAGACAATAGAAACCCAAACAGAGAATGAGAAAACAAATGTAGAAAAAGAAGACAAACCTACCCAAACTATAGTTACAAAAGAAGAGATAATTCAGCTAGGAAAAACACAAGCTCCATTTAATATCCAAGCTGAAATTGTCAAATTAAATATAGCAATTCCTTTGACAGAGTTGATAAAACATGATTTATACAAAACACCTATCACTAAAACTTTGAATATGAATGATGGAGAAGATTTAGTAAATCTAAGTGATGATCAACTTGAATTAATTTTTGGTCCTAATGTTAATGGAAAACACCAAGATGGAGAAAATCCACTATTTTACATTAGCTTAACTGTTCATGATCAAATATTACATAATGCAATGCTAGATTCAGGGGATTCACACAATTTTATGCTAAAAGAAATAATGGAAACCCTGAATTTAGATATCACTAGGCCTTACAAAGATCTCTTTTCATTTGATTCCAACAAAGTGAAATGTTTAGGTTTGATTAAAGATTTATTTGTTACTTTAGTTCAATATCCTAGTAAAAGCATAGTCATGTACATTGTAGTAGCTGACATCCCTCCCAAGTATGGAATGCTCTTATCTCGCTCATGGGGAGCTAAATTATAGGGATCTCTACAACTAGATATGTAATATGCAACAATATCAGTTTTTGGCCAACCAAAAAAACTTTATAGAGAAACATTGATGAAATATATGGTGAGTAGTGTAGAAAGACTAAGAAATTATCATATTTACTCTACACCTATTGATATGGATTCATTCATTTTATGCAACTCTGAAACTGGAATTCAAAATAATACTAAACTAAAAGAGAAAAACAAAGCACCAGACAGTGAAAACATCTTTCATGAATCATTATGGTACCTAGATTTTGATGGATTAGTCAATAAATTAGGAGAAGGAGCAGGAGTTTGGATACATAATATGGAAAATAATCATGCAGAAGGTCATGCTTTTAGAAGAATTTTAAATGTACAAATAGCATGGCTGAATATGAAGCTCTTATTTTAGGAGTGCAGATTGTTAGGAATTTAGGAGGTAAAAGAGTGTCAATTATGGAGACTCAGAGTTAATTGTAACTGGAGAGTATTCTATTTATAATCCAAGATTAAGCCGATATAGAGACATTTTTTTAGATTTAATTAAAGAACTGTTAGAATGTGATTTTTCTGGAATACCAAGAAAAAGGAACATATAGGCTCACTGCTTAGCAACTTTTGCTAGTACCTATAATCTGCCATTTCAACCAAATCATAGATATACTGCAGAAGTTAAACATAGGTCTATAATTCCATACAATCTTAAATATTAACAAAATTTCTCACGAGATGAACAGATTTATCATTTCATGAACAATGAAGGAGAATTTTAGGGTTGTAATATAGACACAGAGTGTACAATAGATCAGAACTTAAACAGTGAGATTGATTTAAATAATGTAGATGTAAATAACTTAAATTTTGCTAAACCTACTAAATTTAGTAAATTAGACAGATAATTTAAAGAAAGTAGAAATTGAAGAGTTAGCAAATGATGAATCTGATATTTTGAACCTCAAAGACAACTTTTTACCAAAATGATTAACCCTTTTAGAAGATCTATTTGACTCTAATAATGTTGCAAGAAAACCTAAGATGGAGCCATTAAGATCTGATATTGAGGAAAGTAATATAGGTACAGAATTAAAACTTAAGATGATTAAAATTTCAAAAGCTTTGCCTCAGGAATAAAAAGGAAAATACAGAGCTCTATTTAAGGAATTTCACGATGTATTTGCCTAGAGTTATGGGGACTTAAAATCCTATGACACTAGCATAATACAACATAAAATACCTACAAAAGAAGACCAAAAACATTTTAAACAAAATATAAGAAGGATCAATTCTGTTTTGATGCCTTTAATTGAGAAAGAGGTAAAAATAATGTATGATGCCCAAATAATTGCACCAATCAGATATTCTGATTGGGTTTCTAATCTAGTTCGGACTAGGAGAAAGACAAGAGAAATTATATTATGTGTTGATTTTAGAAATTTAAATAAAGTGTCCTTATAAGACAATTACCCTCTACCAAATATGGATAACATTTTGCAGAGAGTGGTTGGTTCTTCCAGGATTTCATTGTTAGATGGATTCTCTGGATATAACTAGATTTTGTTTCAACCAGAAGACCAAGCTAAAACTACTTTTACTACTCCATGGGGCACTTTTATGTATGTAAAAATGCCTTTTGGGTTAATGAATGCAGGAGCCACTTTTCAAAGAGCTATGGATATAGCCTTTGTAAAGAAAACTCATGAATTCCTTGTGATTTATTTAGATAACATTACTATATTTTCAAAGACTGATAATAAACATTTCGATCATCTCAGACAAGTCTTTCTTAAATGCTGGAAATTTGGCATCTCTCGAAACCCTAAGAAGACTTTATTTGGATTAGAAGAAGTTAAGTTACTAGGAATATTGTATCTAAAGAGGGAATTACGATAGACCTAGCTAGAATAGAGGCCATTCAAAACATTATTCCTCCTAGGAACATTAAAGAGTTACAAGCTTTCTTAGGTAAAATTAACTTCCTTAGAAGATTCATCTCAAATCTAGCTGAAATAATCAGAAAAATTAACAATATGTTGAAAAATGACTCAGTACTTAAATGGACTATTGAGGCAAAGAAATAATTTGAATCAATTAAACAAGTTTTAAGAAAAACACCAGTCCTTATAAATCCCGATTTTAAGAAATATTTCATTATTTTTTCCTTTGCTTCAGATGTTAGGTGCCTAAATTACTAGTATAGTCCCTTATTGTTGTTAGTGTAACCCCCTTATTGTTATTGTTGTACCCCTGTAACCCCCATATTGTTATTATTATGCCCTTAAATTATTATTGTTAGGTCGGCTAGGATTACATTGTGGCCCCACTAGCATTACATTGGGGCCCCATGGACTCTTATATATAGAAGGAGGTTTTGTCATTTGTAGCATTCAAGAATTGTTCATTTATGTAATGTATTGGAGGCTTTCCCCTCGAAGTGGCTGATTTCTAAGGCTTTTATCTCTCTTTTCTTCTATTTTTGGAGTTGTTTTCACAACATTTGGTATCAGAGCTTTGGATTCTAGGGTTTCGCTGCTCCAAACAGGTCGTCGTGGAATTGTCGCTATAAAAGTTTTTCTACGAACATTCAGAAGATGAGAATTTTAGAGCGCAAAGATAACATCGCGAGGAACATCGTCCCAAAATTTAAGAGCCTGGTTCGCAATATTTCAGAGATTTGGTTTGTGTAAGTTAGGGCATTTTGCAGGCTCCTGAATTTAACCTAAATAGGTCATTGCAAAATTTTCGCTATACCTGTTTTTCTACGAGGGTTCAGACGCAGAAATTTTCACAGAGCAAAGCTGCAATCCCAAGGAAATTCGTGGAAAAAATTTAGATATTGATTCACATTATTTTGGGAGGTAGGATCTGTGGAAGTTAGGGCTTTTTCAGGCTCCCGAATTTCATCAAAGAAGTGATCGTGAGAAAATCTTCATAACTCTCTCTTCGAGCATCAGATTGGAATTATGTAAAGAGTGGCTACAAGTAAACGAATGTTAGTTTCATATCTATCAATTTCAGATCCAAAGAAGGAAACAGTGACACATGGAAAGTCATACAAGTTTTCTCTACTGAACCAGTCCATAATTAGGTCATTGTGGGAGATTGGACATAATTTTGTCTTGAAGAATCCAAATCAAGTAAGACCTATGAAATTTGAAAGAGAATTCAGAGGGCTACCTTAGGGAAAAATTTCAAATATTGAAGATCCAAAATCATAGAGATAATTCAGTTTCAATATCGAGCTCCTCAAAAGAAAGAAAAAGGTGTCTATTTTTTTTTTCCAAATTGAATAAGTCTTGTGTAAAAAATCAGTTTGAAGTGATTCCAAGGGCCTATTAAGCATATATATCAATATTGGGTTCTAAAATGCCCCCTAAAAAGTACTCCACACCATTTAAGCCTTTAGAAGGCTCTACGATGACTCGTGAAGACAAAGAATGGCAACATGACATATCAAAATTACAAGAGCAAGTGCACCAAATTTAGCTCTCGCAAAGAGAAAAAAAAAATGACATGGAATTTTTGAAGAAAGGCCTGGAAACTAAGATGGATGGTTTGAAGAAAGGTGTGGAATCTAAGATGGATGGTTTGAAGAATGGCATGGAAGCTAAGATGGATGTCATGGAAGTTGGCATGGAATCTAAGATGGATGACATGGAAGCTAAGATCGATGAAAAAATGGAAAACATGAAGAATTATCTAAAAGCAGACATGAAAGGTTTGACAAAGTTGATATAAGAAATATTTCCTAATGGTGAAAAGATAGTAGAGGAAACTCATGATGAGAACAAAATAAATGTTAATCGTGATTTCATAAACTCTAATGTTGGAGGGAAGAACCACCATATTCCAAAAATGGATATGAGGAAGTTTGATGGCAACGATCCTGTAACATGGATACTATAGATGGAGAAATATTTTGATCTCAATAATGTGCAAAACACACAAAAGGTACGCATTGAAACTTTACATTTAGAACAAAATACATTTGTATGGTATCGATGGCTTTGCTCCGGTAAATTTTTTTTTAACTTGGTCAATTTTTACGGAGGAAATGATAGCACATTATGAGGATACAAAGAGCAACACCTTCTTTAGCCAAATGATAAATCTCAAACAAAAGGGTTCAGTGGGGGAGCACATTGAGGACTTCTAGAAATTGAATATAAGGGTAATTTATATTCTAGAGGAACACATGATTGATGTCTTCATAGGGACTTTAAAGGATAACATCCAACATGAAGTTCGCGTTTGGGAACCTGATTCATTGCAGAAGGTATTCAGGTTGCCAAGAAAAATTGATTGTAAAATTATGGCGACAAGGAAGCCTACCACTCACATCTATAAAGATGGAAGTGTTTCTACTCCTAGAATTTGAAAACCTACAAGGTTGACACCACAACAATTGGAAGAAAAAAGAGAAAAAGGGCTTCACTACAGTTGTGATAGAAAATACACTAAAGGTCATAAGTGCGCTGAGAAGAGATTATTTTAAATAGATTGTTAAGAGGAGGAAGAAAATGAACAAGAAACTTCAAAAGTAGAGGATATACACCAGGAAGAAACCCTAGAAGAAGAAGAAATGAGTCTGACCATATGATGTAATGCATTGGAAGGAATTACCACTCCTCAAACTCTCAAGATAGAAGGACATATCAAGAAGAAAAGGGTAATAGTGTTAATTGATTCGGGTAGTACCGATAATTTTGTTCATTGTAAGGTATCCAAGGAATTGAATTGTTTCCTATACCCAACACCAGAATGTCAAGTGATGGTTGCAAATGGAGGAACTATAAATTTCTCTGGAAAATGCCATAATATCAAGCTAGCCATGGGGGAATATGTATTGAATACTCCAATTCTTTCCATCCCAATGGGAGGTGATGATGTTGTACTAGGAGTACAATGGTTACAATCTTTGGGTATGGTAGGTTTTAATTTTCAAGAACTTTTCTTGAATTTTTTTTTGGAAGTAAAGGAAATCGAATTATGGGGTATCGCAAGGAAGCCAGGAAAGATAATAAGCTCTAATGTCATGAAAAATATTCTGAAGAAAGAACAACGAGGCGTAATTGCACAATTATGCTCACTAGAAGTTCGAACATCAAAATCATCTATTTCTCAAGATCTCCACAAATTATTGGACAATCATTCCAAGGTGTTTGATACTCCCAAATGACTCATAATCATTCTATTCATTTGTTTCTAGGAAGTGTTCCTCCAAACATCAGGCCTTACAGATATCCTTATGTCCAAAAGAGCTAAATTGAACGTATGATTGCAGAAATGTTAAAGGATGGTATAATTCAACCTAGTCAAAGTTCTTTCTCTACTCCAGTAGTATTGGTGCACAAGAAAGATGGATGATGGTGCATGTGTCCAAATTATTGGGAGCTGAATATGCTCACTATTAAAGATAAATTTCCCATTCCTATGATTGATGAATTATTGGATGAATTACATGGAGTAATTTATTTTAACAAGTTGGATTTCCATTCAGGATATCATCAAATTAGAATGAAGATTGAAGATATTCTGAAAACAACATTTCGAACTCATGAGGGTCATTATGAATTCTTGGTCATGCATTTTGGCCTTACAAATGCACCTTCTACATCTCAAGGGTTGATGAATTCCATTTTCAAACCCTTCCTTAGAAAATTTGTGCTAGTATTTTTTGATGATATACTAATCTACAACAGGTCTTGAAAGGATCATGTTCAACATGTTGACAGGGTGCTCAAACTATTGGAGGAGAAAAAATTATATGAAAAAACATCCAAATGTTTCTTTGGAGTGCAAGAGGTAGAATATTTGGGTCATATTGTATCTCATGAGGGTGTTAAGGTAGACCCTAACAAAATTAAAGCCATTAAGGAATGGAAAATCCCCACAACCGTAAAGCAGTTGCATGGATTTCTTGGGTTAATAGGGTATTATCGCAAGTTTGTTAAGAATTATGGGAGAATAGTAGCACATCTGACAACATTATTGAAGAAAGATGCATTTTCATGGACTCCTGAAGCAACTAAGGCCTTTGAACATCTTAAAGAGGCAATGTGGCTAGCACTAGTCTTAGCTATGACAGACTTCACAAAAACCTTTATTGTTGAATGTGATGCTTCAGGAAATGGATTTGGTGCTATTTTGATGCAAGAAGGAATACCCATTGCTTTTGAAAGTCGTTCAATCAATGGAAGGTATTTACAAAAGGCTATTTATGAGAAGGAAATGTTGAAAATACTACATGCACTAAAGAAATGGAGACCTTACCTAATGGGAAGACACTTCAACGTAAAAAATGATCATGATAGTCCTAAATACTTTTTGGAAAAAAGAATATCTTCAGAAGAGCAGCAAAAATGAATCACAAAGATGTTGGGTTATGACTTTGAAATCATCTACAAAAAAGGGAAGCTAAATGTTGTTGCAAATGCACTCTCAAGAAAGGATTAAGAGGTGGAAGCATTGCTTTGTGCCATTTCAATTATCCAACCAGATTAGATAACCGAATCAAGGGACGAATGGAAGAAGGACGAAGAAGTGTGGACACATTCAAAATTTGTAGCAAGATCCTAGTACATCTTATACATTTAGTTAGAAAAATGATTCCTTATTGTACAAATATCGTTTATATATTTGCAAGAATTCCTAACTAAAACAAAAGATTCTTTTGGAATTGCACACTTCTCCTTTAGGAGGACACTCGGGACTTTTAAAAACTCACCACAGGGTAAAGAAAGAATTTTTTTGGTATGGCCTTAAATATGATATTCAAAATTTTGTGGGGGAACGTTTGGTTTGCCAACAAAATAAAGTTGAGACAATTAAGACCCCGGGTCTTCTACAACCTTTATCCATTCCAAGTCAACGTTGGGAGGAGATTTCAATGGATTTTATCATAGGCTTACCTAAGTCCAAAGGAAGGAGTGTCATCATGGTGGTAGTTGATAGAATTACCAAGTATGCACAAATTTGTGCATTATCTCATCCATTTAAAGCGAGTACAGTTGCTACTACATTTATGGAAACAATTCAAAAGCTACATGGAAACCCGAAGATTATTGTAAGTGACAGACATCCCATTTTTACAGGAAATTTTTGGACGGAATTCTTGTTTGGGTACTCAACTGGCTCATAGATCATCTTATCATCCTCAATCTAATCATCAAACATAGATAGTGAGTAAATGTTTGGAAGGATATATTCATTGTTTTGTATCTAATAAGCAAGCACAATGGGTCAAGTGGTTACCTCTCGCTAAATGGTGGTATAACACTTCCTTCCATACTATAGAAAAAATGACCCCATTTATGGCACTTTATGGATATCATCCACTGTCCATCACATCTTATTTAAGTGAAAATTCTAGGGTTCAAGAAATGGAGGATCACATCGAGCATCAACAAGAAGTTCTCCAACTCTTAAAGGATAACCTAAATTTGGCACAAAATCGAATGAAACAACAGGTAGATCAATATCGCAGTGAGAGAAGTTTTGATGTGGGATACTAGGTATTTTTATGGCTACAACCATACAAAAAAATGTCCCTCAAGCAAGCTTAGAAGGATAATAAATTATCGCCAAAGTACTATGGTACTTACAAGGTGTTGCAAAAGATTGGTACTATGGAATACAAATTGCAGCTTCCTGCTTCTTCGCGAGTGCATCCAGTTTTCCATGTTTCATGATTAAAAAAGGTTATAGGGGACAAAATTCTAGTTCAAACAATATTTCTAGAACTTGATGAGGAAGGAAAAACCATATTGAAACCTGAAATAGTCACGGAAACAAGAGTTCGATAGCTACAAATTCGATCAATTTTAGAGTATCTCATCAAATGGAAGAACTTACCCACTGAAGATTCTACATGGGAGGATGAGAATTTTATAAAAAAACAACCAGAGCTACTCAAGCATTGAGGAAAACACTTTTTTGAAGGAGAGGAGCATGTTAGGTCCCTATATTACTAGTATAGTCCCTTATTGTTGTTAGTGTAACCCCCTTATTTTTATTGTTGTACCTCTATAACCCCACTATTGTTATTATTGTGCCTTTACATTATTATTGTTAGGTCAGCTAGGATTACATTGTGGCCCCACTAGGATTACCTTGTGGCCCCATGGACTCCTATATATAGAAAGGAGGTTTTGTTATTTGTAGCATTCAAGAATTGTTCATTTATGTAATGTATTAGAGGTTTCCCCCTCGAAGTAGCTGATTTCTAAGGCATTGATCTCTCTTTTCTTCTATTTTTGGAGTTGGTTTCACAACATCATAACACACTATTGTTGCAATTTTACTACAAGAAAATGACTATGGCTATGAGCAACCTATTGCTTTCTTTAGCATGCCACTCTAAGATGCCACTTTAAAGTATAACATAATGGAAAAGTAGGCCTTAGCTTTAGTAAAGGCCACGAAAGACTTTAGAGTGTACATTATTTATTCACATATCATTGCTTATGTTCCAAATGCAGTTTTAAAGGACATTCTAACACAGAATGGTCCTGATACTAAATGAGGCAAGTGGATTGTGTGAGGCTAGGAGGTAACTCCGCAAAACTGAATATGCATTAGATGGATATTATGTGTGTACTTATACATGGAGGTGAGACTATTTGGATTCACTTCCCAATGTCTCTTTGCCTTCCTTATTTACCAAAATACAATAAAATACAATCTCACCCAATCCCTTAGGATTAGGTGTTAAGATTCCCTCCTTTAATCTGAAGGGATGTTGGTGAGTCCAAGCATCATTCTGAACTTTTCAAAATTTTCTCTTCCAAGCGCTTTGGTGAAGATGTATGTAGTCTGCTCATTTGTGGAAAAATGACGTATATGGATGGTTTTAGCCTCAACATGATGTCAAATCAGATGGTATTTTGTATTGATGTGCTTTGTACAATCATGGAACTTTGGGTTATTGGCCAGCTTTATTGCAGACGTGTTGTTGATCATTAGTCGTGTTGAGTGCATTTATTTCATTTGCAAATCTTCTAGGATTTTCCTAAACCACACAATTTCCTTTGTTGCTTCAGCTGCTACCACATATTCTTCCTCGGTTTTGGAATCTGCTGGAACTGACTGTTTGCGTGATCTCCATGAGACAACTCCTGATCCAAGACTCATGGTATAATATGAAGTAGACACCCTGGTTTATTTTTCCCCATAAAATTATGAATCATAGTATTTGATGACACTGAAATTGCCTACCTGTGTATATTTCAGTCCAAAGTCTTGAGTCCCTTTCAAGTACTTTAGAATTATTTTTGCAGCAGACAAATGTCCTTAACAAGGTTTTTGCATAAACCTGGAGAGGACTCCAACAACAAATGGGATGTCTGGTCTGGTGGTAGTTAGATAGATAAGAATTCCTACAAGCAGTATATACTTCGTTGCATCCTCGAATTCATTCCCTTCAATGGATGTGAGATTCAATTTTTGTTCCATTGGAGTGGTTAAGGGATTGCATTCATCCATGCCAAACTTGTTCAAAAGATCTCCGATGTAATTATTTTGAGAAAGAAATATAAATTTAGGATGTTGAGTTACTTCAATACCCAGAGAGTAATGAACATAACCCAAATCAGTCATTTCAAAACCTTTCTTCACTTATTTCTTTATGGATGCAATATAACTCTCATTGTTCCCTGTCATCAAAAGATCACCTACATACACCATAAGATATAAAACTATTTTCCCAACTTTCTTAACAAACAAAGTTGCATCATCAAGATCAAAATGTTTGAAGTCAAGTTTCAGAAGATGCTCTGTTAATTTCTCATACCAGGCTGGCGGTGCTTGTTTGAAGCCATACAAGGATTTTATAAGCTTTCATACTTTATGTTCTTGGCCCTTCACAACAAATCGTTATGAATGGGACATAAAAACTTTTTCCTTTATATCTCCATTCAAAAAGGTGGTTTTTACATCCATTTGATGGACTTTCCATCCCTTCTGAGCTGCTAGGGCAAAGAGTGTCTAGATGGTGGGCCATTTTTTTGTGGGAGAAAATGTTTCTTCATAATCGACCCCTTCTTTCTTTGCAAAACCTTTTGCCACAAGCCTGGCTTTTTCTTATCAAGTGAGCTATCTTCTTTGTACTTGTTCTTGTAGACCCACTTACATTCAATTGGTTTGGTTCCCAAAGGAGGATCAACCAACTTCCAAGTTCCATTCTTTATCAAGGAATCATACTCCTTTTGCATCGCTTCATTCCATTCGTCATGAGAAGCGGATTCTTTGAAGGAAGTTGGTTCATGATCTGTAGACAAACTCAATTCACAGTTATAAGCAATATACATATCAACAGGTGTATCAAAATTATCTACATCACCTTCATTTCTTCTAGTGGAAATTATTGTTCCTGTGTTTCAAACCTCATCGGGAAGAAAATTTTCTAGTGTATTTGTCAGCCATTTGGGGGGACCTTTCTGAGATGGCCCAGGCTGCGCATTTGACTGAGTTGGAATTGAATCAAGATTCAATCTCTCAATTCTTTCAATCAGATCATTCAAGGTGTCATCCATGGTTGGTTCTTCATGTGGGGGAGAGAGTGCTTCGGAAAATTTTTCCACAGATTGATTCAGTATAGGAATCTCACCTTCAAGATGTGGATTCTGATTATCAAATTCTTGAAAATACTTTTCATGTGTGAATCTATCCACATGATGAAGTTGCCGCTCAACAACATTGTTAGTTTTGGAAGATTCAAGGAATATGACATCTCTTGCTATTACAAACTTCTTATTGACTTCATCATAGAGATGGTATCCTTTGGAGGTATTGGAATACCCTAAGAAGATACATTTTCGACTTCTAGCACCAAGTTTATTGCTTTGTACCTTGGGTATCAAAGCATAACAGGTGGAATTAAATACCCTGAAATGATTTACCGAAGGAATGTGGCCATGCCACATTTCATAAGGAGTTATGTTTCTAATTGAATTTGAAGGACACCTATTCTTTATGTATACAACTCATAGAACTGCCTCAACCCAAAACATCAATTTTAAATTCTTAAAAAACATCATGGAGCGAACCATATTTAAAATTGTCCTATTCATTCTTTCAGCTACACTGTTCTGTTGGGGATTATAGGGCACAGTTGTTTGATGTTTAATCCAATGTTGAAAAAGATCATTTTCAAATTCATTTGAACTGTATTATTTTCCATTATTAGTATGCAAAGAGATAATATGAGTTTGTGCATCATTTTCATTCCATGCATGAAAATTCTTGAATGTTTGAAAATCATCAGATTTGTTCTTCAATAAGTAAACCCAACACATTCTGGTGTAATCATCAATAAATGTCATCATATATTTATTTTCATTTGCAGAAGCAAGAGGCATAGGGCCACATAAATCTGAATGAATAAGCTCAATTTTTCTATGTGCTTTGGAATGTGAATCATGAAAAGGCTGTTTCTTATAATTTCCTAGAATACAAGCATCACATTGCTTAAGTTTCATAGGAATTGTAGGTAGTCCATTAACACCATTTTTCTTCAAAAATCGAAGACTGTCATACTTTAAGTGTCCAAATATAGCATACCATAAAAGACTTGATGAGAATGTACCTTCATCATGATGTGAACTGAATGCAAAGTTTTGTGCATGAGCAAAGGAACCTTGTAGCTTCAAGAGTCTTCCTTCTTCTATTCCCTCCATGACAAGTGAGTGATCTGATGCTTTTCTGAACTCAACCTTTCCATCAAACATGTGCATGGAGTGTTGTTGTTGGTGGATTTTGACCAAGGACAACAAGTTTCTCCTCAACTCAGGGAGGCATAGAACCTCATGCAGAAGATGATCTGGAAGACCAAACAAATTAAGCCTGACTGTGCCAAGCCCTGACAGCTTGAGTTTGGATTTATATGCGAAGTATAATACTCCATCAACTTTGTCAGTAAATTCTTCAAAAAAATATTTTCTAAATTTCATGTTACATGTTGCTCCTGAATCTAGCAACCAGTCATTTCTCTAAGAAGTAAATGAAACATCAAACACCTCTTCAGTTACTCCATTGTTACAATGTGCTACAACATAATGAGCAGATTGAGGTGCTTTACCTTTCTCTCTATCACGAGTTTTACCTTTTTCCTGGTTTCTTTGCTGCTCAATTTTATCCCAAGGCAACTTACATGTAGATGCATCATGCCAGTATTTATTACAACGTATGCAATTAAGATCAGATTTTTCAGTTTGAGTTTGTCTACCCCCTCTTCCTCTGAAATTTTTTCTTCCTCTTCCTCTTCGGCCACCTCTTCGTCTGGAATAATATTAATCATGAATCTTCTCTCTATGTGAAAATCATACAACCTCTTTAGAAGATAGAGGGGTTGTCATCTTTCCAAAAGCCTTCTCTCTTTCTGCAAACTTTTTCTCAAGGGAATCAAAGGTGATTTTCATGAGGTTTCCACTTGTTTACAAGGACTCAAGATAATGTGAGTAAGTGGGATACAATGCCTTAACATATGCTATGAAAGGTATATCAACTTCTACACCATTGTTATTAATGTCATGCATAATATATCTTGCTTCTGAAGCTAAAGCAAGAGGGAGGGTCATCATTTTTCTATTCAAGACTGAATAGCTTAATCATTAATTGAAAATTTTCAAGTTTTGATTGTGAGTCATAGAGTTATTTTAGCTTTCTCAAGGCTTAATAGGAATTTGAAAATGGTGTAATATGGCGACTCACATCTTCATTTATAGAAGCTGCAATCAAGGCATAGGCCTTGCAGTTCTTGTTTTCCAAAATGGCGATCTCCTTGTCTGAAGTGGGCTTTACTGGTGGAAAGTCTACTTCTCCTTCACAAATTTCTCTCTGCAGCTCATTAAAAATGACAGTGTGCTTGATTTTCCGAGACCATTCAGGATAGTTCTCCTTTCGAAAGAGAACAAATCCTACAATAGATATGAGAGAATGCATTCTTTTGAAGAAAAAAAAACTGTTCTGTCACGGTAAAAATTCAATTTTGGTTTAAATTCTACACTTCAAAACAAAATTTGTAAAAAAAATTTCGGAGAAAAAAAAAATCAGAGGTATTATTATGAGGGAGGGTTTATTTGGGGGAGGTATTAGCTGAGCGAGGGTGGAAGTGGGGAGGTATTTACTTGGGGGAGGAAGTCTGAGCAGTAAAGTAGTGTCAGGGAGGGAGTACAAGCTGACAGCGAGAGAATATGATGACAATATGCGTGGGAGGGGAGTCCACATGAAGTAGGAGCGAAGGGGAGGTGAGGGGGAAGGGGAGGAGTGGGCGCGAGGAGCATGAGGGGAGGGGAGGGTGAGGGAGGTAGGAGCAGAGGGGAGCGGAGGGGAGGTCTGTGGTGAGGGGGAAAGGGATGAGTAATGAGCAAGGGGAGGGGCGAGGGGGGTCTACGGAGGGGAGCGGAGGGAACCGTGAGGAATGAGAGGAGCAGGAAGTTGCGAGTGGCAGACGAGCATGAGGCTGTGAGTGACAACTGAACACGAGGTTGTGAGCGACAGACAAGTGTGATGAGTCACAAGTGAGTGAGCACTGCGAGGAGCAGAGTGAGTCGATGTGAGGGAGACAGCGTGGTGTTGTGGCCTGTAAATAATTTATTGTAATGAAAATTGATGTATGCTGTGGAGAATTTGCAAAATTT
This sequence comes from Pinus albicaulis, assembly GCA_034641835.2. NCBI lineage: Eukaryota > Viridiplantae > Streptophyta > Pinopsida > Pinales > Pinaceae > Pinus > Pinus albicaulis. The sequence goes on along the minus strand of CM076581.1, from coordinate 838,887,101 downwards.
TAGAAGGAACAGTTCTGCCAGGTGCTGGTAGAGAAGCAGAGAGGAAGGTATTCTAGGAGAGAGTTACAAGGGCAGGGTTGCTAGAAATATAGTTGGCTCTGATACCATGTCAGGCCAAGAGGTAACTCCGCAAAACTTAATATGAATTAGATGGAGATTGTCTGTGTACTTATACATGGAGGTGAGACTATTGAGATTAAATTCCCAATGTATCTTGGCCTTCCTTATTTACTAAAATAAAATAAAATACAATCTCACCCAATCCCTACAATATTCTAAAATTTGCATGCAGCAAATTGGAATATTAAATTTTGTTGATTTCACTTTGGAGATGAATAAATGGGTAAGGAAGCCCATGCATAATAAAAACCTAAATAAAATACCTCATAATGTGAAAGGGGATCAAAATAAAAGATGGATTTCACACCTTCGTGTGTGAACATGGAATTTTGCATGTGGACAAGGTCAAGTTTGACCAAGTCAACAGTGCTGGGATAGGAGGTGGAGAGCATCTTGTGAGACAACATAGAGATAGTGGGAGTAAGATTCCTTGGTGGAGGAAACCCTAATTGAGTGGGGCCCAAGGCAAGAAGGCTCACACAGGTATAAAAGGAGGGAAAGGAAGCCATAGCAAGGCATATTTGGAATGATATTTGATTTGTCTTCTTGGACTTTTCTGCATCCTCTTGTTGTTTAGCAGAGTTGTTGTGCTGCCTAGCACAAGGATTTCCTATTTAGGAATCCTTCTCCTTTCTTGATAGGCCTCTTGAAGGAGATTGTAATGATTTTCCTCACATCCAAGCATGGGGCCAAGCATCCTCCTTCAGCTATAACGCTATTTCTGTAGCAGTATAATGTTGTGTTGCACGGTGTTGCAGTGAGGGTTCAAAACACCACTTCCTACACTCATTTTTCAAAGAAAGGAGGCTCCTTTCCTTTAGGAGATCAGTAAGGAAGTCTCAGGAGCATATTTTCATATCTTGGCACTTGGCCAAAGGACTTCCATTAGCTACAACGTAGTCCCTTGTAGGAACTACGTCATTTCTTGCAGTGTTGCAGTGTGAGGGTCAATTCTCTCAATCTTGATCTTGTTTCTTAGGGAAAGGGCCAACCCTTCTCCCAGAAACCTTGTAAGAAGGATCCTCCTTCAATTATTGTATTATTTAGATGTATGTATCCAACGCTTCAGTTAGACTTCATTTTTTAGATCTATATCTGCAGATCTAACATTTTTTACATTGTGCTTTCATGAAACCCTTGCCGGGTTATTTCCAGAATATGTGAAAGGGGCTAGATCCCGATTTTTCTTCATGATTTGAGTAAATAAACTCTAGATATGTTATTTTCATTCCATTGTAGTAGAAAAATTCTAAGTTGTGCATGCTTCAGTAATGTCTACATTACATAAGTCATGGGGTTTGGGCCTTTTTGAGCCATATCGGGACTAGGAGATCTTTTTAAACAAGAAAAGGAGATTTTTTTCCGAATATTTTCTGGGTGTGAGTTCCATATTACATAATCTAAGGGATACCAACATTATTTCTCTCTATTATAACGTAATTATCTGGGAATAACATTTTTATGGTCTAAATGCTGAATTTTCCCCACTTGGAATAATGTAAAGGAGTCCCTTTTTGCTGTTGTTGCATTCATTTGATGCCCATGTGTTTTTCAACACATTTTATGAGATAATTTCTCAATTCTACTCCAGTATTGTGCTTATGCATTGTTGCAGTCCAATTTTAGGATATTACAGTGGTATCGAAGCATGATATTTGGCTCAGCCTGTGAGTTCCAGATATCAGAAGGAGAAAGATCAGAATTATGGAGAGGATGAGTTTACTCTCATCACTTTTTAGATCCAGAAATAACCTCTCCAAGGAGGTTAAGCAGATGAAGGAGAAGAGATGCCAAGAAACTCCTAGAGGGTTTCAAGAAGAGGAAGAACCATGCACTTCCTATTCTCAAAGAGAAGAAGACATGAGGACAAGAAAAATTTGGGAGGGGAGGATTGTAATATTCCAAAATTTGCATGCAGCAAATTGGAATATTAAATTTTGCTGATTTCACTTAGGAGATGAATAAATGGGTAAGGAGGCCCATGCATAATAAAAACCTAAATAAAATCCCTAATAATTTCAAAGGGGGTCAACAAAAAAGCTGGATTTCACACCTTCGTGTGTGAACAGGGACTTTTTCATGTGGACAAGGTCAAGTTTGACCAAGTCAACAATGCTGGGATAGGAGGTGGAGAGCATCTTGTGAGACAGCATAGAGATAGTGGGAGGAAGATTCCTTGGTGGAGGAAACCCTAATTTAGTGGGGCCCAAGGCAAGAAGGCTCACAAAGGTATAAAAAGAGAGCAAGGTAGCCACAACAATGCATCTTTGGAATGATATTTCATTTGTCTTCTTAGACTTTTCTGCATCCTCTTACTGTTTAGCAGAGTTGTTGTGCTGCTTAGCACAAGAATTTCCTATTTAGGAATCCTTCTCCTTTCTTGAGAGGCCTCTTGAAAGAGATTGTACTGATTTTCCTCACATCCAGGCTTGAGGCCAAGTATCCTCCTTCAGCTACAACATTATTTCTATAGCAGTATAACGTTGTGTTGCAGGGTGTTGCAGTGAGGGTTCACAACACCACTTCCTGCAGTCATTTTTCAAAGGCGGGAGACTCCTTTCCTTTGGGAGATCAGTAAGGAAGGCTCAGGAGCAGATTTTTATATCTTGGCACTTGGCCAAAGGACTTCCATCAGCTATAGTGCAGTCCCTTGTAGGAACTATGTCATTTCTTGCAGTGTTGTAGTGTGAGGGTCAATTCCCTCAATCTTGAACTTGTTTCTTAGGGAAAGGGCCAACCCTTCTCCCAAAAACCTTGTTAGAAGGATCCTCCTTCAATTCTTGTATTATTCAGCTATATGTATGCAAGGCTTTAGTTATATTGTGTTTTTCAGATCTAGATCTGCAAATCTAACATTTTGTACATTATGCTTTCATGAAAGCCTTGTCGGGTTATTTCCAGAATATGTAAAAGGGGCTAGATCCCCATTTTTCTTCATGATTTGAGTAAATAAACTACAGATCTGTTATTTCCATTCCATTATAGTATAAAATTTCTAAAAATCGTGATTTGCATGCTTCAGTAATTTCTTCATTACATAAGTCATGGGGTTTGGGCCTTTTTGAGCCATATCGGGACTAGGAGATTTGTTTAAACAAGCAAAGGAGATTTTTTTCTAAATATTTCTGGATGTGAGTCCCATATTACATATTCTAAGGGATCCGAGTTATATTTCTCTCTGTTATATCACAATTCTCTATGAATAACGTTTTTATGGTCTAAATGCTGCATTTTCCCCACTTGGAATGATGTAAAGGAGTCCCTTTTTGCTGTTGTTGTATTCATTTCATGGCCATGTTTTTTTCAACACATTTTATGAGATAATGTCTCACTTCTACTCTAGTATTGTGCTTATGCATTGCTACAGTCCCATTTTGGGATATTACAATCCCTTAGGATTAGGTGTCAACAGATTTCTACAATTTTGGAATATGACATAGAAATAAAACCCACTAAACTCATAAAAGGTCAGGTTTAGCCAAACTCATGGCTGAATAAAATTTTCATTCTTTAGATATTAATTTTATTTCCCAAATAGATGATCAGGAAGAGATGGCGACTCCAGAGATCACTGAAGCCTTTTCAGACTCACCATGGTATGCAGATATTGTATTTGTATTACTAAATTTACAAGCTCATCCTATATTTTCAAGAACAAAAGCTAGATTTTTAAAATTAAAGGCAGTAAGGTTTGTATCATAGACAATGTACTCTTTTGGAAAGATCATGGTTGATTTTTATTGAATTGTTTTCTTAAAGAAGAAGCTGACAAAGTTTTGGAAGAATTTCATGTAGGTGATTGTGGAGGACATCTATACTGGAAAAATACTGCAGAAAAAATCTTGAGAGCTGGTTTTTACTGGCCTACCTTGTTTGCAGATGTAAAAAAGTATGTGACCTCCTGTTACAAGTGCCAAATCTTTGAAGGAAAGAAAAAGTTGTTACCCCTGCCCTTAAAACCAATCTCAATAGAAATTAATTTTCAACAATGGGGTCTTGAATTCATTGGTGAAATTCACCCTCCATCCTCAACCCAACATAGGTGGATTATGACAGCCACTGAATATTTCACTAAGTCGATAGAAGCCATACCCTCTAGGAAAGCCATTGACACTATCATAATCTCCCTTTTAGAAAACAACATACTCTCAAGATTTGGATATTGATGCAGCCTAAGCTTCTTAAACCCACATTATGAAAGTAAATGCATATTCTCATGCATATAACTAAAATAACTCCACAGAATAGCACCAAGTTTTTTCATTCTGAAGCTACTAGATATGGTACAGCATGAAGCCACACATAATAATCATATGAATGCTCTTCACATGTATGCGTTCCAAATAAATGGAAATTATTATGCGGAATTAAATTCCTTAATCACAATTATGTTTCTAATTACATAATTAAATATCCACTTTATGTAATTCATATCTACGAATTTGACTTTGGATAAAAACCAAAAGTGCCAATATATATATATATATATATATATATATATATATTGTGCTCACATCTATAGTTAGTAAACCTCTGCCCAACTATTTATGCAACCATCCATCCAAAGTTCATTGCATTTTAATAAGCACAACCTTTAAGGTTTTCATTATATGTGAAATAGCCAGTTTTTTAGTGCAACGTGGCAACTCCAGACCCTTAACGCACTCCTTCAAAAAATACAACTTACCATTTCTACTCCAGCGAATACAATTCTTCTTCTTTGCAAAACCATTTTCGCTATTTCACTGTGTCATTAAATCCGGGTTCCAAACATATAACCTTTATTTCTGTTGTTCCTTCTCTCCCAGTTCCATGCTAGAGTACGATGTTTTAATTACAATTATACCAATTTGATCGCGATAACCAAAGATCTCTGTAACGCTTCTGCCACTGTTTCATTGAATGGTCACATTGTTTAAATGATTCACCATCGATCCATTCTACACGTCCAAGTTTCTATTTCAAAATTCGACCAGGAACACCGTCCCTCAAACATATATCATTGTTATTCTTTTAAAGCTTCTATTTGTCACTTGAATGCACATCTGATGCATATCGTTCCAAGTCTGATTTTTGGCTCTATATAATGTATTCAGAATATCAAATTGAAGTGTCATTTTCTCTTTTGTGTCATCAATCCATTTAGTGATCGATGACTGAGCTTAACACACACAAAATCATACAAGATTCAAATATAAACATAAAATACAGTCATACAGACTTCTCGGAATTTTATGTTATATATGATTTCTCAGCATTTTATGTTTATATATCCTTTGAATTCATTTGATTCTTCTCACCTTTACATAGTGCAAATTGGACATCGTTCTCTTAGAACACATAGTCTCATGAATTCATAAATCATGTAGCTCAGATACACAATAAATGAATTTCCTTTGATTCTTCGATTTCACCTGCACACATACATACTATGCCAAACTTCGATTCATCACATGAAATTATGAATTAAATTTCTCAATGCACATTTAAATACTCAAAAAATCAAGTCTTTATATAAACAACCTAATATTTACACAGGTTCTTCTCTCTAGCCTAATTCTCTAGTCAATGACCTCTTCACCTATTCTCTGGCCCGTAGGCTTCACAATCCAAACATTTCCTACCTATCTAAATCCTGAATCTCTCTATATTTTTTTAATGCGTTGAGGTTTATAATTTTTATATAAAAGGTTTTGAAGCCATTTTTGGTTTCAGATCCTCCATCTTCTCAAAAAAATCCTGAATATCCTCCAAGTCCTCGTTTGACTCAACTAATCCCTAAGGATCCTCTCTCATCCACAAAATTATGAAACCAATTATAATTTAGGATTTACAATTAATTCTCAAATCTCTCATTCCCTATGGAATCTCAACTATCCTAATACTCTCATGTTCACTTTCGAGAACATTTACAAAATTCCTCTCAATATTTAATTAATCCATATTCTAAATATCTCTCACTAAAATCACTCAAAATCTTAATAATTAAATTAATTTGTTACATAAGAATCCAACTTCTTAGAAAATATAAGACCATCTATATCTATTAAAATACAAAGAATTTTCTGAGCCTAATGCTCCTACATCAGATGCCCTCAAAATATTATCACTGACAATGCAGCTGCAATCCAAAAAGATGAGTTACTTCTGCCATAAATACCACATTACCCTTGGCCATTCTACTACATATTACCCTCAAGGTAATGGCCTTGTTGAATCCTCCAATAAAAGCCTTGTGAACATCATCAAGAAATTACTAGAAGATAACAAGAAAACTTGGCACAAGAGGTTAGTTAATGCCTTATGGGAAAATAGACTTACCACTAAAAAATCTATTGGTACATCCTTTTACCAACTTTTTTATGGAATGGATGATGTTTTTCCATCTTCCTTAGGAGTACCTATTATGAAGATATTCCAAGAGCTAAAAGTTGAGACCAATGACATTCAAAGAAGGATTAACTAAACCATACACTACAACAAACAAGAGAAGATGTTTATCTTAAGTCTCAAGTTATCCAAGACAAGATTAGGAAAATTTTTGACAAGAAAAGTAAAGAAGATGATTTCTATATTGGTGACAAAGTTCTAAAGTGGGATTCAAGAAGTGAAGAAAAGGGTAAACATGAAAAATTTGATTTTTTATGGAAAGCACCTTATGCTATGTATGGTTACAGAGGTAACAATGCTTTCTTTTTGAAAGAGATGGATGGATCAGATTTGTTAGGTGGACCTGTCAATGGCAGAATGCTGAAACATTACTACTCTTCAGAAATAACCAATAGTTAACTTTGTTTACTTTACTCATTCTACATAACATTGTAGATTTTAGATTGGATTGGAAGTTTTTACTAAAAAATTTCAAGCACGGAGAGAATTCCCTAAGCTTTGAAAGGTAAAATATCATAATTATGAATAATTTCAGAGCTCAGACAACATTTACAAGGCCAGCACAATCATAATTCAAAGGCCACTAGTCTCAAAGTTCTTGACATTTCACTAGGAAATGCCATCCCCATATGGAGCCACTGTTAGGTTCCTATAATAATAGGATTCATAATTTTTGAATTGAATTTGATTAGTCTTTTAATATGTACCTACATTTCTTTCTGCAAGTTGTTTTCCCATATAATAAAATAAAAAATGAAAAGAGGGTAAAATTCCTAAAATAAAAATCAAAGGACTTGAAAAGAAAAAGATCAAAAAGAATAGAAAAACGGACCCCCAAAAAAAAAAAATAAGAATAAGACATGATGCAAGTCAAAATGCCACTACTAGTTACTTTTTATTGCAAATAAATTATTATGTGCATCTTGTTCAAAATCCCATAATCCATGACGATTTAAATAGTTTAATCTTAACTTTTTCATGCTTTAAATTTCATGTTTATAGATAGAGAATAAAGATCTTTTCAAACAGTTTAAACTTGACAAATCAGTAGATAGTTAGAAAATAAAAGAAGAGCTCAACAGTTTAATCTGAGCCCTTGGATGAAATAAGGTTAGAATTAGATAGTTTTTTGTTTTAAATGAAAAATGGATTAGGGTTTGCAAGCTCAAATGCACCCATGCAAATAAAGGAAAAAATGGAAGAATAAATGATGGGTAGGTAGAAAGAAGATATAAAAGGCATGGATAAAAATCATCTGGAAAATTACTAATGATACAAATTAAATCAACTCAGAAACATATTGCAGAAAAGATAGATACCAAACTAGACAAAACACTGGCGGAAAAGGCAGAAGCCTCATGGCTTCTTCATGTAATCTCTCTTATTAAAAGAATTTTAATTTACAATTTAAATAGATGAGAGAAGATAGTCCGTGCTATCTTAGACTCTTTTGGTTGAGTTAATTACTCACCAAAAACCCACCAAGATAGGAGTTCCTAAACAAACTCCATCTTTTGAGGAACAACCCAACAACCCAAGATTTAGGAATATTTAATTAATTATTTTATTATTTTCGATTTATTATTGTTATTTTAGAGAGGCTAAAATTCCCCCCTTCAATGAAAAATCCAAAATAATAACGAGGAATCATCTTCCAAGTTCTTACGTTGATTCTCAAAAAACATTGCCTGAAAAACCGCCAAAGCTGGATGCTGAAAAATTGCAATCTGAAGAGACCATGAGTCAGCTGTATGTCTGATTCATGTCTGAATTTCGCTTGACAACTACATCAAGTGCCAAGTTGCAAAAGGATCCATCTATCCTTTGCATGAAAGCAGCATCCTTTGTCCACTGACAAAATTTGTTCAAAGCCCACCGGCTGATGATGTCAAAAACAACTCACTGTTGCTTTTACTGTGCTGAAAACTGTCACTGCTTCTTTGCTGTCGACTGCCCACTAGAAATTTTTTTGATGCCCACTGGAAAATTTGTTGACTTCCCATTGGAAAAGTTGTTGATGCCCACTGGAAATTTTGTTGATGCCCACTGGCTGTTGGAGATGCCCATTGGCTGCTTTTGCTGGTTGTGTCGAGACTTTGAGTCTGACAACCACTGTCAATCTCATTGACATTTTCCCCCCTTTGTCAACAGAAAGGAGAGACACTTCTCTGGAAAATATTGTTGAACTCCCCCCCTTCAGGGGTAGGAGTTTTACACTGTTTTACTCCCCCATTCAACTGCATGAGAGTACCATCATGTTTTCACTGTTGGCTGCACAATGTGTGATCGTATGCGGTTGTAGAACTGAAGCAATCTTTTAACTGTGGATGACCATTCCCAAGGGTCGATCCATTCATAATGGATCTTCAATCTTGCTGATTTGTGTTGATTGTGACATTTGTCTGAGGAATGAGTGGACTTTCCACAATGGCTACAGGGATGGAGATCAAAACACTGATCTTCCATATGACCGGTTCTCTGACAATGAGAACATTTCGGTTTATCTTCAACTTCGGGTTGTGTGGAATTCTCTTTTTCGGCAACTTTGGGTTGCATTCTCTGCTGGTTGTCTACAACTGTCTCTGAATGTGCTGAGGGGATCTGTTCAAGAAATCTCGCACTGACGAATTGAATGGGCTTGGAATAATCGGGAATATGTAAGTTGACGTCATCTTGGACATATCCTAAGCCTCGTCGATTCTTGTTATTCTGAAGTTCTTCCTAGGGCTTGATTATGGGCTTGGAAGAAATTTGAACTGGAACAAATTCATCACTTGAAGTTGTCTGAATGAATGACTTATCATTTGGATGGTTCAAAGACTTATCATCTGGATGGTGCAAAGACTTGAAAGTATCATTCTTTTCTTGCAATTCAATCCTTTGAAGTTGCGACTCGAGCTTAAGAAACTCAATAGTTTCATGTGTTTGTTGGAGATGCCATGAAAGATCAGCAAGAGTGCCTTTGCTGACGTGCACCATGTCTTCATCATTGGAGATGATCAAATTGTGAAGAATGTTTAACAACTGAATATGTTGCACCATCTGAACTTGTGCACTTGAAAACAGGCTCTCTTTTCATAGATGTCGTACTTTGAACTGCTGCACTTGAATGACAGGCTCGCTTGAATGTGGCTTGAATGGCACGCTCTCTTGATTTGTGGCTGATTGCACTTGCCAGAGTTGTAGAATTGCCTTGCTTAAACTTTGGAATTCACGCTCGCTTGATGATGGTCGTGTTTGTTTAAGAATGCACTTGACTTACTAGATGACTTCACGCTCACTTGAATGAAAAACCACTCTCGCTTGATGTTGATGTCAACTTGGTTGATTGATGTCAGAGTTGAACTTGTTTGGTTGCTTTTGATGGTCGCTGCAATAAACTGCACTCTGGCTTGCTTGATGGTTCGATCTTTGTACTGTCTTGACGCAAATTGCTTGAAATCACGCTCGCTTGGAGATGTAAACGCGTTGCTTGTTTGAAAAAAAAACTCATGCACTCAATTGTAAAGCAAGGGTGTCGAACACTGTCGACAATGCACCCAATAAAGCTTACAATGATTCACTTTTAAAATAATGAATTCACTTGTCTTCTTAAAAATTCATTAACAATGAATTTTTAATGATTAACATAACATAGTGAATTTGATTACAAGTTCTGAAAAGAATGTATAACAACGCTGATGTAAACTTTTGAGTGTGCAAGTACATGAACTTGATTAAGTGAATTTGTTGTTTGATGTAGAATGCTGATGTAGACAATCGTTGATTATGTGTTGAAGTTGTGCAGATGCATGTGTTGATCTTGCAACTATTTTGTTATAAGTGTTGTGCTTGCTTTATGTATGAAATTATTAATGTGTCACAACTAGACACAGATCAACAAGCAACAATAATGAAGCCATAAAAAAACATGCGCCATCAAACACACATGGTGTACCTAAGATCCCCTTATTCAATTTCGGGCGGATCTAGGACACATCAACACCAAAAAAATGATATCTTTATTAATCACTGAGTACATCATCTGAAGCAATGATAATGCCAAGCTGGGAGCCCTTTGAAACAACTCGCCTTCAAAATCTGAATGGATAGTGACACGATCTCTCTCAAAGTAAACAATACTTTTAATTACAACAACTTTCACTTATCACTCCAAATACAAACGGAAACTCTCCTGAGCTCTCCAAATTACAACCTATCACTCCAAGGATTTAAAACATCACCCTTATGACTCCAAAAGATTACAAAAGCATCACAATGCTCAAAAAAAAAAAAAATCCTACTTATTCCTCCAAATAAATTCAACTTATTCCTCCATTTTTTTTAACAAAAATTTGGGTGCCACTTTCCAATGGAGTCCCCCATGGTGGGCGCCAAAACAATACTCAATAAATACCTATGCAACCATGTTCAGAACCCAACTCGGTACTGCAAGAATATTGGCTCCCAAGTTCGAATATTCAATAAAACATGTACAACCAAGTTTCATTGATGAGCACCCAAATTATAATATTCTCGATAATGGCTCCAAATATTTGTTAAAAGCATATGTGAGACATATTCAAAACTGCCTACTAACAGAAGCATGCAATTCACAATCCAAGTCTGGGATTTTTCAGACGCGGCTAACAATATATGACATTTAGAAAATGCACTTTGATTTCATACCGTTATTTTGTTACGAGTATACGATCCAGCTCCCTGGCAGCAGCAATGGCAGGATAGATCACGGTTGTGTCACTGAATTGCATGCACACAACTTTACCATCGTTTAAATTATTACTTCGAACGGGATTTGAAGAATTTTGAAACCTGCACTTTCAATTTATGGACTCTATTATTTTTATAAAAGAGTGATGACTCGTGTCCTTATGTTGACTTTGTAGGCAAATTATTCTTGAGGCCTGGTCTACCTTGTCTGTACTATGGCAAGGATGGGATGGAGTGCAAATGGGGATGTTTGAGATTCTAATTTGTCAACACAAATGTGAAGAATTCTTGTCTTTCCACCTTTGTCAATATCTATGTACCTTGAAACCAGATTATAAAATGGTCACAACGTTCTTGTTATAGATATCTTGGAGCAGATTTGTTGGGGAAGAAAGAGATCTACTGGTGAAATAATGCAGACTGCAGTGCTCTTCATGGAAATGGCAACTTCAATTTCTCAATTCTTATGAACGTTATCAAACATGCTGACCCAGAATTATGGCAGAGAAGGAACGGAGGCTTTTAAATGAGTTTCAATTCATTTTTTACATTATTCGACTCATTTTCACACGCTGTAGAATGTTGGTGGCTTTTGAAATGCCTTTCAAACGATGAATACCACACGATTTTAAAACGTTGGATACCACACGACTTTAAATGCCTTTCAAATGCTGAATTGATGCATTTCAAATGCTGTCAAACACGCTGTTGCAGAAGTCGATGCCAAAAACGCTGTTGATGCCGGAATGCATAATTCACTTCAGAAAATGCAGAACGCTGGTTCTATTCATCCGTTCAACGCTGGAATCAATCAAATCTGATGCCACAAAAATGCTGGATTGATGGTGCATCGATGTAAAACAGCAGCCTGTACTCTTTGAACAAATGAATTGATTACAGAACTGATGTTTTGCAGAATCGATGTAAAATCAAATGCAGATTGCCACATGAAAGAACGTGAACGCTGGTTATTTGCTGATCGAAACGCTAATTGAACTGGTTCAAAATGCTGTTATTAAACTCCACATGAAACGTTGTGAAATCGCTGAATCACAAGCCAATCAAACGCTGGATTGAAATGCTGATTCAAAGTGCAGAACGCTGTGTAGAAAGCTTGTTGAATGGCTGGTTCATACGATGTCAAACGCAGAAAAAATGGGCTGAACGCTGGTAAACTGTTTTTAAAACGTTGTTTCAACTACTTAAAAAATGCAGAACGTTGTTTCAGTTCGATGCCAAATACAGAGTCGTTGTTTCAGTTCGATGAAAGTGCAGAATCGATATGAATCGATTGTTTTAGAATCGATTGAATGTTTGGAGGGGCAGCGCTCATCATTCACAGGCCTAAAACCTTTTCTACAGTGCTTTACCACAACGCTCCATAATACTACAAGGGCTTACCCACCAAAATTGAGCACTTAACCTCAGCAGCAAAAATCAAATACCAACAAATAACGCAACATACCTCTTTAAGCCAATTGCGGGAATTTTCTTTACAGCCACAGACTGAAAGCTCTTTACAGCCTCGATGCGCTCCAATTCAAACCACCATATTCTCTCTTATGCGCTGATTCTACCATGCTCAGGACTTCACAAGTTCTCCACAGGCCTAGCAATCATAGTAACGCTCTGATACCACATGATACAAATTAAATCAACTCAGAAACATATTGCAGAAAACATAGATACAAAACTAGAAAAAACACTGGCGGAAAAGGCAGAAGCCTCATGGCTTCTTCATGTAATCTCTCTTATTAAAAGAATTTTAATTTACAATTTAAATAGATGAGAGAAGATAGTCCGTGATATCTTAGTCTCTTTTGGTTGAGTTAATTACTCACCAAAAACCCACCAAGATAGGAGTTCCTAAACAAACTCCATCTTTTGAGGAACAACCCAACAACCCAAGATTTAGGAATATTTAATTAATTATTTTATTATTTTGGATTTATTATTGTTATTTTAGAGAGGCTAACAACTAATTTCCCTCCCCACAATGTGCTCTAGTACTAAAAACCTTTATTTATAAAGACTCAGATCATTTATATGACTTCTAGTGGGACTGGATCCACATCTTAATGACTGATTGGCACTAAGTATTGGATCCTAAATAATTAAAACCATTCCCCTTCATAAAAATCCCTTTTTCTCCTTACTTCATTCATTTTCCTTTGCAAAATCCCGGCCTTTTCCTAAGTTTAAAACACATTTTACCTAGGAAAAGTAAAACCCCCTTCACTAATTCCCTTTTTTCTATACCAAAATACCCAAAAAACCTACAAAAATACTTTACCCTAAGTGTAAGTGTGAAATTGTTAAAATGGGGCCACCATTATGAAAATCCCGCCCACTGACTTTAAATTACACTGAGTATATTTATGTACTTCCACATTCATTTCATTCATTAACATTCAACTTATATATTAAATCTTTTATAAGCCTTCCATCTCGTATTATATTAATTCATTTATATTAAATAGCCCCAACCCATACTTTATGTTTATCCTATGGTATATTATACCCACGTGATAATTACCCCACTCCCCATAGGTTTAAACTAACCCTTTTATATTAAATCTGCCTAATATTTACATTACACCTGCATATATCCCATTTGTTGTGTAAAATATTAAACCCACCTATCCCGTTAAACCTTAGAACATTAAGTTAAAACTTATTTTTAACGTATAATATAAACCCGTCGTATAAAAAGACTCCCGGGCCCCATGCCTAATACTCAACAACTAAGCCGAGTAATCTTGACCGTTCGAATCTCCCTGATTGATACAACACCCCAGAATCCATATTACAAATTCAATAGTGCGATCAATAAATGAATTCAGATTTGCGATAAAAGCATTTTTTATCCACTCTCTCTCCTCCATGTGTCACAAATATATTGGATCGCATCCTCTGGAGAAATATCATTTACCACCTTTTGTCAATGCGATAACCACTCAGCGGTAAATAACCTCCTCGCGCCTAAAATTCTTCCAAATTGAATTGAACATTATTAAATGTGAATACTGTTCAAAATCCAAATTCTTCATAAAACAAATGGTTGTATGAATTTCACTCTTCTATTTCTCTTTTACTCATAAGCCATTCCTGACTGAGAAAAAAATGGTGTCGCCCCTGTTTGAAGGAAAAAACAACAGAAATTCAACCAAATTTACTGCAGCGACTGCTGAAATCCTCCAGTCTGAATTTAAAATACCTCATCAAGCTTTTGAAAGCTTCCAAACTCCCAGAAAACCCTTCTTTCGAGTCAAATTCCTAAATTCACAGTTATTTTTGAAGAAAAGACTTATCCATTTATCTGAAAAGAAACATACTACTGAATTTAAGCCTTCTTGAAGCCTATTTGCCTAAGGAATAACGTTGTTGCCTCCAAAATTCATATTTTCTTCAAACCCTAATAATTTCACAGTTTTTTTGTAGACCTTTAGAAACCCCCTGAGTGATTCAAAGCCCTTTTATAATGCTTAGAATCCCTTTCTTGATGAATTTGATTGTTTTAGGGCTGTTTCATGAAATAAATTTGCAGTAAACCCTTGCTAGGTATTCTTGAGTCTGTTTAAGGTTAAGAAATTGATTTTTAGAAAATAATTGACAATCTGAAGTAGAAAAACCCAAAATTCACCTGTTGCAGTCCAAGAGAAACCTTTTTTATACTAAAAATACCTTCTGTAAATAGTTTAATCTTACAAAAGTGTATTAAAAAACCTAAAAAATAGCATTTTTAAGATCCAAATGATCAAATTATTAAAAAAAAACTTACCAATGGCCTCTAAAAACACAATTGTCATCAATCCACTACAACCTCCTATTGTAGATGTTGAACATAACCCATTGGCTGATGTAGACTATAAAATCATTGATCCAATAACTGAATTTAGCCTTCTTGAGCTCCACTGCTGGAGCCAAGAGAAATCTTTGGATCAAGTAGATGAAGTACTTGTTTGGGAGTCTAATTTGCCCAAATATGTAGTTCCCACACCCATAAATGCCCCAAGGCCATCAAATTGTGTCAAACTCATTACTCCCCGGATCAAAGAGCAATAGTCAATGCCGAGAAATAAATATTATTTACTATCATTGTTGAATCCATAAACCAAATGCTTCAGTTGCAACTAGAGCCTAATGCAGTCCCTTTGTCTATTGAGGCTCTTACAAAGTCTTATCTAGATTTAGAATTTCCTAAAATATTTCAAATCTTCCAAACATTCATGCCCTCTTATGTTGAAATTTCCAAGCTTAACCCTCCATATTCATCCTCAAAATTTCCAGAAGGATCAACACACATTATCTCAATGCTATCTTTTATCCTTGGTTACTTCACTGATGAACATACTGATGAATCTATACTTGGTTTCCTATCTATTTTTGTTCTTGGTCAGCCCTTTGTAGTCATTTATAGTTTTGCTGAATATATTGTTGATAGTATGCATGAAAAGCTTGTAAAACTTCCTACTGAAGGTGTTTTTAGATACACCTCATTTCTCTTCCATATGTTTCTCTATTTTCAGTCAGATAAATTTCCAATAGCTCTTCAAAAGATGAATGTAGAGGGTAATGCACAATCTATAATTTTTTGGACTTCCTTAATCAGAAAAGAGTCAACTGAGTTCACATATGTAGACTTCACAGACTCTTTTATTCACCCATTGGTAACTTTTCTCTAAAACAGTGTGCAACCTAAGATCAATAATGAAATTAAGAAATTTTTACAGTTGTTAGAGAAGAGCAGGACAGATGATTGGTATTTATACAAAAATCACATTGAAGTAAGAGTTTATAGGTAAAACCTCTTGCCCTACAGATTTCTAAAGTATTTACCAATGAGATTGTTTGCCTTAGAATATCTAAGATAGATTTTGAACTTAGATTCTGTAAAAATTTTGGCTGCAAAAAATAAAACCCAGTTTAAATTGAAAAACCAAGTGGGTCCCTTCATATGCAACAACAGAGAAGTAGGTGCATAAGAAGCAAAGCAACTGTTAGAGTGTAAGTCCAGTGAATGTTTCCTTTGGTACTATGATCCATATGGTATAATCAACAAGATCAGGGTTAAATGTAAATTAACCCCATATGTTCATGATAAGAAGCCTGACATTGAAAAGTTTTCAAACCAAACAAAATGGTTGTAAAATACATTGATAGAATCTGTCAAGCAAAGTAATACTAGTCACACTTTACAGAATCCAGTTCAGGAGGACAAAGAATAAAGAGAAAAAGAGAATAAGTCTCATACATTGCTAAAACCACTACAGAAACCAAGATTAAACTAAGGTATACCAAGAATCCAAAGAAAAATACAACAGATAAAGAAAAGGAAACAATTGAGGTTTTAGACGAAGAGAATCCAGATAAAGACAGTGTGCCACCAACAAAGATTAAAAATGAGCAACAACGTACTACTTCCAATGCACAATTAACTCAAAAACAGAACAGTGTGGAAGTATCTTCATCAAAACATCCATAGGATAAGGACATCAGATATCAAAGAAGAGTATAAAGAGATCAAATCTAAGAATGAGGAAATCAAGAACGAAATCTATTCTCAATATTTGAAGCAGACTCCAGGGATTCAAAATAGGCTTCTTTTAGCCTTTGATTATAAGAATAAGAAATTTTTGATGACAGTGCTACATCCAACAATGCCTAAACCTACAATATCATCAGATTATAAGAGGGTTGATATTGAAGTTCCTATAGAAGAAATTCATCCCTTGGATCAGATTAAATTCCAAAAATAAAGTTCAGAAATGCTTTATTCCATAATGACAACAAAATCAATGAGTGTTCAAAAGCTCCAGAACACTTTGAAAAATATGAAAGATCAACTTAAGGTTGAGAAAGCTTCTTCATATGCTAAAGACACTACAATCAAATCTTTAGAGGAATTAGTGATTGAATTGGGTTATTACCCTTCTAATGTGAAAGCTGCAGAGGAACTAGTAAAGAAGAAAAATGTTGATATTGTAGCACTCAGAAAGCAATTGAAATTACCTCCTATAGAGAATCCACATTCTAAGGAGTTTTTATAGGAAGCAAACCAAAAGCATGAGATGATGAATCTCATATTATAGATGACAACACAAATCAAGGAAATGGAAATTGAGATCGAAAAACTAGTCCAAGAAAAAGAAGCTGCAAAAACCAAAAATATCCCTCCTACAGTAATTCCTATGGTGATAACAACAGTCCCATCCACTTTAGTAGAAGAATTGGCTCCAAAGGTTCCATTAGCCACAACAGTGCCAGTCACTTCATCCACCACTTCTGCCACTAAATCTTCTACTTCAGCAATTCAACAGTTAGATGAGGCCATCAAATTGATAAAGGAAATGAAATAAATGTCCATACAAACTAATGAGATTAACATATTGAAAGAGAAAATAAAAAATCTAGAAGATGACAAGAAGTTAGCACATATCAATGCTAAAACAGAAGAACAAAAGGCTAAAAGGTTAAGTGAACAACTCAAAAAGGTAAAAACAATTTTTACCTTGAAAGAGCCCATGGCATACATCAATAATAAACTATGGTCAAAAATCATTGAATCAGTCAATGATACTTGACAAGTGATCTATGAACAGAAGGAATTGCTAAAAGCAGCTAGAGAAGAAATTCAAAAGACCAAAGATGAATTGGGCAACAAGCGTGAAGAAGCATTGGAAATCATTAAGTTCCTCAATACTAAAAATAAGTGAGAATTGGATTAAATAGGAATAAAAGATAGGACAGAACAATTCTTGAGGTAAGAAAATTAATTTCCAGGAAGAACCTCATGAAACAGTTGGAAGAAAAGTGCCAAAATATGGATGTAGCCATCACAATATTCATGGTGAAATTCAACATTTTGAGGCAAAAAGGACTTCCTAATCTTCTAGTAATTAATGATAAGTTGATGAAAAAAGAATATTATGATAAAAAGATAAGGGAATTTTCCAAAGAACATGTGAACAAATTATATTGGCAAGGAATTCCAATGGGTAAAGTTTTGCACAAAAGCATTGAAAATCTATTTTATTTACAACATGAGATAAAGCACCTTTTTGTGCGCAAGCCAAATTTTGTAAGATACACAGAAGAAAATGAGAACTTCAGGAAAATCATGAAGATCAAATTACTAGAGGAAGAATTTTGGGAGAAGCTTATATATTTGATGTAAAAACTCAATTTGCAGTGAGAAAGGATAAAAATAAAGTTGTTGTTTTTTACATAGTAAAATAGATTTTAGGCAGTAAAGTAGTCAAAATCAGTAGATTAAAGAGTATCATATGAAAGAGGAAGAGTAAAACAGAGTAAAGATCAGATTTCCAATGTGAGGGACACCTCAACAGTCCAGCTACATCCAAATCCAACAGCTTACTATTTAGTTTCAATAAATAGGACATATTGCAATTTGTTAGGCAGCTATCACTATCTTTTTGTAAAAATATATTTTATTTTCCAAAAAATATTCCTAAGACTATTCTAGGATATTTTGTACTAATTTTTGTATAAATACTTCATCATTTTAATTATTAGTGTGGATTAATTGCTTAAGATATCTATAGCTATTATATTTTAAACCTAAGGGGTTTTGTAATCAAGTTCAAGTCAGAAGACTGGATCTCAAGCAGTAAAGCATCATATTGTTGGATTCATGTGTTGGGCCACTGAAGTGAAGTATTTTATAAATGTTATTTTTTAATTCTCTTATGTGTTTCATTCATTCATAAATGTGTTCTAAATTTTAATGTGAATCAGGAATTGTTATATCAGAATTTGTTAAAAGCACTTTGTTATTGAATGGTATTCATTTAAATGTTTTCTGCTAATATCCAAACTAGGGAACCCTTAATTTCTCCCTAATTTTGATTGAACTCTCCATTTTCACTCCTTATCTGGATCAAATAATTATTAATTTCTCTTTATCCCGATTAAAACCATTTCACCATGAACCTTTGAAGATCTGAAGTGACTCTACTATCTTGCCCAGTGAAAATTTGACTTTAGACCTTGATCCTGATCTTTCTACTTGACACATTGACTCCATCTACCCAATGGATTACATATTCACAACTATTAATCTCATTAAGTTATTTTTCCACCAAAACAAATCAAAACCCCAAAACCAATTTGCACTATATAACTAGCCTAAAATCAGATATAAAAATAAAGTTAAATCTTATAGAGAGAGCCCTCTATGAACCTTAGAAAGGCTATATCCTAAAGCTTAAAAGTAGGTTTGTGGTTACCTCTAATATTCTTTAAACTATAAATCAAAATCTCACAAATTTGGGAATTATTAGAGTGATAACACATACCATGAAAAGGTTTTTCGTTACACCAAAGCCCGTTAGTTTTGGTAAAATTTTCAAATCAGTAACTAGGATTCCTAGGGTGGAAATTACAAATTCCATAAAGGTGTGGTGATTCCTCCAACACCTCCCCTCAAATTCAGCTTGTGGGAATCAAACCCCCCCTCAAATGTAGCTAGGGGGCATCAAACCTACATCTAGGCTCCGATACCATGAAGAGGTTTGTTGCTACACCAAAACCTACAAATGTTGGTAAACTTTACAAACCGCTAACTAGCATCCCTAGTGTCACGGCCCTATCTTTTTGGTAATCTTTCAACCACTTATAGTGGGTGCGACACCACTACGCTTTTTCTTTTTATCCATATTAGAGTGTATTGACTACGCCTAACTTCAACACTTAGTGAATTTTCCAAACAAGGGTTCTTTAAAAATGTAGCACAATATCATTAATCTTAAATATTTAATCTTTCACAATTCAACATTCATTAACATCACATAAGTATACCCATACATATGTGGGAGGGGAAACTCCTGAAAAATCTTCCCAGTAATAGATAAAATTGTTCAACAATGTACAATTTACAACAAGTATACAAATTCACTAAGTCTGTGCAGCCAAATGCACACCTTGCCAAGTTTTTCCAAAAACCATGCTTTGAGCCGTGCAATGTTGCCACTCAATTGCACATCAAACTGTTAGAAACCCCAAATTTTCCTTCAAAATAAAATTCTGAAGTTTTTCCTGAAAATATTACAACCTAGGTCACTCGGGTCACTCCTTGCATGAGGTCTACCCGACCCGACCAGTTGTTGTACAACTGCATCACTCGGGTCACCTACTGCACACACTCATGCCTAACCCAAAATTTCACACTATTATCAAAGCATTGCGTGCACCTCTTGGTAACCAAGGTCACGGTCTACACCTGGTTTTCCCAACCTAACTCACTGTCATGTAGTTGGGTCACTCGGGTCACTTGATGCATGTGTCTGATCACCTAGGTTGAATCTTACATGCACCTCCGCCCAAATCACCCAGAAACACCCAACGTGCTCGTGCCTTCCATGGTATTGTTCACCTACTCCTACTATGTCTACCTGCCCTGGGGGCTCATCAAATTTTCTCCCCTTGCTCGGTCTGTGATATTCGAACTTGGTTGAACTTTGATGATTTGATGGTGATCCTCCACAACTTGTCTGTAAAATATATATGCATAAGTCGTGGTCCCTATTTTTTGAAGGAAGTGACCCTTCGACCAACACATGGGTCGGTTCAGTCACTCGTGTGGGTCATCCTACATGCGCAAATCCGTCGGTCCAACCACATATAAACATATCGCAATGTGCTACTGCTTGGGTCGTTAAAGTTGTGTTCGTTCACTTGACCACTCGACTTGCATGTCGCATTCCGTCAGTATAATCATGGGTCACCCATACCAAGTGTGGGGTGCACCCATCCTCCAACGGCTGTTATACTACATGACTCGTCTCGGCATGCACTTGCCTGAAAAACCAACACGGTCGCTCGACATGCTCGCCCATCACACATCGAATTGCACAACTCGTCACATGACTCATCATAAAGGTGGGCGTCGACCAACACGATGCATTTGTGGACCCAATGTCGCATGTGAAATTGCACATACCCATCTTACATGACTGCAACTCATGGGAATGAAACCCAAGGTGGAAATTACGGATTCCATAAAAGTGTGGTGATTCCTCCAACACACTAGCACTGGTTGAGTGGCAGGCATGTAAAACTATCATTTTCCCTCTGAGGAATTAGCCCCGATCTCCCAATAATATAATGAATGGGAGAATTATTTATCTAATTTACAGATCTAATGGAGGTCCAAGCCCTATATATGATCACTATTGGTAGATATTTGTTCTGAATTTATTTTGGTACATATCGTGTTTATCCACTAAAAATTCCTTTAACAACATAACTTACAGATCAAGACCTAGTTATGGAAAAGGTTTAGATCCAAGACCAGTAGTAGGAACAAAAATTTTCTTTATTTCAATTATCCATATACTATCCTTAGATATTAGTAGATATTTTAGTTGTTTATGTCATCGATGAACCAACAAAAACTAAGGTATATGTAGCTTGATCTCAAGACCTGATCCAAAAATCTTTCGCTTGAGATATTTTAAAGAATTACATGTGAAAATTGCAGCTTTAAACAAGAAAATTTAAAGGAATAAACATAATAAAAGAGAAGCAATTAACATCAGGAAAGAAGACATAAAATTGATATTGGAGTTTGTCCAAGAGGGACTATGTCTCCAGGCCTTGCTCAAATAGTGGGGAGGCCCTCTTTCATTAAGTGGAAGAAAATGAAAGTACAAGTATAAAATGAAAAATTACACCCTTGTACCTAAATAGCTGAAAGTGCCTGAAAATTGAAGACCTTTGATGAAAAATTGGACAACACAGTTGGATTCGTGGCATCGAGAGGTGCAGAATCCATATAAAATTCACCTAAATCGGACAAAGTGAAAATATGGACCCTTTGGACAATGGCTCAAATAATGGTTCTTCCCCCCTCCTGCATAGTACTCATGGTTCCCCTATCTTGATTTCCATGTCCACTCCTGGCTGCTTGGGTGCACTTATGAATTGAAGGTTATATAATGAAGTGTGGGCAGACTTCCATAAGTTTTTTGTTGTGAAAATGGTTATGATCCTCATTTGGAGGGAGAGGTTGGGTAGTCAAACCCCACCTTCTCCTTTTAAATTCGGAATTTGTTTTTAATAAACTATTCCAATATTTGTAAGGTCGTTGGATTTGTATTTAAGTATAAAATTGGGGGTTCGAGCCCACATTGGGCGGCCTGCCCATGAATTCTCCACCGGCAATGAAATACGACATGTGGAAATGGGTTGAGGGTTGGGCAGTGGGTTATGTTGGGATCCTGTGATTTAGCAGATTGGTATACTAAATGACAAGGCAACATATAAACGAGTATTTAGAGCTCTAGGATCTAGCCATCCTAGTCTCAGAGAGGGATATTTCAATTTTTTGCAAAGATATGACTTGTTTGCTTGCAAAAAGTTGATTTTAGGCTAGTTATTAAGTGCAATTTTGTTTGATTGTTTGGTTTGTTTGATTGGACATGAATGATCTAGGAAGCATAGATAGAAGGGGGAATATCAGAATGATTGGGAAATGGAGTCAAGAATTGATAACAAGCTCAATCAATAGATATGGGATATCAAAGGGAAAATCTAACTTGGCTAGTGGATCTTGGGTTTGGTGGATGAAATGACATGGACATTAAGGGTTTAGAAGGAGAAGTAGAACTAAGAGAAGTTAAGAATCCTTAATTATATGTACCTCTTGAAAAAGTGACTTAAAACATCATTTGAACATGAAGAGACATTTCATAGATAGGACTAGCCATACATTTTTGAAACCACACTTCAACAAATAACAATATCAAGACAAATTGTTCCAATGAAATCTAAGAGTCAAGGGATGCTCTATTTTATCCGAAGATTTCACCTTCAAAGACTTAGAAAACATATAATATTCACAATAGCTGCATTCATAGAAGAGGGAACTCCTAAACATCTAAGAGTACAATTATAAAGACCTTCAAAACAATTATCTCAGCAAGAACAAAGGGTATGATCAAAACATACCTCTCTGGCAGACTGTAAACAATGGTACTTTAAAGGGAGACTTCAGAAACAGTTTTCAAGTGGCAGCAAGTAAGCATAGAAAACCATAAATCATTCTTTGGACCAACTGTTTGAACTATTTTTGAAATAAACAAGCTTAAGGGTTTGAAAAGTAGTCAAACTACTCAATAAAACCTTCAGTAGATGAAAACATAAAGACAATGAAGAGCAAACAGGTCTAAGGTGCTTCTAGGAGACATTTCTTAGCCTAAAATCTTTACTCTAATGTAAGTATAGAATGATGGAACAAAATGGAAAACAGGAAATAACATTAAAAGATCAGAATACATCACCAATAGCCATGTTCAGGGATCCAATGATAGAGCCTTCTCATTAACAAAACATGTTAAAACATCATCAGTCTTCCAAAACTTCAATTTCTTCTTAATCTTCAGCTAGACTATGTACAACTGCAAAGAGTTTGAATGCCAGCAACCAACCCTTGCAAATGAGTTCCATAGTAGTATTTATACTGTAATTAAGGAGGTGGAACTATCTAGGGTTCAAAAAATGTTATTAATGATATAATAAATGCACTCCTATCCTTAAAAACCATGCAAGGCATAAGGTAGGAATATCTCTCGACTACTCCTCTATGTAATAAATCTATCTTTACTTCCTAAGGATGAAATAGTTGAAAAGATTGACTTTGAGGCCTTTTTCTGTCTTTACATTAAGTGTTCTGACAGTTAAAATATCTTCTTTAATGTAATAACTGTCAATTTGCCCCTTAGGACAGAAATCAGGTCATAGGTGGCAGCTAGGCTTATCAAGTGAATAATTGTTCCTTTTGATACGTTTGAGGCTATCTTTAGGCCTATTTTGCCTTTATTTCATCATTAAACTATGCTTTAAGGCCTGATGATGCTTTTTAGCCTTCATAATGCATCATTGCTATCTTTTCCCTTTATATACTGCTTTAAACCTTTGTTTATTTCTCTTTTTCTGATGACTGTATTAACTTGTAATCATTTTTTCTCTTGATTTACTGTGTCTTTATCCTTTAAACTGTAGGATTAAATCTTCTAATGTCTAGGATTTATGATTTAATCTTCTTCTGTTTTATTTTCAGTGTACAGGTGGCTTTTAGTGCGCTGGGGATTTGATTGTATAACCAATGCCTGCAAAACATTGATTAAAATCTAGAATTTACACCCCCAAAATATTCTTTTCTACATCGATTAGGCTTTGAGGATTGTGATCCTCGGCCCAGTGCCACTATTCCCTTATCTGTGGGACGATTTTTATGAATAATCTGCCTTTTAAAACCTGCAACCAAACACACAATTGTTATGTAAAACCTGCAAATTTTGGGGCTAAAAATTCTAACAGAGGCTTAAAGGAGGCAGAAGGAGCAATGAGGCAGAAGGAGAAATGCATGGAGGAAGGTGAAAATATGAAGAAAATGGTTAAAAATCGAATTATGGCACGGAAATAGAACAATGGTTTTTCTAAACCACGAATGGTTTTCGTGCAAGAGTTAGGTGGTAAGTGGTTTTGCGTGTTTTGAACACGATACCACATAGGGTACGACACCTGTCCACCCCAAAACCATCTTTTTCACGTAGATTTGGGTTGTTAAACCCTGACATGAAAATCCGCACGAAATAGAACATGGGCCATTGGATCTAGGGGTGTAGATCCAACGGTCATAGGGGAGCGCGACAGGTGGAAGATGCTTGGGCGAGGATGATAGTGGAGGCTAGGTGTCGAGAGGGGATTGGGGGATGTATTGCATGGTGGAAGGTGGGGCGGGCAGGTGACATCACCTATTTTGTCGTGTGGTGAAATCTCAATAGGCAGGGTTAGAGATGCGGGTTTTAACGAGGGTCATTGGATGAGATGAATCAACGGTGGATATGCGTTTGTGTAGATGCATGAGAAGGGATGATCGAGTGATCGGAGGATGGGAGGGGATGTGCGATGACCATCAGATCAATGAGATCGATGGTCAAGATTGCCCAAGGGAAAAATATAGTGCGGAGGAAAATATAGAGAAAAACGCATTTTGCAAGGGGATCAAGGAAAAATAAAAGGTAATGGAAGGGGGCTTAATGGAGCGGAGAGAGTGTGGTTCTGTGGAGGAGTAGGGGACCAAGAGCTAAGGTGGGAAGAGCTAGGAGGTAAATGAGAGACGGACAAGGAGAGGAATGCCGACAACCGTCGATCTAGGTAGATCGACGGTGGGGATCTAATCAGAGTTTGAACATTGGTAGAGGAGAACAAAAATTGAAATGAAGAAAAACACGAATTGACGATGCTAATGGGGGCTAAAGCCTAGTGCTGGGACATGGTCCCATGGAGAGATAAGGTGAATGGGAGCCAAATAAAAGGGGACAAGGGCTAGCATAGATATTTTAAGCGTTGGTCATCCGATCAAACCCGATTGACTATTGCGATCGCATCAGGAGATCGGCCCATCGGCATAAAAAGATAAGGGGAAGAATAAATTCAAAACGACGATGCATGATGCATGATGCGGGCTAGCACCTGGTCGCGGGCTCAAGGTTATATGGCAGAAAAATGGAAGGGAGCTTAAGCCAAGGGGGCTTAAAGCCCAATGTTTAAGAAAAGGTCAGAATAGGCCCAAAAATGGGTTTTTTGGGGGTTTTTTCCGATAAGGGAAAAAAAGTTTTAAACCAATATGAAGGGGTTTTTTTATGGTTTAAAAGGTTTTCTTTTATGAAATGAAGGGTAAAGAATGGAAAATGGGGTTTTTTAAAACCAAACAAAAGGCGTTCTTATAAGTTTTAGAGGCTTTTATGGAAAATGAAGGGTAAATAACAAAGGAAGAAAACCTTTTTTGCTGGGGGAAAATGACTGTCTAGATGAGTGAAAATAGGCAGATATGATGGAGGTAAAAAATGGAAAATATAGCCTGAAAATTTTTTTCCCTTTGAAATAGAAGGTGATTTTTTAGAAGGCATAGATGAAGATATTCAATGAACTGATAGACTTAGGATAATGAAGGCTGTGAGATTTCTAGAACTCATAATGCTTCTTTGAAATATTATTTCCAGAAATCTAGGATTGGTAATTTAGTCATCTTTGGACAAAGTCAAAATTATGGATGAGTAACAGATTAACAACCCCCACCCATCCATATTCAATACAATGGCGTCGTGAGGTATGGGGATGGTGAGGTCATGGCTATTGACCCCCTTATTTTAATAATATGTTTTTGTTATGTTCTAATAAATGGAGGGGTTGACGGGGTTTAGCCACCGGTTGAACCTTTTTTTATATATTTTTTGTTTTAATAGAAAAATGGTCATTTTTGAAAGTTTGTTAGTTTAACCAAAGGATTCAAATTAATGACCCCACAATTTTACCCAAAATCCAACCAGAGTTGGCCAGAATCTGGTGGCCGAAAAATTTCGAAATTACACCTTCCTTAAGCTTGCCCATCACCAAGTCAACCCCCAAACATTGATTGCTCCAAACTCCTTCATACAGACTCAGAATTGAGTGTTGTCTGCACCGTTGGAATCATAAAGATGATATATTCAACTTGAAACTAAGTTTTCCACACCAGAAAATTTGATTTTTGAGTCGTTTTACTTAATCCACTTGTACTTGGACCTATTCAATCCACCTAGATCATTCTTCCACACTAAAGAGATTTTGGACCCTAAAATCCTTATCAATCAATAGGTAAGTGAGGGAATTTCTCCCTCACCTTCTCCTTTTCAATCAATTTAGCTTTACATGGGTGCATCACTTTGAAACCAACACAGATATATTCCACATCCCCTCGTCATGAAGTCCTGGTTATTTGATCGACAATGATGTCCACTTGTAGTTCATTGAGATATTCTGGTGCAAAATCATTCACTGTAGACACTGATCCTACCTCCTTGTTGTCCATAATCAATGGTTGTTCATAGAGTTTCATATTCTCAACATTCATGACTGAGTACATCTACATGTATAAAGGAAAATCGAGTCGGAAAGCATTATTCCCAATCTTCTCCAATGTGGTAAATGGACCATATCAGATTGGTCACAATTTCTTGACTCCCCCCTTCATTTGATCCTTGCTGATATGGAACCACACCTTGTCACCAACTTGAAATTGATGGTCGACTTAGTGCTTATCATTTCGGGCCTTATATCGGGCCTGACTCTTTTCCAATTTCTCTTGCACTACTTGGTGAATTGTCTGTATCTGCTGGATGAACCGATGTGCTTTGTCCCTATCATCACATCCACTGGCATCTTCATCCCTTCCATAGATCATGTCGAAAGGGTCCTTTGGTAAGTAACCAAAACATGTCTCAAATAGTTAACACTAAGTAGAGGAATGCACTTCTCAGTTGTAGGTGTGCTGCACATATGGAATATGCTCATCCCAAAACTTTGGATGTTTGTTGCAATAGCCCCGCAACAAGTGTACCACGGTACGGTTGACGACCTCTGTTTGTCCGTTGGTTTGCGGATGGAATTTCGTACTTCTCTTCAACTTGGTGTCCATCATACACCACAACCTGGTTCAAAACTCTCCAAGGAGGCAAGAGTATTGATCTAACACAATCGATGTGGGCAACCCAAAGTGGACCCAAAATACTGAAAGAAAAGTTAAGCAGTCTTCTCAGCAGTGACTTTCTTTTTACAAGGCATTAATATTGAAATTTTACTAAAGTGGTCTACAACAACATACAAATAGTCGTGACCCTTTCTAGACATAGGCAAACCTCCTACAAATTCCATCGACACACTTTCCCATGGACAACCCAGAATAGGGAGTGGTGTGTAGAGCCTAAGTTTTTTATTAGAGGGCTTTGAAACAGAACACATCACACATCCTTTTAAAAAACAGTTTACAATGTTTTTCATTTGGGGCTGAAAGAAAAATCTTTACAAATGGCATAAGGTTTTTTTTGACACCAAAGTGACCAGACACAAGAGAGGTATGTGCCTATCGAATTACATGTACCCTTTCTGTTGTGGGTATGCATAATTTGCCAAGGTGATACAATAGACTCCCTCGCAAATAATAGTTTTCCACCTGTGAACCATGAGTTAGTTTTGCATATATTTCTTTACAATCATCATCGTTAGCATATTGTTCAACATAACTTTCAAAAGATAACGAAGCATTATGAAAAATAATAGAAGCAACAATAGGAGGGCGAGAGAGAATATATGCTACTTTGTTACTAGTGCCCTTCTTATACTTTATTACGAGATTAAACTATTGTAGGAACCCCATCCACGTGAAATGACAAGAATGTTGTAGCTTGGTCTGTGACTGAAGGTATTTCAAGGGTTGATGATCCATATGGATAATGGTTTCCTTGTTGATCAGTTGGTGTTTCCACCTTTTCACACTTTGGAACAAGGCATATAGTTCCTTGTCGTAAGTGAGGCAATTGATGACAGCCTGGGAGAACTTCTCCGAATGGTAATATATTGGATTCTTTTTCTGCAATAGTATGGATCCCATGGCATACCCACTGGCATCAGTTTCAATCTCAAAAGGCTACTAGAGATCACGTAAAGCCAGGACTGGTGCGGTGCTGATTTTCTCTTTCAGTGCTTCAAAGGACTTCTACTACTTTCCTCCTCACTAAAAGGCTTGTTTGATACTTGTCAATGCATGTAAAGGTGATGCAATAATAGATAAGTTGGCAATGAACCTCCTCCAGTACTGTACTTCACCTAGGAAACTATGGACCTTTGTTACATTGGTAGGCTTAGCCCATTTTACAATCACCTCAACTTTGGAGAGGTCTATTTTTAATTTCCCATTACCGACAATATGATCTAGGTAAACAAAAGAGGTTTTCCCGAACTCACACTTTGACAATTTTACATAAAATTCTTCCCTCTTTAATACATCAAGCACTTTCTTTAGATGTAATACATGTTCATCCTAAGTCCTACTAAAGACAAGAATATCATCTATATACACAAGGACAAATTCATCAATGAAAGGCCTAAAAATATTATTCATGACTCTCATGAGTGTGGTTGGAGTGTTGCACAGTCCAAATGGCATCATTATCCATTCAAACAACCCCTGTTTGGTCTTGAAGGCATTTTTCCACATGTCTTTCTCTGCAATTTTGACCTGGTGATAACCAATACACAAATCCAATTTGGTGAAATAGATAGAATTATTTAATTGATTTAACTAATAATCAATGCGAGGGAAAGGGTATCGATTTTTCACCGTGATTTTTTTTAGCGCCTGATAATCCATGCAAATCCTCCATGTGCCATCTTTCTTGCGTACTATCATGATCAGCGAGCTGCAAGGAGAAGTACTTGGCCAAATGACCCCTTGGGTCAAAAATTCATGTACATGCTTTTTGACCTTCTCCATCACGATAGATGACATCCTATACATACAAATATTTGGCAATGGAGCATCATGCTGCAAATGGATCTCATGTTTGATTTCTCATTTTAGAGGCAATCCTCTGGGTTCCTGAAAAAAATCATCATAGTTAGAAATAAAATCACATAATTCTTGTTTATGATCTATACCACATCCTCAAAAACCATCAGATGTTTCTGCATCTTTTTCTCTCACAACCATGAGAAAACACCCCTTGCTGGAATTCACCAATCTCTTCATATATCTTGCACTTACAATACTAGCACTGACCTTGGTTTGATGAGCTCTTACAATATACTCTACCCCATATTTTGTGATTTGTTATTTATTTTCATGTCGAAAGAAAAATTCTTTCCAATCATAAATATAGGGACTTCCTAACACAATCTCACAGATATCCAATGGTATGGCATCCAGTTCTACTTCATCCACCAGTTTAGAAGAAATTACAAATTTAACCTTACATTACTTGGTTACATTTAGTTTTACTTTGTCATTTATCCATCCAAGGAGATAAGTTTTTAGATGAGGCTTAACTTCTAAGCCTAAATTTTTAACCAAGGATTCTGAGATTAAATTTTCTTGAGAGCTTGAATCAAATAGAGTTTATACTTTTGTAAGATTTATGACAACTCTAATATAAAACAACTCAATTCTCTTTCATTCATTAGGAAGAGGCTCACCTATTGAAATAATGCCTTCATGTGATTCAAAATTAACATGAAGATAATGAGAAACTTTTGTGCCTGCTGCTATGATCAATGCCTCATCGTCAGAGTCGGATCCAAGGTCTTGTTGTGTGGTTGGTACCATCTTTTTATTACCCTTTCCTTCATATATCTTTGGCTTCTTTTTTGGATACAATTTCCAACAAAGATCATCATCATTAACTTCCTTTTTGCAGTGAGTGCAATAAGGCTTTTGTCCTTCATCCTTCTTCGTTCATGCCATCTTCTTTCCCTTTC
Source organism: Pinus albicaulis (assembly GCA_034641835.2). Classification (NCBI taxonomy): domain Eukaryota; kingdom Viridiplantae; phylum Streptophyta; class Pinopsida; order Pinales; family Pinaceae; genus Pinus; species Pinus albicaulis. Next base: position 838,856,564 of record CM076581.1, on the reverse strand, counting down.
CCTTTCCTTTCCATTTGAATTTTCCATTTGAAAGTTTGAAAGGTGATTTCTTTTAATGATCATCCTTATCATTTCTGCCCTTGTTTTCAAGATGAATGGCCTTTACACTGACTACTTCAATAGTAGTAGGTTCAAACACAAGCAGTGAATGTATAATGTAACTATGTAATGACACAATGTACTTAGTTAGAACTTCAGATGAATCTAATGAAATGCCCAAACTTAGTGTTTTTTTTCTAAATTCCTCAGTAAATCTTTGTACATTTTTTCCTTTACCTTGCCTTATTTACTGCCACTACATTACGGATTTTTGCTTTTAACCTAAGGGATAGAACTAATATTTAAGTGCAGAAATAAAATCTTACCATGAGGAAAGAAGGTTACCCAAATTACTGTTGCCTTGAATTTTTCTCTCCCACCAGGTGAAAGCTGTGCCATTCAGTCAAAGAGAAGTCAACTGGATATTTGCCTCATCCTCCACAATCTGTTGAATCATGTAGTAGAGTTCAAGATGCCTAATACAGTCGTTAAGTTTCTCTACATTACCTTTACCTTTATACATGGGTAGATAAAATTTGACATCTAACTTAAATAAATTTTTAATATATGCATTTCCTGAATTCTTATGATGATGGTGAGAAGAGGAGGAAGAAATTTTACTCATTGGAGGAGAAGGAGGTGGTCATCCTCCATTATCTCCATGCCCTGAACCTTGTCCTTCTGAAGCATTCTCCCCTGAATTCTCTAGTTTCTCAAGTCTATAGAACAATTTATCAACCCGGTCTACCATGGTGTTGAAGTTCTTGTGGAAGGTGCGCACTTCATAATTTCGAACATTGTCATCCTTGTTTCTTCTCTGATGTCCACGTCCTGCTTCAGGAACAAAAGACTGTAGTGTCCCTTTGCCTCTTCGTAGCTTGTTTCTAGTTAGCATACAAGAATGTAATTCACATATAAAAACACCTACTATGATACCACTTGATCCTGAAATATTTTTCTTGAGATGTGTTAAAGAATTACATATGAAAATTTCAGCTTAAAACAAGAAAATTTAAAGGCATAAAAATAAGAAGAGAGAAGAAATTAACATCAGGAAAGAAGACACATAACTAATATTAGAGTTCGTTTAGGAGGGACTACGTCTCTGGGCCCTGCTCAAATAGTGGGGAGGTCCTCTTTCATTAAGTGGAAAAAAATGAAAGTACAAGTATAAAATGCAAAATTACATCCGAAAATTGAAGACCTCTGATGAAGAAATGGACAACACCGTTGGATTCATGGCATCGAGAGGTACACAATCCATATAAAATTTACCTGAATCTGATAGAGTGAAAATCTAGACCCTCTCGAAAATGGCTCAGATCATGGTTCCACCCCCCTCCTGCACAGTACTCATGGTTCCACTGTCTCGATTTCCATGGCCGATCCTGCATACCTGGGCACATTTATGAACTAAATGTTTATATAATGTATTAACTAAAGTTTTATATAATGAAGTGTAGGCGGACTTCCATAAGTTTTCTATTGGGCGAATGGTTATGATCCTCATTTGGAGGGAGGGGGTCAGGTGGTCAAACCTTGCCCCCTCCTTTTAAAGTCGGAATTTGTTTCTAATAAACCGTGCCAAAATTTTTAAGGCCTCTAGATATGTATTTAATTCTAAAGGTGGGGATCTGGTCCCGCATTGGGCAACCCACCCCTAGATTCTCCATCGACAATGAAATACGACATGTGGAAATGGGTAGAGGGTTGAGTGGTGGGTTAACAACCCCCACCTACTCGTATTCAATACAGTGGGATCATGAGGTGTGGGGTGGCAGGGTCATGGTCTTCGACCCCCTTATTTTAATAATATTTTTTCTTTATGTTATGATATGCGAAGGGGTCGACTGGGTTTGGCCACTCGTCAGCCCTTTTTTTATATATATATTTTTTTTAATAACAAAAAATGGTCGTTTTTGAAAATCTGTTAATATGAACGAAGAAGTCAAATTAACGACCCCACAATTTTACCTGAAATCCGGCCAGATTTGACCAGAATCCGGTGGCGAGAAAAGGTCAAAATTGCGCCTTCCTTAAGCCTGCCCAGTCACCAAGTCAACCCTCAAACTTTGACTTCTCCTAACTCCTTCATACGGTCTTAGAATTAAATGTTGTATATGCTGTTGGAATAAGAAATATGATATATTCAACTTGACACTTAGTTTGCCACATTCCAGACACTTTGATTTTTGAGCCTTTGTACTTAAGCCACTTATACTTGGACTTGTTCGATCCACCTGGATCAAGACCCATTCTATTTCAACTAACATAATCAAAGGAGCTTCAAAATCCATTTATGTAACAAAGGCAACATGGACATAAACAACTAATAGACTATAGGTCCACATTAAGGCATGACCAAAGCAACTATCGTTTTCCACATCCCACATGAAAGGTAGACTATACACAATTAGGTTTATGTTTGTGTCTCCTATAGAGCAAGACATCCTCCTAGGGTGGTGCTTTCAGGGAAAGTAAACTGGTAGTTTTAACTTCAACTTACATAGATGTTGTATACGTAATTCAATTTTTATAATGTTCGAAATATCTCATTTTGTTCTATCATATAATTACAAGGAAGAGCATAGGTGTTTGTGCAATCCTAATGCCTACAATTATTAGAAATTAATATATATTAACTGTAATCAGTAAATATAATATTTTATTATAATATTAATAAAACATGTTGCTTGGTTGATGCATTGTAGACTGACTGAATTTATAAGTATAATTGGTGCCGACTTTAAACTATTATCTTAATGCAATCAAATTTATTAAAAAATAAAATAATGTGTAGTCAAAGGTTAACTGTAAGCAACAAATTTAAGCTATTTATTAATATGATTAGATTGAATTTATGACAGAAGCATTAATTTTCTCTTTTAGAACAACTCATTTCATTGAAAATAAAGAAACAAGGATTAGAATTAACATTAAACTCTTCAAATATAATTAGAAACGAATAGAATTCAAAACATGTCTAAAAATAAATAAATAAATAATTGCATGACATATTATTAAGATGTAGCCAACAATGAACACTAGAGGTATTCAAATCTTATTTAATTATAATTAAATTAGTTCTTCAAAATTGGTATCAGAAAACAACGATAATTAACTTTAGGAAAAAATATCTCTTTGTGAGCCCCTTGTTTTTTTCCCTCGGTTATTTTGTCTTTTGTGTGTGTTTGTTTGATGGGGTGAGGAAATAAAGTATCAACTTTGGATGGTTTCTTACATTGATAAGGTTTTTGATATTGAAACAATGTTGGGAACATTGGCTTGGTAGTGGCACCATGCTCAGAGTTGTAGCAATTGAGAGATTCATCTAGGTTTTATTTGGAGCAATTTTACTTTGATTTGTTGTTTGATGCTATTTATATAAATTTATGTGGATTGCTAAAATTATTTTAGCATTTCATTGTATTAGTTTTCATTTTCAATCATCAATTTCCTCATCCCTACATAACATAGTCCTCTTCATCTACATTTCCATTGTGCAGAGGTCCGCACAATGAGCCGAGCTTTCAGAAAATGAAATTGTGTGGAAGTTCGTTGTGTGGAATATTGATGTGTAGAGGTAGACACAATGAGCTAAACTTCCACACAGTGAACACTTTGTATCGATATGTAATTCAATTTTTATAATGTTCTATATATCTCATTATGCTCTATTATATAATTACAAGGAAGAGCATAATTGGGCGTGCAATCCTAATGGCTGTAATTATTAACCATTAATATATATTAACTATATTAGCTATATTATTCTATTAAAATATTATTAAAATATATTTTTGGCAGAAGTAATGGATTGAGTGAGTTTATAAGCATAATCGCAGCCAACGTTAAACATTTCTCTTAATGCAATAAAATTAATTAAAAAGTATAGTAATGTGTCGTTGACTGCTAGCTATAAGACACAACATTAAGCTATTAATTAATATGTTTAAATTGAATCGAGGTTAGATTCTATAATTTTCTCTTTCAGTGCAATCTCAATATTTATAGTAAGAGAACCTCCATTTTAGCCTATTTGAACAATGCTAAGTGTAGCAATAATTCACATGCAAGTAGGGTGGGACAAAATGGTAGGATGTATCATAGTTACTCACACTAGTGAAGTCTTGCCCAAAGAATGTGTGAAGGAAGCATGTTTAGAGGTAGTGCGTCTGAAGGAAGCTATTGAGAGGTGGTTGTGTGGAGGAAGGTGTGGAGAGAAATCATGTGCGGAGACGAAAATGTGGGCGAAATTCAGACCCACCTTAATTACTTGTAGAGGTAGGGACTGTGATGCATTGCAACTATTCCTCTTGCTGCTTTAGCTACCATTCTTATTTATTAAAGGAATTGGCGAAATGTGGATTTGTAATTGTCAATTATCAATGAATAGAAGGTGGATTAGTGTAACACCGTCATCCCACATATACCCAAGTAACCAACCAATTTTGTTAAACATATGACAAAGAGTTACTATGACCATATTCAACCTCCTAGGTTACCTTCAAGAAGTGGAATCGATGAAAACACATTACACAGACCTTCCACATCAGTAATAAGACTCCAATAATCTAACCCAAATACTCAAGCATACAGGGCCTGAGTCTCACTAAGGTTTTAGGCCTTCAAACTCCTATTTGCTCCCACATTATAGGCATGGGTCCGTTTGGGTGGGTTTGGATGCTCCCATATCATATGAAAGCATGCGTCCAAGCAGTTTTTCCCATAAACCTATGCCAACGTCCCTAGGATTTGAGCCACTTTTTCACGACTAAAGCCCAGGTCACTGCCCAAAACTTAATGACAAGCTTAGAAATGGAATATAACAACGAAAAAATGGTGTAAAAGAAAATACTTGACTGGACCCCTACTAACCATGATAGAAATTTCGTCAAACATGTCTCAAATATGTAATATACAAGTTTAAATAATGGATCTCAACATAGGGGTCTCATAATTATATGAGAATCACTAAGAATCATTGTTCCCTTACATCATTAGTTGGAGACTCATCTATTATGTCATATATACATTGTTTATTCATTTACAAATAAAAACATGAGGAGAGCCATACATCATCACTATCAGAATACATTATCATAATTATCATAATAACAATAGAAATGATCATGGATACATCAGCCATATGATCTACATATAAATCAATACATTTACACACCAAATTCCAAGGAATTGAACTTCTCATTAATGAATGTAAAAACCAAACGGGGATGGGACTTCCACGTTCCACCCGACCATAGATTGACTGAGCCATATATCTATTCATCCAATCATCCCGATGCCATATTCCAAGCATGAATGTGAGACTCATGACCAACCAAAAAGAACCAAACAAGTGTGGATGCTACATGAGTTCTCCACCTACACCGTGAGGAATTTTACTTCCTCCTAGTCTCTCAGGCTTTATCGTAATCCACAGTCTGATCCAGGGATCACTAACCCTTACATTAAGAATCACTCTCCAGGATTTACCATACATCCCATCCCTGGACTACTAGGCCCAACGAAGAGAAATACACCTCTCATATTTACCGTATATCTTCACATTCATTAGTAGGTATTCCTATGCCCATCGAGGCACACAATCTTGGCTTTACCGCAACACACAATCTAGTTTAGCGGTCATTAGGCAATTGGCTTTACAATAATCCACATTCGAGTTCAAGGATCACTATTCCATGTTTTCTTCTTTTTATATATCCACCTCACTCATTGTCAAATCCATCTGGTAGTCCAACTCAACCAAATCATAAGAACCCATCTCATCAAGGCTATCTGGAAATGGCAAGGCTAAACACTGTCACTTCTGGAAAAACCCATGCCATGATAGAAAATAACCACATGCAACTCCACGCATTCCAAATCTAGCAAGGAAATCACACGTGCAAAGAAATACCTGCAAATAATCCCATTATAGCTGCTTGATCATGCTCTTGCTTGCATGCTCCTTCCTTCTACTTGCCTTATTTTCCTTTCTTGCTCCAATGTCAAAGTGTTCCAAGAAAATTATAAGTGTCCAAGAGTGAGAGAGAGATAGAGAGTGAGAATAATGAGAGAGCTCCAAAATTGAGTTGAAAAAAGGTACCAACTGATCCTGAGAAGTCTTTTTATCAATTACGTCCCTATTTTCTTCATTTTCCATTATTGTCCTTCATTTCCCTCCTCGCATGCAACATGTGAAATTTCACCTCCATTTTCTCTTATTCTCCATTATTTTCTTAAATAAATGTGCTAAAAATTCCATTTTTTCTTCTCAAAGCCTTTTCCTATTTCCTTAGCCCTATTAACCAAAATGAACACCCAGTAGGATTTTTTTCCCAACATTCAACTTGGAATAAGTGTCCCATCAACGGTGGTCATTATTTTTCCTTTATTAAATTTTATTATATGGAATTTTCACTAGGGTTGTAACAAACCCCCCCCCCCACTTGGGGGACACCATCCTCAGTGTTCAACCACACATATACCTCAACAAAACCGTTGAAAAGAAAACATACTTCCCATGTAGCTTTATAACATAGCTTGATGCAGTATTTACAATGATACCACTCTGCTGAAAATTAAACCAACATGACAACATAAAAACATGCAAACTATAATGACATGATACCCATACTTCTTGTTGGATATTTATAACACATCTCATGGTGGTATTTACATCCATATACATACGTACATATATCAAAATATCACACCACAACTTATACCAAACATCATACCAAAAATACTTTTCTTGAATCGACAAACAATGAAGGATACATATTAGAGGAAATTTCAGCCTTAAACTAACCATGAAATTTTCACATACATAATATGAAAACCAATCAAAATACTTTAAATTTAAAAAGAGGTACATGTAAAAATTTTGGAGGGAAAATATAAAACATCACTTTTTTTAATTGTATTTTCGGATTATCTCCTTATAAATTTATTTAAATTTCAGGTTTAGACACTCATTGGATGCATAATTATATTTCACATCCAATGAGTACCCATTATGCATACTTTTTAGAAGACTCACATTGATAAAAATTGAAGATACATTAAAAAATTGTGTTCAACATGAGTTTTTAATGTATCTTCAATTTTTATCAATGTGGGTCTTCTCAAAAGTATGCATAATGGGTACTCGTTGGATGTATAATTTAATTCCACATCTAAAAAGTGTCTACACTTGAACTTTTAGTAAATATATAAGGAGATAATAAAAAAATACAATTAAAAAAAAATATTTTTCTTATTTTCCGTCCAAAATTCATATTTCTTATTTTATTATTTTCCTATCCGCCATCTCCAATGTAGATTTATCAGACCCAAAGTGCTTTCGTTGCACTCTAACTTGCTCTATTTCTTGATTCCACAGTATCATCACCTTTCTCTACACTATATAATGAGGCTTCGGCTAGAATTCTCCATCTGGCTCCACCTGCAATACGGACCAGTCAATCACATGATCAAAATTTTTAACATACTTCCTAAGAAACGATACACAAAAACATCATGGAATTTCACTGTGGAAGGTACTGAAAGTCGATAGGCTATTGGTTCGATCCTCTCAATAATCATGAAGGGTCCACAAAACAGTGGTGCAAAATTGGAACATGATCTAATCTGCGAGGAGCTCTTCTTTTTCTTGACGCACAAGTAAACCTATTCCCAAACCTAAAATTCCTTAAACAACCTATTCTAATCTGCATATTCTTCTACCTATCTTGTGTTTCCTTTATATTCTTCATGATTACCTAAATTTCTTGTTCATTTTTTGCCAACATGTTCATGCTAATCAATACCTTGTTACCCAGATCACTCCAACGAATGGGAGTATTGCAACTTTGCCCATACATTGTGTCAAATAGACTCATCCTAAGTTATTCCCTGTACCCGTCGTTGTAGGTGAACTCCACCAGCGGAATATACTCTTCCCACTTCCATTTTTTATGCATTACATACATCCTCAAAATTTCCTCGAATATGCGGCTGACCCTCTCAATCTAGATATCCATTTACAAGTGATAAGTTGTCCTGAAGACCAACTCAGTGCTCAATCCTGCAAACAACTCCTTCCAAAACTTGGAAGTGAACTTTGCATCCCTATTTGACACAATATTCTTTGGAACACCATGCAATATGAAAACATATATGATCAACACCTTTGCTACATCGCTATTAGAATATGTAGTCTTCACTAGAATGGAGTGTGCAACCTTTGTCAACCTGTCCACAACAACCACGATGGAATCATGCTATCTAGATGTCCTAGGAAAACCTATGATGAAATATATGGAAATTACTTCCCATTTCCACTATGGAATCAAAATCGGTTGTAGTAGTCCACTTGGATGCCTACACTTTTCCTTCACCATTTGAAAATCCAAATATCTAACGACAAACTCTACTATGTATCTCTTCAAATTCGGCCAACAATAGAACCTCTTCATTGCAGTCAGTGTATTTTGATAGCCTACGTGACCTAAATATAGTTTTGCATGAAACTCCCTCAAGATCACCTTCTTGAGATCACTACTGTCTAGCACATATATCTTGTCTCTAAATCTCACCAAGCCATCGATTGTGAGATGGTAATCCACATCTTGTACACCTACACCTGTACCTATACATGTACCTGTACCACGAATTTTACCTATACTTGTAAAACTACCTTATACATGTACCTGTACTTTGTTACAACCTGTGCACAATATCCATATACCTGTCATCTTGCCGACCTGACTACAAGATCCTATCCTGCATATATCTCTTGTAGGAGCTCATAGATGTTATGTTAATTACCTATATGCACTTGCTAAAAGCATCTACAACCCTCTTCTCCTTTCCTTTCATGTACCTGATCTCGAATTCAAACTCATTGACTGTAGCCAACTATCTAGCTTTCCCGATGTTCAAATTCGATTGATCAATTATATACCTCAGTCCACTATGATTACTCATCAATACAAACCTCCTGCCAAGAATATAGTGCCTCCACATCTCCAATGCATGTATGATCGATGCCAACTAAAGATCATGTGTCAGATAGTTCTGCAAGTGTTGATTTATTTTTCGTGACTCGTAACAAACCACTTGTGTTACACCAATTTTTGGTTATCTAACCATTTACTATTGGATGGATCAAAGTACACCATGTAAGACCAATTTTACCATAGTAAAATTTCTTTCACTATAAATTTATTTCTCATTCAAACATGAAACCCCATGAGGATAATTAAATAAATCTTTATTTACTTTATTTTCCTCTAGGAATAATTAATTAAAATAGAGTTTAAATAATATTCCTGGTCATATTTAACACAATTGATGATAAATAATTAGATAAATCATTATTTATCTTATTTTTATCTAGGAATAATTAATTAAATCATTATTTAGTTATTATTCCATGTTAAATTTGACTAAATCACCTAGAAATAATTAAACAAATCATTATTTGTTAAATTATTCCTTAACCCCATTCTTGAAATGATAAATAAATAATTTATTTGTTTATTATTTCTGAATAAAGGGATTTAACCTATTTAAATTCCTTTTCCCTTCAACAAAATATAATAAAATATTCCAAGCCGTTAGATCTAGATCTTGGTTAATAATATTTTATTATTAGCCATAATCAAGGATAACTCAATATTTTGTTATAAATAAGAGGTTTTTCCATTCATCATTCACTTTGATCACTTTCATTGTCGTGCTTTGATCATTATCATTGTTGCTACTATTTTCTTGCTTCTTGAGCTCCCAAAGAGTTTAACACGTCTTGGATTTCCTACACCATTCAGAGAGAGAAAATTCTGGATCTAAAGCGTTGAGGAAAGCCAAAAAAGCATCCCATTGAGGGGGACTAGTAACATCATTCTTTGTTCCCTTCCCAAGAATTAATACATATAAAATTCTTTATATGTATTGTCTAGTCCATTAGATAACTAGAGCGTATTCTTATCGCTTTTGACTGTTTAACTGAGTTTACTGCATAGATCAGGGTTTTTTTTGCATTTGTTTTGACTATCTATTGCATATATAAGGAATTTAAGTAGCCATATTTGTTGTTAGGGTTGTTTGTCACACACAACTAAAGTTATATGTTTTTGTACAATTGCTTTAAGAATTTACGCTAACAATTGGTGACTCCACTAGGTTTTATTCAGATTCATGAGTGAATAGCTGCTTCAGTAACTAGGGTTTTTAGTTATCTATTTTTATTCTCTTAACGTTGTTTTTTTACCTTTTACGCCCCAAAACAGTAAAAATTCTAACTTATGGGTGTTTTCGGGTGTTTTCTACAGGTAATAGGTATCAGCTGCGCCAGAGAAGAAATTTTTTTCCACAACCTACCGCCTAAGGATCCCGAATTTTTAAATCGCACTTTTTGGCCCAAAACCTATGATTTCTACCTCAGATCACAGGTATCAACCCAAAAACTGTGATTTTCCCGACTTACAGGTCAATACCTGCGAGTTGCAACTTTTTGCAAATTTTTTTTTATGACTGTCAGGGTTGTCTGACCTCTGTCTGAGCCCATATTAGGCCTGTATATGCTTATTTTGTCTCCTTGAAGTAGGACCAAGCCCCTTAGGGTTTCAGTACACTGCCATCTTTTTAGGAGGGGTTTAGCTGAGTAAGTAGTTTGAGATTTTGCAGTGCATTCAACCATTTTTAGGGTCTAATCTATCCTTCTTTTAGATCCTTTTAGATCAGTTATTATTCCATCGAAAACCCCCTCTTGAGTTTTTCTTTGGTCTCTCTCTTATGGTTCTGCTTGTTTCCCTTAGGGTTTTAACCCTTTGCCTCCCATTTTACAGCATTTTCCCCTCTCGTTTCTTGCTATTTTCTGCACCTTTTTCAGCAGATCTGTGTCATTGAATCCACATCCCACCTCTTATATTAGTTGTTTTGGAAGCTTTCTATTGGGTTGAATTTATGCATGTTTAGCTGTTTATTTTACTGTCGTTTTAGTTTTATTTACAATTATTCAAAAAAAATTCTTTTTATTTATAAAACCGTCCGGGATTAATTAAAATGAACACATGACTGACATACTCACACACCCCTAAATCGAATAGCATTTGGTTTACACTGCCAAGCCAAGACATAAACATATTAATTAATTTATTTTCCCTGTTGATCCTTTTTTTCACTCTTCCATATTTTCGTGTCATTCGTGTCTTTCCACAGTTGCATCCCCAAGGCGTTTATGCTAGACACACCAAGGCATTCATCCTCAATTTTCGTTAGGAAGACACACTCTGAATAGTATAATCCAAGTTAGTCCTCCACCTATCCCCATATCGACTCTGATTCTTGTTCATCAGGTCCTCCCTCTGATTTTGAACCCAGTTCTCCTCCACCTCATTCAGTCGCCATGTAAGGTGCAAATGCAGGTGCTAGTTCCCCAACTAGGGACAATCCCGACCCTAATACCAAAGCTACTACTAGTGGAACCCTTATGAATACTCCTTTTCTACCTTTTATGGCAGCTTTAAGCCTTCCCAATTTTAGCTAGTTAATTAACGACCCTATACTCCACAATCCAGGTTGGCCTCTTATGCCAACTAAGATTCCTTCAGACATCCCTAAGTTTGAAGGTAACACTGGAGATGACACTAATAATCACGTCCACTCCTTTCACATGTGGTGTTCATCCAATTTTATCACTGATGACTTCATCCGACTTCATTTTTTCCAATGTACGCTCACTAGATAAGCTGCAAAGTGGTATGTTGACCAAACTACTACCTCAAATTCCACTTTTGCGACTCTTGATAAAGATTTTATGTCCCAATTCTAGTTACCTAACCACTATGATACCAGTATCGAGTTGTTGACCAGATTTCGTAAAAATTTTGCCACCCCCCTTTCTGACCATGTCCAAGAATGGCATAGAAGAAGGATCTTATGTCGAGCTCCCACATTCGACGACCGTGTCTATATGGATTGGTTTCTCATAACGCTTTTTCCTTTTATTGGTAAATATGTCACATCTCACTTACCTTAGACCGAGGAAGAAGCTCTCTAAGTCACATTGAAATATTACTTGATCTATGCCCAATCTGGTTATGTTTACACCGTTTTATTAGATCTTCCTAGACCTGGTGGTGCCAATGCATCGGGGGCATATCACCTCGTTGACGATATCGTTGGATATCTTTCACATCCCTATACCCATCCTCCCATGGGTTATGGTTTCCCTCAGGGATGGGCCAGCTCCTATAGCACTTATCCCCCTCCCAGAAACATGTATCGAGCACAAATCACACCTTACACATTTCGCCCATTGCATCAATCGATGCTAGGGCCAACTGTTGCTCAAGCTATTTACCCCAATGTTTCTCAACCTCCTTTATATCCTTACCCATAGCCTGGTGCTCTAGCCCCTCCGGCATCAACACCCCAACCTCCTGTGCCTTCTCAACCTCCACCACAACAGCCACCTCCCCCTCAGAGTTAGGTGTGTATATAGTAGAGTACGACTAATCCTCCTAATTCCAAGAAAAATAGGAAAGAAAACGAAAATCATCTAGTGCAAGGTAATCAAGGGTGCCGAGGTAACCAAGCAAACACACCCCAAGGGAACTAGCCTAATAGTAACAACTAGAAATAGGGTGATTAGCCTAAGAAGCACAGGCCTCTTCGTACGAAAAAACCCTATTATTGTTGTGGTGTCCATGGCCATTATACTCATGATTTCACCCTTTTAACCTAAATGTGCTAGTTGTGGGAAGCATAATCAGTATCTAGAGGACATGATGCAGGGGCATTAGGCTCAAGAAAACTTTTTTACATAAATAAATGTAAAGGGGGGTCTCATGTTTTATTTCCCTATGAAATTATCCATAGTTGAGCTAAATTAGTTAATTTGTAGAGGAAAATGTAACTGTCGAATGATTAGTGGGCATAGGAAGAGGTAGTCCATCTCTGTTTTTCAGAGCATTAGTTTAATTTGGAACTGTAGGAATTTGAAGAGTTTGTGAGTCATCGAGAAATTCAAATCGATTCATTGTAATTGATATAATAATAAACCTCTATGACAGAGTCGATAGACCTGCACAGAGACCTACATAGGGGATGCAATTAGCTGCATAGGAGAACTGCGTAGAGAGCTGCATAGAATGGTAGGAGGCTGGCAGATTGAAGATCTGGCTGAGCGGAAAGTTTTGTAAGTAAACCATATATATGTTATGAAACAATCTGTTTAGTGCTACTTGTGCATTCGTGATTTATTTCTGTAGGAGAATGCTTGAATCCCCTCGATTTCTATGTGAATGTGCCGGAATTTCATAAATGAGAATATAAGAATGTGTAAATATGTACTCTACAAATCGGAATTAATTGTGCCCTGCATATAGTTAGAGGAACTGATGTTAATACTGTTGACAGTGTATCTAAAATTGGTCGACAGTGGAGTTCTATATTCGTTGAGTATATCCCAAGAACAAAGATATGGCTTTAAGCCACACATGGAGGTTTTATGCCACTCATGAAGAGCTGACTGGTGTTCAACAGCCGAGTATGGAGAAGGAGTATGCATTATCTATGTACCAGCGAGGGTCACGATGGTTTGGTAAATTCTTAAATGTATAAATCGAAAGCAAGAGAGACCGAGTGTTGTTTGAACTTGGAGGATATCTAGGTGGTTTCTCCCTGCATGAAGTGATATAAGTGGAACTCTAGAAGTGGTGTTCATTGGATGAGAACTGTGTAACAAGGAGTGAAAGTGTGTAAGTTAAAACATAGAAGAACTATGTTAATTTGAATGGTGTGGAAAGCCGAGCCAAAAGGGTGGAACCAAAAGGATGAACAACAAACATGGTTTAGAGCTTAACCGACAGTTTGATCGCACTGCCTTTGTGGAGTAAGCTGTATTTGAGAATTTGAGCGATTCCATAGACTGGGTGACGTGTTTCCCTGAGTAGTTTTTGAAAACGACTCTCATCACGAGTTAACGATCATGCAAGTTACTCGCGTGATATCCAGTTGGGTCGTTGGATCGTTAAGGCGGGAGTGACATATCATCCACCGTTGGATGTGGAAGGGTCGTAGACGCTGGGCCCCAGTTCCAATTTAGATTGTTTGAGCCTGTTCGAACTAAAGCTCATGCATAATAGTCATCGTGACATCCATTGATAACTGTCAGATCACTAAAGTGAGTGCAACAACACCTCCGCCGTTGGATAAGAAGGCGAGATAACCCAAGGTATGTTTGTGAAGTTAGTGCCATATGAAATATATGTGGGGGTTAACCATATCGTGATGCTCTAACATTGGAACAGAGGCCGTGACCATATATTGATATAGCATTATATGCGAGTTGGGTGATATCAGTTTAGATATGTGTAAGGGTTCTATATGGTGTGGTTGCCTTATTGCATAGGCCTTGGGGCTTTTACAATCTTTAAAGGAGGTTCCTACAGTTAGAAGAGTTTGCCAGATTTAAAACTAGACTGAGTATAAAGGTGTAGGCAGGCGTTTTTATACACAAGTTGATTTGATTTAACATCTCAAATCTCATATTTGAAATGCTAAAGATTTCAGATTTAGTTGTTTAATTTTCCAGCATAGAATAACAGAATGTTGTGAGATTTCCCAGACTGGGGAAATGTTTGAGCCATGAAATGTGAAGGCATTATGCACAGCTAGAGATTGAAAAGTTGAAGAAATGGGACTGTGGGTTTTACCCCGTCATCAAGTGGTATCAGCGCTAGAATTGAATTAGCTCTTTGAAAGTTGACTTTTGAAATGCACATGTACTGAACAGGAAGGAAAAGTTGAATTTTAAATCTGTTTAACAGAAAATTTGCAGATTTGATTTGACTGAATATGCAGTGAAGGTTGATAACTCAGATTTATAGAATCTGGAGTTGAAGACAGAGTTTCTTGAAGATTGCAGTAGGTTGAAATGCAGTGCAGGTGAGAAAAGAAGCAAGATCATTCAGGGATCTTGAGAGGTAAGATGATGAGCCTTATTTGAACTCTGGTTGAAAGTTATTTTTTGCAGAATATAGAGTGCAAGTAATTGAGGAAGAAATCTCAGCAAGAAGTAGATCACAAGCTTTGAGAGTGGTGATAGAAGAGTCTAGCAAGAGTTTCTGAGTGCAGAAAGAGTGTAGCAGAACCTGGAAGATTTCCAACTGAGGTTGGATGAAGCAAGAAAAGAGGTGTTCTTGAGAGAAGTTGCAGAGTGAAGCCTAGAGAGAAGAAGAGAGTGCTCAGAAGGCTCCAGCAGAGAGGGGACCAGTACTTGCCAAAAGTCGGATCCGGAGGAAGGGATTGGTGAGGTAAGTTGTAGCAAGAGAGCTTGCTGTTGTAGAGGCTTAGTGCAGCTTGTGGGTAAAGAACTCCTGGAAGAGAGTATGGCTACTGACAGGCACAGCAAAGAGTGTAGAGGTTTTGAGAGAAGCCACAACAGAAGATTGAGTGAAGATGCCAAAGCAAATGGCATAAGGAAGAGACTCACTGATGAAGAGTATTGGAAAGAAGTAGCTGAGATCAGGAAGCAGTTCAACAGATTGAAACTGAGGATAGAGGAAATCCAGAGAGTTGGTTGGCTCATGAAGAAGAGGGTAAAGTGGCAGAGGCTACAAAGGAAGAAAGAGCAAATGATGAATGCTCAGAATAAGAAGGAAATACTCAAAGTGATTGAGTATTTGGAGAAGGACTTGGAGACTGAAGCTTCAAGTGGGACCAAGGGGTCCAAGAGCCTTACATCTAACATATTTTGTATGTTTTCAGGAACAACGGGTGAGAGAGAACAACTTGCTGATGTTGTCACTGAGAAGGAAAATGGAGCAGCTACATTTTTTGAAGATGTCCATGCACAGTTGGAGAAAGATCCTGCTTCCCCACATGTTGGAAGCAGAAGAGATTTAGCTTATGATGATGGCCAGAAGCTAGAAGTTGGACAGCTTGAAGAAAGTGAAAGGGAGACTATTGAAGAATCTCTGAAGAGCATGGCAGACTTGGAACAACAAGAATATTTGATGATCAAATCATCAAATGAGACCATGAGGTCTTATGTTTTTGCATCTGACAAGTTGTGTGTGAATGCATGTATTGATGGAGCCAGTTCACATGATGGACCTGTGATGAATGAAGTTGACTGTTACCAAGAAAGATATGATGAGTATCCTTCTGATGAAGATCAGATTGTGCTATTGCAGCAGAAGGAATTCATTAATTCCTTATTTTGTAGAAGAGATTGTTTCAATGAGGTTGATGATGATGAGTTTGTCATTAATGATGATAGTGACAGACTGCTTTAATTAAATGGCCAAGTAACGAGTGACGGACAGGTAGCTGGAGTCTTTGCAGAGATGAGAAATCAAGATTCTATTCTGATGAAGGCTGAGGAGATAGTGACAGCAGAAGATAGTGAAAATGTTGAAGATGTTTTCTGGGATGAGAAGCCAAGATTATGGCATGAATTAAGTGTTCTATAGCAGAGGACGGAACCACAGAGAGAAAGTGTTTAGATGGTAAGGACATAGATGATTGAAGATGAGAGAGTTCATTCCTATGAACTAGAGTAGAGAGGAATCCTTGAAGAGGATGGTATAGAGGAGAGACTAACTGATAGTCTCAAGATATGTTTGAAGAATTGGAATCAACATTCTAATGTGCTGATTGAGAAGAAAAGAAAGTTGGGACAACATACTGAGATGATGACAGAAGAAAGAAAGGCTCTTAGGCCTTGTGGATTTTTTTTTAACAAATGTTTGATGAATGCACATCCTGTTGATGTTGAAGGAGAATTGACAGCATGGGGCATTCAATTGAAAGAGAAGGAGAATTCTGTGTAAGATTTTAAACCACGGAATGGAGAAATTGAGCTACTAGAGAGTGTGCTGAATCAGCAGGACTCAATACAAGAGAGAGAACCTCAATTTCAGAATTGGTGGTTGCAGAATGTGAAGACACAAAGGGATGAAGATAAAAAAGAATTGATGATTGAATCATTAGTTGGGACCATTGGGTCTTGGGGTTTTGGAACTGATGAATTGGTTGTGTTTACAGGAATGACAGAAAACAATCCATCTTTTGAAGTTGATCTGAAAGGTGATGGAATTTTTTAGAATGAAGATGAGCAGCTGGAAGAAGATGAGACAATCATGTCTCATGTGCAGAAGATTGTTTCTGTTGATAGCAGAGAAGAATTGGCTTGTTCGAATAGCCTAGAGGATATTAAAGAGAAGGATGTATGGCAGACTGTTGGAGCTGCTACAACATTGGAGAACCATAGTTTCACTCCGACGGGAGATGAAGATACAATGGCTAGAGAACTTGATTTGATTGCTGGAGTCAATCAAGAAGAAGGAAGGCAATTCCTGAAGATTACCAAGACAGAAGAAGAAGATGCTAGAATCGAGTTGCAGCATAGTAAAGTTGTGTTTGGCCAAAGGAGATGGAGAGAATGTTTGTAGGAAACATTCAAAAATGAGTGTGAAATAGAAAAACAACAGTTGATTGGAGTGTTTCTGGGAGAATTACTGAAGACAGAGGGTAAGGAAGTTGTCATAAATGACAATCAGAAAGAGTTTTACTGTTGCAAAAAGCAAGAGGGTATGGATGATTGGGTGGAAACTAGGGCATCAGTAAGGACTGGAGAAGTAAGAGGGGCTATAGACACAGTTGAAGTTCAACAATCAAAGAGAAGTGGTGTCCAGCAGGAAAAGGACACATTGGATCAAGAAATTGAATTTATAAGAAAGCTGATGATAAAGATGTCTGAGAAAAAGGCAACAACAAGGAAACAAAGAAGTAGCAGCACAAGCAAAGCAGATAGAGGATGTAAAGATGCAGCTTGTGGAAAGCTACAGCATAAAGTATGGAAGACAGGGGAATGCGAAAGAAGAACACTGCAACAGATGGCCAGTTGTAGAACAAGGTGTGGGATCCAGGCAGACTAAGATGAAAGCACATGATCAGGAGATCATGAACCATTTTAACCTGGGGAGTCTGATGCAGGGGAAGTAGGCTCAAGACAACTTTTGTACATAAATAAATGTAAAGTGGGGTCTCATGTTTTATTTCCCTATGAAATTATCCATAGTTGAGCTAAATTAGTTAATTTGTAGAGGAAAATGTAACTGTCTAATGATTAGTGGGCATAGGAAGAGGCAGTCCGTCTCTGTCTGTCAGAGCGTTAGTCTAATTTGGAACTGTAGATATTTGAAGAGTTTGTGAGTCATCGAGAAATTTGAATCGATTCATTGTAATTGATATAAAAATAAACCTCTATGACAGAGTCAATAGACCTGCATATAGACCTGCATAGGGGCTGCAATTAGCTGCATAGGAGACCTGCGTAGAGAGCTGCATAGAATGGTAGGAGGCTGACATATTGAAGATCTGGCTGAGCGGAAAGTTTGTAAGTAAACCATATATATGTTATGAAAGAATCTATTCAGTGCTACTTGTGCATTTGTGATTTAGTTCTGTAGGAGAATGCTTGAATCCCCTCGATTTCTATGTGAATGTGTCGGAATTTCATAAATGATAATATAAGAATGTGTAAATATGTACTCTACAAATCGGAATTAATTGTGCCTTGCATATAGTTAGAGGTACTGATGTTAATACTGTCGACAGTGTATCTCAAACTGGTTGACAGTGGAGTTATATTTTCGTTGAGTATATGCCATGAATAGAGATATGGCTTTAAGCCACGCATGGAGGTTTTATGCCGCTCATGAAGAGCTGATTGGCATTCGACAACTGAGTATGGAGAAGCAGTATGCATTGTCTGTGTACCAGCGAGGGTCACGATGGTTTGGTAAATTCTTAAATGTCTAAATCGAAAGCAAGAGAGACCGAGTGTTGTTTGAACTTGGAGGATATCTAGGTGGTTGCTCCCCGCGCAAAGCGATATAAGTGGAACTGTGGAAGTGGTGTTCATTTGATGAGCACTATGTAACGAGGAGTGAGAGAATGTTAGTTACAACGCAGAAGAACTATGTTAATTTGAATGGTGTGGAAACTTGAGCCAGAAGGGTGGAACCAAAAGGATGAATAGCGAACGCAGTTTAGAGCTGAAACGACAGTTTGATCGCGCCGCCTTTGTGGAGTAAGATGTATTTGAGAATTGGAGCGATCCCATAGACTAGGTGACGCGTGTCCCCGAGTAGTTTTGGAAAACCACTCTCATCGCGAGTTAACAATCGTGCAAGTGACTCCACGATATCCTGTTGGGCCGTTGGATCGTTAAGGCGGGAGCGACGTATCATCCACCATTGGATGTGGAAGGGTCGTAGATGCTCGGCCCCAGTTCCAATTTAGATTGGTCGGGGCTATTCAAACTAAAGCTCGTGCATAATAGTCAGCACGACATCCATTGATAACCATCAGATCACCGAAGTGAGCATGATAATACCTTCGTCGTTGGATAAGAAGGCGAGATAACCCAAGGTACATTTGTGAAGTTAGTGCCATATGAAATATATGTCGGGGTTAACCATATCGTGATGCTCTAACATTTGAACATAGGCCGTGACCATATATTGATATAGCATTATATGCGAGTTGGGTGATATCGGTTTAGATATGTGTAAGGGTTCTATATGGTGTGGTTACCTTATTGCATAGGCCTTTGGGCTTTTACAATCTTTAAAGGAACTTCCTATAGTTAGAAGAGTTTTCTAGATTTAAAATTGGACTAAGTATAAAGGTGTAGGTAGGTATTTGTATACAGAAGTGGATTTGATTTAAAATCTCAAATCTCAGATTCGAGATGCCAAAGATTTCAGATTTAGTTGTTTAATTTGCCAGCGTAGAATAACAGAATGTTGTGAGATTGCCGAGACTGGGGAAATGTTTGAGCCATGAAATGTAAAGGAATTATGCATAGCTAGAGATTGAAAATTCGAAGAAAATGGGACTGTGGGTTTTACCCCGTCGTCAGGACAACAAGCCACTACTTCACCTCCTCAAAATACTGCGCCAGATCAATCGGCTGTGTTCACAAATCCTTTCCTTAAACTAGGATATGTGGCCACACAAGCCCCTCAAGGTCAGGCCCCCCCTAAACCTTCATAGTCTGGTACGCTGAATACTAGATTCTCATGATGAATTATAACGAGGTCAATACCACTGATGTCAACCTTCGAACTCGGTCACACCAATATGACAAGACACCTTCTTCATTTGCAGCCGAGTCACAAACCAAAGTTTCCACAAAGTCCATTTGGACACCCAATTCTCCCTTACGGATACCGCAGCCATAGGTAGAGGTTACTCCCAAGATCCCCAAAGGGCTATTATGCCAAAATGTTGCTTCTGCGAAAGCCACCCACACTTACAATAGAGTAGATGGCTTGGCACAATCTCTTGCTTCCATGTCAACCCTGGAAGTCCTCTAGTCGTGCCCTTTACAATATCAAGCTCTATTATTTTATCTGGGAGTTGTGGATACTTTAGATTCAGATTATCATTTGATCAGCTTGTATGTTGACAAGTCAAAACATCCCCCCTTACCTTCATTCATCGCCTTCAAAATACCAGTCCAGATTCATAATGCCAATGTCTCGCGATGTATTATTGACGTGGGTGCATCCACCTGCGTGATGTCCACCTTTTTTTGGAATAAAATTATATGACCCATCTTAGCCCCATACACCATCACTTTGCGTGCTTGGGACGGTCACCCTTCTCAGCCCCTTGGCATATATCGCAATTTTCCTTTTACTCTTGTGGGAAAGATTGCTTGTGTTCATATTGAAGTCATTGGCGTCCCCTTGGGTTACAATATTCTCTTTGCTCGTACCTATACCTATGAAATGTTTGTTTTCAAATATGTGGTTCATTGTAAGATGTGATTTCCTCACCATGGAAATCGTCACCATCAATCAGTTGACATATTTTGAACCTAAGTCTCAGGCCTCCCCTAAGTCTATCATATCTTTGCTGGTCGATAAGCAATCAGTCACACCTCTCACCATTGTTTTACCTAGAGTCTATAAATATTCCACCTTACTTGGTGCATTCCATGGTATCCCCCCTCTTATCAGTGACCCTAGCTCATCGAATGTTTACATGATGCATTTGTCTGAGGCTAGCCACAAGCAGTCCAGTTTGAGCAACCAACAACCTACGCCTCCGCAACCTATTGGTGGTCACTCGACAAAGCCGTCAAGACCATATTTTAAAGGACCTTCTCCCTTTGCTAGTGTCTCTTCCACCCATTTTTAACCAGGAAAGGTTCCCCCTAGCCTTAATCACTTGGGAGCCATTCCATCAGTCCATTACCCTTGTAGTCAGATACCGTTTCTAGCTCCCCCCTCTTGAGTCTTTTTGGTGCTTGTTATGGCGACGTTGAGCCTTCCAAATTTGACCCTGGGGATCCCCCTCTGGTACATAGATCCCATAGCCAACACCCCACTTGGTTAGCTCAAACCCTATACCAGTTTTACCTCAGTCCAACTGGTTGCTATGACCCCTCCCTTTGATTCAATGTCTTAGCCACCTCAACTACAATCTACACCTGTTGCAGAAGCCTCCAGTAAGGGGGGGGAATCCAAAAAGAAGGAACCTAAGGACAAGGCCTCCCAAACAGCTCCTGCTCCTCAAAAGCCTCCAAATCAATCACCTTTATGTGCTCTATGTGATGTTTTTGGTAATGCTACCCATAATTGTCCCGAGCTTCAATGAGATGTTTCCTGAATCTGATATCCTAGAGGTCCATGTTGCCTTACCCGATTTAGCTAAGAAACTCAAATCACTGCACACAAATCACCCTTATGGTTTGTGTGATATTTATGGCCACTATTCTCACATTCACCCCCGTATCAACTATTTCATAACACCCTTGAGCTTTTTCACCAAATCAAGGCCGATCGTAGTGGATCCTCTACTCCTCTACTCGTGCGTTTTGCTTGCACAAAACCAAAGGACATTTATGCACCCATTGTTATACCTCCCTCAATGTCGAGATGATGGAACCATCAGCCACTATCATCTATATATCATCATCCATGAGATCCATGGTGGAAAATCCCTTCGGGGAAGTCCCTTCTGTTTCGACTAAACTTCCTTCAGTAACCACCTTAGGCTCAACATCAGTAGATGTTTCATCTACTAGCTCTTCGTCTGCCCTCTGTAGTGATGCATATGTGAACCATATCTCTCATTATGATGCACCAGATAGCTCCAATGCATCATGTGGTCTCCCTTCTTCTAGTCTTCTCATCCATCATCTAGATGAAGACATCATGGAAGCCACGACAACCCTTGATTTTCCTTGGGATGATATGTACCATCGTGTGTATTCCCTTCTACAACAGACTGATGACCCACATGTTGTGGAGCCCAAAGAATTCAACCATGGAGAGGTTGATTGTATATATGACCCCTTACTTCGAACCCATAAATTTAAACCACACACACCTTGTGGCCATTACATTGACACCTAATGTTTGGGTAAGGGGGCATCCATATTTGAGAGTCAAGGAGAAGTAATTATCCACAACCCTCCTAGTGTATCTGATAGACTCTAGTAGCGTTATTCTTCCCCATTTATAAGAACCTATAGAGTCTCATATCACTTCATATTACTCTAGGGATGATCCACTTAATCATTCCTTCCTCTTACATCAACAACCCAGTCCCTTAGACATTGTTGTTGACCAACCACTATGTTTTCTAGGTGAGTACCAGTTCATTATCTCTGAAGCCACTCTTTGTTATAGTGACATCATGTATAATAACCAAGGTATCCAATCCATTTGATTTATATATTTAGTGCAAAATGATATTGGTAATACATTATTTCCTTTCTCTAATTGTATCTATCCATTGTTCCCATAGAAGATATCCATAACATAATCAAATGACTATCACATCATAAAATGTGTTTAGAGCCCACTATTCTAAATACATTTGGCATGTCTATAACATGCTTGGGGAGGGCACCTATGCCCCTATATATTCTCACCCTCCTCTTGAGGATTTAGTGCCTATGATATTGAATGCTTGAATCCATTATTTTAGCACTTGGAACACCATGGTGCTCCAAAAAATCCTCTAGCTAAGGGCATCATTCCCACCATTGCATACCATATTAGTCTTCTCCATCACATATGCTTAGGGGTAGTATCTTATGAGTAGGGTCATGATGGCACCCTTGACCACCTTCTCACTTGATTTTCATAAGTCTCGGCCTAGATCCCACCAATCTAGGTATGGTCAATTATCCTCCCATTTCCTTGGATAGTTTGTCCTATCGGCCTCTACGGCGAGCCATATATCATAGATGCTTCATACCATACCTTAAAATAATCTAATACATGTGATACCACAGTTACCACTTGGTCTCCATGTTTGACTTCGTGGGTGGGGATGATTCTAGACCTTCTCTAGTAGCTCACTCTTGTATTTTTTCTTACCTTGATTCTTCACTAGGAACCATCCTTGAAAAAAGCATTAAGGCCATATTTAGACAAGTAAGGCCACTTATGTGAAATTCCCAGATCCTGATTACAATGGTTGGTTTGTCCACTATGATCGCCACAAGATTTAAGGGTCTTCTCCTCCTCTACAAATTCACCACAACTCCACTAGCAAATGAACCAAATTGGAGGGAAATTTCCCTATTAAAATAGAAACCCTATTTTTTCTTTCGCCAATTGCAACGAAACCATACCTCGGTTTGAAAAAATTTCAGCACCGTTGGAAAGATCTCACTTGGCTCTAAAATGGATATCCTTTTGTTTTAGGTGATTTGATACTTCACCTAGAAGCCACTTTTCCAGGAAGGGTCACTTCACTGCCTCTCAAAATCAAATTTCTTCACTTGCACTACTTGTACTTGGGGCACCACTTTGCCTCCATACTTATCATCGCATGTGTGGATTTTCATCATGAGTAACCATATTTTTCTCATGTTTTTATGGTCCCCACCGGGCCTATTCTGTGTGGCAGCATCATCGAGTAACCCTTGACTAGAGCATTTGAGTTGAGTCACCATCACATTCATGGAGTCTGTCCCGAGTCCCTTTGCCTCTTATTACAATATTCCATCCCTTTGTGCCTTGTCCCTCTCTCCTGTAGCCCATTTTGGCCTCCAGTCATACTGTCCCCCATCCCCTTAGGAGTCTAGTCAATAGATATTAGGTCATCCATTATTTTTATGCTCTGAAAAGGGAATTCATTCATTTGATACTCAATATCCCCCATTCCATCATCATCCCTAGTGTCAGTCCATGAGTCTCTTTACTATGATCTCTCATGCCTTAGTTAAAGATTCCTCATTGCCCCACCTATGGTGGGCCTCCTTCAGTTGACATCAACACATTCATTCCATATGACAAGTATAGAGGGCGGTGTATCTTGGTTTGAGCTTCCATTCTTGTTTGGTGCCTTGGATGAGGCAAAGGGACTCCTCATTTCCGTTTGACTTGATTGTTTCTCATCCATCTCCTTACAACATGATCGATATTTGTATACCTGATGGTTCGATGATCCAACAGATTGCACCAGTGATTCCTGGATGTGTGTGAGTTGTTTCATACCTCATTTGATGGTGGCCCTTTAGGTATCCCCCCACATGTCTGAATGACATCATTTCATGCCACAACCTTAGATGCATCTATGCAAATTTGATGGGTTCGGTTCCATCCTCTTGCAACGCCTATAGCATGGATACATCACTTAGTTGATCCATTCCTATTTTCAGATCCCTTTCATGTTTATCAGGGCTTATTTGGCTGGTATTATGTCTCATGTACTCAGATATTACTGTATTAAGTCATGGTGTTTTTCCCATGAATAGTATGTATGTGGGATCCATTATATTTTTTTCTGGCCCATTTTATGCAAGCATGTCATGTATCATTTATCATCTACTTTATAGCTTAGTCTCATTTTACTAGGTGCACCATTATTCTTTGTACTTTTTCATCTCGGTGGGCATAGGTATCCCTCCCCCGCCTCACTAAGAACAAGTACCCAAAAATTAAAGGAGACTTATCTCATTTGTAGGTCTCGCCCCCTCAAGTTATTGTTCTCTCTCACTTCACTCTGTCTATGTATCTGTCTCTATCTGACTCCCCTTCGGTGTCTAGTGATTATGTTCTTACAACATACTTCGGTCATACGATTAGCTTCTAACGCTTGTACGTTGGGGGGGAATCTGTTACACCAATTTTTGGTCATCTAACCATTTACAATTAGATGGATCAAAGTACACCATGTAAGACCAGTTTTACCATATTAAAATTTCTTTCACTATAAGAAATAGTTTAATAAACCATATGTTATTAAGTTATTTCTAGTTCAAACACAAAACTCCATGAGGTATAATTAAATACATCTTTATTTATTTGATTTTCCTTTAGGAATAATTAATTAAACCACTGTTTAAATAATATTCCTCATCATATTTAACCCAATTAATGAGAAATAATTAGATAAATTGTTATTTATCTTATTTTTCTCTAGGAATAATTATTTAAATCATTATTTAGTTATTATTCCTTGTTAAATTTGACTAAATTACCTAGAAATAATTAAACAAATCATTATTTGTTAAATTTTTCCTTAATCCAATTCTTGAAATGATAAATAAATAATTTATTTGTTTATTATTTCTAAATAAAGGGATTTAACCAATTTAAATTCATTTTCCCTCCAACAAAATATAATAAAATATTCCACGCAGTTAGATCTAGATCTTGGTTAATAATATTTTATTATTCACCACTATTGAGGATAACTTAATATTTTGTTATAAATAGGAGGGTTTTAAATAAATTATTAACTTTGATCACTTTCATTGTCACACTTTGATAATTATCATTGATGCTACCCTTTTCTTGCTTCTTGAGCTCTCATAGAGTTCAACACATCTTGGGTTTTCTACACCATTGAGAGAGAGAAACTTTTGGATACGAAGCGTTGAGGACAACCAAGAACTCATCCCATTGAGGGGGACTAGTAACATGATTCTTAGTTCCCTTCCAAGGTGTTAATACATATAAAATTATTTATATATCTTGTCTTGTCCATTGGATATCTCGAGCGTATTCTTATTTATTTTGTATTGTTTAGCTTCTTTTATTGCATATATCTAGGTTTTTGTTGCATTTTTTTCAACTATCTATTGCAGATCTAAGGAATTTAAGAAGCCATATTTTTTTTTAGGTCTCTTTGTCACACACAGCTAAAGTGATCTCTTTTCGTACACTTGCGTTAATAATTTATGCTAACAACTTGTCCTTCCTGCATAAGGACTCCACTAAGTCTTCTATTGCATGCATTTGGACATACTACAAACTCTATGTTTGAATCTACAATATTTAACATTGGAGCATATTTCAGCAACTTCTTAAGCTCCTGAAAATTTTCCTCACACTCCCCTATCCATTCGAACTTCTTACCTTTCCTCTACAACAATGTAATAGGATAAGAAATATGTGAGAAGTTCCTAATGAACCTCCTGTAATAATCTTATAACCCCATGAAGCATCTCACCTCATCTACATTTCTCTGAGTTTCCCACTCCATGATAGCTCTTATCTTTTCTGGATCCATTTGGATGCCCTCCTTGGATACAACATGTCCTCAGTAACGTACCTCAGTCTAGAAGAAACTGCACTACCTGAGCTTAGCATACAACTGATACTCTCTTAAGAATCTCAACACTGCTTCTAAATGATTGACATGCTCTTCCTAATTTTTAGAATATACCAATATGTAATCAATGAACACAATAAAAAACTTGTCCAAATAAGGACACAACACACTTTTCATCAAACACATAAATGTAGTTGGAGTATTAGTCAAATTGAATGGAAATACAACAAGCTCATAATGCTCATACCTAGTTCTAAATGTGGTCTTTTAGATGTCCTCTTCTTTGATGCGTACCTAGTACAACCGTGATCTCAAGTTGATCTTAGAGAATATTATTTATCCCTTCATCTAATCAAAAAAGTCATCAATCCTCCACAATGGATACCTGTTCTTGATGGTCACTTTTTGAAAATGCCTATAGTCAATGCACAATCTGAGAGTACCATCCTGATTTTTTGCAAACAACATCGGTGTTCCCCATGGTGATACACTTGCCCTAATGTAACCTTTTTAAGGAATCTCATTTAGCTACAAATTTAGCTCTACCAACTTAGGTGTGCTCATCATGTAAAGTGATTTTGATGCTGGAGCTACCCCTAGTACCAACTCAATAAAAAAATCTACCTCCCTGTAAGGTGAAAAATTTGAAATATCTATAGGAAATACATCTTCAAACTATTGTAGAACTGGGTGCGTTCTCAAAACATCTACATCCTCAACTTCCTTAACCTTTTCACTAGAGATATGTACTACGAAAAAAACACAAATTTTACTGTTACTGCGCTTGGCTTGCTTAATTGTCGCCATTCTAGCTGATGTGGATTTCTTATTGCCCTGTAAAAATATTGGTTCCCCATTGTCATCTAATCACTCAATGGATTTGTCATAAGAATCCACCTTTGTCTTGTGAAGGTATAGCCAATGCATGCCTAATAGCATGTTATATGATGCAAATGGAAATATGTTTAAGTGTGCTACTATATACATGCCATTCAACACAAATGCACAAGCTCTTACCCAATGCCGAAGTATTTTCCTTGTAGCTATAGAAACCTACACTAACTAATATTTCACATGCATTTTTTTTATTTAAACCAAACTTGTCCACCAATTTAGGACTCGCATAACTATAACTAGATCCAGGTTCAATCAAAATATAAATAACTTGATCACAAATCTCACTATCCATCTCAATGATATATGCTTGGTGTTATTCCTACTTGTTGCCTACGACTGCCTAAATACGAGTAATGTTTTTCCCAACATCCCCAACAACTGTACCTCTTGTGCACTATATATCTTAGGCCTACCACCTTGGTTCTATAAAATTTATCTCCTAAGGTGTTCCTTACCGCATGTCGAGCACTCCAACCATTCAGTACCATCGCCTTTGTGCTACTGTTGTGATCCATGTCCATGTCTAGCTACATTAGACCTATTTTTCCATGCCACGCTCTTCTACATTCTTAGGCCTTGCTCAATTTCGAATGCCATTTACCCTTATATTTTTTTTTTCTTTCCATCCTTGATAAGATTATTTTTTACACTTTGATTGTTGATAGAAATTCTTCAACTTCTCATTGACTTCCTCGAGTGACCGAGACTCATCATACTCAATTAAATCTCTAAATGCTACTGGAAAACCATAGAAAAATTGATGAAATTTATCCTTATCATATTCAAGATATGGTATATACCTCATTAGCTCCAAGAATTTAGTCTCGTACTCTTCATATATCATTTATCCCATTGTTAGCTCACAAAATTAGTTCGCCTTACAATCGTAGTACCTTTCTGACAAGTATTTCTTCCTAAAAATCCTCTTGAAAAAATGCCTAAATGATTCTTGGTAACTGTTGTTGTAGGAAAAATCCACTAGTGGAAGATAATATTCCCACTTCCATTATTGATGCATCACATACATCCTCAAAATGTCCTCCAATATCCTTTTGACCTGCTAAGATTGTCCATCTATTTGCGGACGATAAGTTATGTTGAAGGCAAATTCGGTGCCCAAACATGCAAAAAACTCCTTCCAAAATGTGGAAGTGAAATTTTCATCGATTTATGAGACTATATTCTTTGGAACACCATAAAATCTAACAACATATCTGATCAACGCCTGTGCTACATCACTAGTATAATATGTTGTCTTCACTAGAATTTAGTGTGCAACCTTTGTCAACCTGTCCACAACAACTATGATGGAATCATTCCGTCTAGATGTCCTGGGAAAACATGTGATGAAATACATGGAAATGACCACCCATTTTCACTCTGTAATCGAAATTGGTTGTAGTATTCCACCTCGATGCCTACACTCTGCCTTAACCATTTGAAACTCCAGACATCTAGCCACAAACTCTACAACATCTCCCTTCAAATTCGACTAATAATAGAACGTCTTCATTGCATCCAGTGCCTTCTGATATCCTGGGTGACCTGAATATGGTTTTGCATGAAAATCCCTCAATATCACGTTCTTGACCTCACCGTTGTCTGGAACATATATCCTGTCTCTAAATCTGACCAAGTCATCTTCTGTGAGACAGTAATCCACATCCTATACACTTTTAGCTTTACTAGTATGTGTACCACCATCTATACATGTACCTATACCACTACCTATACCTATACATGTACCACTACCTATACCTGTACCTGTACTCTGCTACAACCTATGCATAATATCCATATACTTGTCATATTGCTAACCTGCCTGCAAAGTTGTATCATGTAAATCTGTCCCATAGGTGCTTATAACTGCTATGTCATTTACCTGTATCCATTTTTTAAGAGCATCAACGACCCTGTTCTCCTTTCCTTTGATATACCTAATCTCAAAGTCAAACTCACTGATGGTGGCCAAACATCTATTTTTCTTGACGTTTAGATTTAACTGATCAAATATATACCTCAATCCACTATGATCACTCATCATACCAAACCTCCTACCAAGAAGATAGTGCCTCCACATATTAAATTCATGTATAATAATTGTTAGCTCAAGATCATGTGTTAGATATTTCTGATCATGTTCATTCAGTTTATGTGACTCGTAAAAAATCAGTTTTCCTTCCTACTATTGTGGTAAAACACAACCCCCCCCCCATTTTTGACTTGTTCACTTCAAATAATGGGGACCCTTTCTATAAATTTTTGGCTAAACGCCTTTTAGGATTTTTATTTATTTGATTATCCTACGCGATTGTTAATTTTTCATTTTCCTATTCTTGTTTTGATTTCTTTGTTAAAATCTACACAAGCTTCCCATTGATTCTTGTTTTACCTCATTTGGTCAACTATTTGAAAATGGTACTCCTTTAAAGTCCCATCATTTATCTACCTAAGTTAAAAATGCTATTTTTATTCTTTTTATTTATTTTCTGAGTAATGTATTTAGAAAAATTTCATAACTAAATTAAACATCATTAAAATAAACCAAAATAAAAACCATATTTAACATTAGTTCTGAGATTAATTAAATTAATTATTATAATAAAATATAATTAATTTAATTAAAATTAAAACATAATATTAAAAAATATATATAAAAAAAAAAAAAAAAAATTTACATTGCATATCGCAATATCGGATCCATCGCAATTTTTATGACATGCACATCTGAAAAACCCCAATCCAAGGTTCTTGCGATATGCGATGGCTAAAAGGCTTAAGGCATTAACCAAGGTTTTTTATAAGCTTTGATTTTTGTTTTGAGTTTCAAAACTCAAAACATGCGTGAGTGAAATAATATAGTGTAGGTAGGTTACTTGATTTTATATTAGTTTAAAATATTTAATATTAAATTTAAAAAAAAAAATTAATTTAATTAAAATATAAAATTTAATTAATTTAATTAAAATAAAATTAAAATATTATTTAGATTATTGTTAATTAGGTATAAATAGTTTATTATTAATTATTTTAGTTCACAATTAACAATTAAATTATAATTAATTATTAATTATTTTAGTTCACAATTAACAATTAAATTAGAATTAATTATTAGTTAATTAGAATTCTAATTTAGGATTACATTTCTAATAAAAATTCTAATTTTATAGCCCCCGAGATCCAGAACACGAAAAAACTTATTAAAAAAAAATTTTCTCGCAAAAAATAAATTTCTCGCAAAGTCTTATCACAAATTCTTAAAAGCCTTAACATTTTACAACTCAAAATGCTATACGCAATAAGGCCAAATGTGATGGATACAAAAAATTTAATATAAAGTTTTTGTTTCACCCCTTATGCCTCCCGTACCTCCACCTCACTCACCTCACATTCCAGTGACCATAGCCCTCCACAAACTCACATGGATGAATTAATGAGTTTGGATTGATTTCAATGGTTTGCTTTATGGATTTTGGGTTTGGATTGATTCCAATGGTTTGTAAATTAATTTTTATATTTTTTATATTATAATAATTATATTATAATTATAATGTTTATTATAATTTTAATATAATTTGAATTATAAAATTAATTATATTTAAATTAACTTTTTCAAATCATTTGTATATTAATTTAATTTTGTAACTTAATTAATTTCTAAATTAGATGATAATTTATTAGAATTAATTGTATATATTCGTTAGTTAATAATTAATTTAGAATTAATTATTAGATAATTAGAATCTAATTTAGGATTAAATTTCTAATTAAAAAATTTGATTTTTAGTCGAGCAACAAAATTTCAGAATTATGCCAGATTTGACTCATCAACTTTGGAAGCTCATAGATTGAGTTATACTTGGCCAAAAGAGGCCCAGGACAGCTCATTGGAAAGATAAAATCAAGGAGAATATTTCTGAGGAGTTTCACTAATAGATTTGGTCATTAATTGAATAAAAAATCATGCAGAAGATCAAGCTCCGAATTTCTAAAACAAAATCAATTTTCTGATTTATTTTCTGCATTTTCATTTGTCCAAGCCTCTTTTAATTGCAGATTCATTCGTCAATAATATCCTTGGCCAATTAAATGTTTTGGATGGCTCTCGCATGAACGGATGAATGCGGTGAGCAGATGAACGTGGTGAATACCTAATAGTTTCATAGGGTTTCAAGCGCAAGAAATCTCAAAGGATCAAGCACCCTATGGCAGTCATTTCCTGGGAGGAGGGCTGCCACCCTCCTACCGAAATGTAATGAGTGGGGACCATTCGATGAGGTCACCGCATTAAGCAACTGTTCAGCAAAAGATAGGCCCGGTTTTGGGAGCAGAATGGCAAGCCAAAATGAATGGGAAATGCCTGCCAAGGGCTGTCAAGAAACCAAGATTTGTTATTCCAGCATCGAAATTGGACGAGTACAGAGGATATATGAAGAATCATGCATTAATCTGTAAGTTTATAGGTATTTGGCCCTCAGAAAAGGAATTTTTAAAATGGATTCAAATAAAATGGCAACCCAAAGGTCACATTGATCTGAAACTTGGGGCAAAAGGTTTTTTTACAACAATTTTTTCTAATTTACTAGATAAAGAACGTATTTTTGAGGGAGGGCCGTATTTTTACAACAATGCTGGGATTTTTCTTCGATAATGGGAGGAATGCTACAACCCTGAGCAAGAGAAATTTCTAGCTGCTCCTGTATGGGTTTGGCTTTTTGGGCTTCCTATGGATTTCTAGGACCCTGAAATTTTGGAAGGAATAGGAAATACACTAGGTACTTTTGTTAAAATAGCAGACTCCACAGCTCAGGGGCGCTATACTTCCTTTGCAAGAATCTGTGTATATATGAATATATCTGAACCTTTTCCAGAAATGATTGAATTGGAATGTGAAGGTAAAGTTTGGATACAGCTTCTAGACTATGAGCATATCCCTTTTCGCTGTCGCCGATGTCACGAGTATGGCCATTTGTACAAATATTTCCCCCTTAATGACATTGAACAACAACCACCTCCTCGTAGCACTGGCCCAGAGGCACAACCTCAGTAGGATGAGGAGGGTTTTATGCTGGTTACTAATAAAAAATGAATTCCTTGCTCAAGAAACACCAGCCCTAGTTCAGCCACAAAACAAAACCCTCCCAACTTCAAACCCACATAAAATATGTTTGAGGTTTTACAGGAAGAAGGCGAACCGTCAGTCTTAGAGACTGCAGCAGACGGCCCAGCAGAAGAAAAATTAGAGACTATACAAAAAAACCAGTCGTCAAAGAGGAAAGCGCGGCAGGAAATGGACGCACCTGATGACAGGCCACTGCAAGACCTTATCCCAATGGAGGTTGAACAAACCAGAGACGACTTGAGTGCAGAAGAGAAATTGTTGAAAAGCCTATTATTTGAATGGAGGAACCTTGATGATCGATTCATCCAGCAGACCAGAAGAAATTATATAAAGAAACATTTGAACATTATCTCACAGTGCAAGCCCAACAAGAAGCTCAAGAACGAGAACAATCAGCCAGCAAGAAGGCTCCTCCTCCATCAAAACCGGCAAAAAAGCGAGGACGACGAACCCTGCAGGAATCAATACAGTTAGTGGGTGAAATGATTATTAATACAGGGAAGATAATATCGTTAACAATGGTATTTCAACAACTACCTAAGAATTCCTAATGAAGGTACTCTCCCAGAACATCAGAGGTCTCAATAGCAAGGGTAAAAAGAGATATTTAAAAGACAAATTAAAAGCCGAGAAACCTCAGGTTATGTTACTACAAGAAACAAAAGTCTTTGAGCAGAAGTTGCAGTCAATAATTCAATCTTTAAAAATGCATTACGAATTTATGGCTATTGACTCGATGGGCACCTCTAGAGGCATAGCCATACTATGGAATTCTGCGAAGATTAGTGCAGAGGGATGGATAGGCTGCCCCAGAATTTTAACAGCTACTTTCCTTCAGATTGGCTCTGAAGCCAACATCCTAATCTCGGCAGTTTATGGACCTCCAATTCCAGGGGAGAGAGCAGAGTTTTTACAGAGTATATGAACTTTGAGTAGAATGCATAGTTAAAAGTATTGCTTATTAGGTGGGGACTTTAACATGATATTGAATATTTCAGAAAAAAAGGATGGATACGAAGGGAGGACCCAGAAATGGCTCTCTTTCGCGAATTACTCAATGATCTACGATTAGTAGACATCCCAACAGTAAATGGAAATTACACATGGAATAACCGCGGGGGAGAGAGGCACTAGATTGCTTGTAGGTTGGACCACTTTATAGCTATGGAAGCGCTGGTGAGTCTGGATATTTACTATGAAGCTGTTATTCTTACCACTCTAGGATCAGACCATTGGCCGATCCAATTGGAAATAGATGTGAAGGCAAGTCGTCAGAATCAACCTTTTAGGTTTGAGCTCTTTTGGCTACGAGATCCGAGATTTATGTAAAAAGTTAAAAACTGGTGGGGTTTAAACCCAGTCAGGGGCCATAATAAGATGCACTCATTCCATCTGCGTTTGAAACATTTGAAAGCTG
The DNA here is from genome assembly GCA_034641835.2 of Pinus albicaulis. NCBI lineage: Eukaryota > Viridiplantae > Streptophyta > Pinopsida > Pinales > Pinaceae > Pinus > Pinus albicaulis. The sequence continues at coordinate 838,822,497 of CM076581.1, read as the reverse complement.
AAATTAAACGCTGGAATCTCCAAGAATTTGGTAACATCCAACAGGATCAAATTCGACTGAATGATAAAATGAAGGAGATTCAGTAGCAAATCATCCTACACGGTCGAACAACAGACTTGGCTCTGGAGGAAGGTCGTACCCTTAGTAAACAAGAGGAGAGACGAAAGTAAGAGGAGATATTTGTGGAAATAGAAATCCCGGGTCAACTGGCTCAAAGAAGGTGACCGCAATACAAAATTTTTCCATAAAGCCATGATACAGCATCGCCAGCATAACAAAATATTTTCATTAAAAGCAACAAATAATTAGGGGAATTTTGAGGTCTAAAATGGGCCTCCTAAGGAAATTATAAAATAATAGTTGAAAAAATCAAATAAGATTTGATGACATCATCAAATTTTAGAGGGAAAAATGAAAAAACTACTTTTTCAATTCATATTTTCAACTTATCTCCCATAGTTTTTACTCAAATTTCGAGCGGGAGTAATCGTTGGATGCGGAATTTAATTCCTCATCCAAGGAGTACCCATGTTGCATACTTTTGATGGGTCCTACTACACAAAAAATGAGAAATACATAAAAAAACGTGATTACAATCACGTTTTTTATGTATTTCTCATTTTTCGTGTAGAAGAGTTCATCGAAAGTATGCAACATGGGTACTCCTTGGATGAGGAATTAAATTCTGCATCCAACGAGTACTCCCGCTCGAAATTTGAGTAAAATTTTTGGGAGATAAGTTTAAAATACGAGTTGAAAAAGTAGTTTTATTATTTTATTATTTTTTAATATTTTTACTTTTTTACTCCAAAAATGGTGAATCATCCATTATGGATGACATCATCATCTTGAATCCTATTGGTTCTTATAAAGTTTATTTTAGTTGTACATTTTTCTTAGGAGTCCCATTTTAGACCTCAAAATTCCCTTAATGGGGGAACGGTTAATCAAACATGAAGACATGGAAAGCGAGCTGGTAACCCACTTCAAAAATATATTGACGAAACCTCTTCCAAATCGCCAGAATGTTATACAAAAGATAACTGAGCACATTCCTCAAGTTATTAATAGAGAAAAAAATCTGGCACTATTACGAGAAGTTACTCTCCAAGAGGTAGAAGAGGTGGTATTGAATCTTCCCAGGAATAAAGCCCCGGGGCCGAATGGGTTTACTAGCGAATTTTTTAAAGCAGCTTGGCCATTCATGGGCCTAGATATTCAAGAGGTGGTTGAAGAATCCCGAAGAAATAAGAAGGTCTATCCTGCTCTGAATGCAACCTTCCTGACCCTTATCCCTAAACATCAAAATGCAGACACCCCTGTGGGCTTCCGACCGATACCTCTCTGTAATGTTATCTATAAAATTCTCTCCACCATCATGGTCAATCACCTGAAACCTTTGTTGCCCACTATAATCTCTCTGGAACAGACTGGCTTTGTCAAAGGCAGACAGATTTTGGAGGGAATTGTGGTCGCCCAGGAAGCAATCCATTCACTCACGAAAGATAAACGGAAAGAGTTGTTAATTAAATTGGATTTGTCTAAGGCGTATGATCGCATAAGTTGGCAGTACCTAGTAGAGGTAATGAAATCCTTCAGGTTTGATGAAAGATGGCTCCAATGGGTTCGCTCATTTATCTCCTCCATGCATTTTTCAATTTTGCTGAATGGTATCCCTTCTGCTTCGTTTAACATCTCCAGAGGCCTCCGACAAGGTGACCCTCTTTCCCCATTTCTGTTCATAATTGCAACAGAAGGTTTAGGAAGACTCATCAAATCTCATCTTGCGGAAGGGAAGATCCAAGGTCTAAAATTGTGGGGACCTCACCTTCCACTGACTCATCAACAATTTGTAGATGATATCTTATTATTCTGCATGGCATCCTTAAAAGAATGCAAATCAATCCTCAAAATTATGGAAATCGTCATGGCTGCATCTGTCACTCAGATTAACAATGATAAATCTAATGTCTACTTCTTCAATTGCAATGGTGGAATGCAAAAATTTCTACCAAGGACCTTAGGGTTCCAAAAGGGATCTTTACCTCTGAAATATCTTGGAATTTTTCTAAATTCAGGCCCCATTCGAATAGCAGACTGGCAGGACATCCTCATAAGAGTGGAGAAGCGAATACAGAATTGGGCTTTCAGAGCCCTGAATGCACCAGGGCACCTGATAATGTTAAAATCTATGCTTCAAGCCCTACCAGTATACTAATTGTCCGAAAGGGCCTGCCCGAAAGGGATATGCTCACAATTGGTCTGCATGTTTAAAAAAAATTTATGGCAGGGAGCCCAAGAAAATAGGAAATGGGCTCTAGTGTTGGCTCCTGGGAGGACCGGACCTTTGGAAGAACATTTGGCAAACAAAATATGCCATGCCTCTTACAATATCAGGACGATTGAAGGTTGATATAGTTCCAAAGGGCTCCTCGATCTGGAACTTGGCAGCCACAAACAGGTATTTAATTTTCTCTCACAGCTTTTTTGAAATTTGAGAAGGAGGCACAACTCTTTTTTGGGAAGACTCATGGCAACAACGGGAAAAACTGTTTAGTCATCTGGACCTGGGTGAAATTTTCCTATATACGAATACACCAAATCAGAGACTAGTGCAACACTATTGGTGTCCTAATAACAATGACTTGTGGAGGAAATGGAAAGTGAAGAACTGGTGGGCGACAGCTCCAGCAATGCGACAATGGGACAATTTTGCAAAAGAACTCAGGACAAGAAAAATCAGACAAATATCTGGTCCAGATATACTGAGATGGGGATACATGACAAAAGGGTAGTTCACAATTAAAGAAGGCTACTACATTCAATCCCAACAAGCTCAAAATAATGCTCGGTCGCTGTGGAAAAAAATATGGGCATTGAAACATTGGCCTAAAGTGGAATACTTCTTATGGCTAGTAAGTCATCGGAGGATTTTGACTTGGGAAAACCTACAGAAACGGGGAATGATGGGCCCTTCTCAATGTCCCTTCTATCATTCAGATCTTGAAATGACAGAACACCTGCTTAATTCGTGCCCCTTGGTGCAGCCGATCTGGAGGAATTTGGAACAGTTGTTTAGGAAAATAGATAGAAACAATGACAGCATTCTAGAAACCATTAGCAATTGGATAAAAGGGAGGTACCACTGTCAAGTGATCAATAGAGCATGGACACTCTCATTTGGCTTTCTATTCTGGAACACATGGAAAGAGAGGAACAAGAGAGTTTTCCAAGACATTTCCCAACCAATGCACCATATTTGGCAGCGCTCCATTGAAAACATTCGAGAAACCATACTAGTTGAAAGCTGGTCAGATGAAGACTGGCAGACAGTGGGGGTAGAATCTTAGATTTTAGATTACCTAAACCTTCACCCTCAGATGCTTTATAAAGGTTTATGGAAATATAGACCTCCTTGCCAATCTATTGAGGAACACTGGTCACCTCCTCAACCAGGCTTTATCAAACTTAATTACGATGGAGCGTCCAAAGGTAATCCATCAGAAGCTGGAGCAGGAGGGATTTTCTGCAATTCTCAGGGGGCAGTCTGCAGGTCTTATGCATTCGATTTGGGCCATGCCACAAGTAATGAAGCAGAACTTATGGCGGTCAAGCAAGGTATTCTTATAGCCATTAGAGAAAATTATCAGAGAATCATTGTTGAGGGAGACTCAGCAATGGTAACTGGTATACTCCAGAAGCTGCAGCAAGGAATACCCTGGGAGAAAATATCTCAAAGCTGGCGAACAACAGCACTTATTGAAGAAGTAAGTAAACTTCTCAAACAGATTCAATATTTAATCCCAAGCCACATTAAACGAAAAGGTAACGCTGCGGAGGATTATTTAGCTAATTGGGGATGCCAACACATAGAGTGCCCCATAGATGCTCGTCCCATTGAAGCCATCTGGGATGTGGAGCTATACTCTCTCCAGTTGATACTGAATAAGGACCGCCAACCCCCCGATCGGGGTGAACAACTAGCAGACAAGATAGATCATGGAAATTCGGGGGCAGTTCATCCTCCGGGCAATTAAGAACCATCATGGAGCACCGACCCAGCAGATGAATGAAGTGTGCAATCACTTGGATCGGCATGATTTTATCGCAGTCCTGCTAGGCTGTTATGTCAGAACATCAAAGGAAGGCTTTGATTAAGGTAAGTAAGCGCCCTCTCTCTCTCCAATTGTTCATGCAATGCACTGTGCATGCAAACGCTTGGGAGAAGCAGAGGAGGATTGCAACTCAACCCGTCAACTTCGAAATTCTTCCAGGGTATGTAGCAGTCCTCCTTTTCATTTTCATGAAGTTTCTAGTTCCGATATGGTCCTGGTTTATGCAATTTAAGACTGTCATGGTTTTATCTTTGATTCCCGGGTCTTTCACTCCCAAGTTAAACCCTGTCCCACCCTATTTCCGAGACCCATGCTCAAAGCTTGTTTTCTCCCTCCTTCAAGCTGTTACCCCAGACAAGATATGGCCAGATAACTTATTCACAGTTATACAAAGTCATCAGAATGATAGGAGTGTGATGCGTTTTACTCAAATTCAGGTTTTGCATAGTCGGGATAGTTAGTTGGGTCACTTTCCATATTCAAATGGCATCCCAAGACCCTTTCGGTTCCACATTGAATTCTGAATGCCGCAAGATTTTCTTTCGCCTGTGGTCATCCTTGTTCCCTATTGTCATCTTTCGCTGTTGCCAGAATTGGGCTTTAAACTTGACATTCCTCTATCACAACCCTGTATATTATCCCTACATTCTCCCCAATCGGCTTCAAATATGTCAAGCCGTGTCTACTTTCTGCTCGGTTCTAGACTCTTTGGTGCACTCGGCCACTTTCACTTGTATGAGGTTGACTCAGTTCATTGGTATCAGACCAGACAGTCATAGCTGTAGGTATTGGTACAGAGCTAACAATTTTGAGGTCCTCTGTTTTCATTGTCCTCCTGCTAGTAATTGTAACTCTCAGTATAAGCCACTGCATTGGGTTGTTACCGACTTTTTTCGTTGCCCTTCAGCAAACAAAGTTATATATGCTCAAAGGGTATACAAGGGAGATTTAGACATTAATTCCCACCTCCTTACTAGCTTAATTTTTCTGTTTGTGTTCATGCATAGAACTCCTCCAACTATGGGTAAGAGACGCACACGTTCTGAGTCTGCCAAGGGCAAACAGAAGGACCTGTTGGAACATAACCCAAAGAAACGTGGTCGTAAAACAAACCAGGAGCATCTAGAGATCCTTTCTACCACTTATGTAATGGGGAATTCTTCAACTGTTCGTCAAGAAATACGAGGCTGGGAAAGAGACATTCAGACAGATCCTGAAGACAATGAAACTGAAGCTGAGATTCTCGACTTCATTACGGACCCTGGCAATACCCGTGGTCATGTTACTCTTTTTAATCAAACTATTCATACTTACTAGATACTCAAATGTCTCCTAGCAAAAGCTATACAGAGTTTTCATCCTGGCCATGCCAAAGTAGAAAATCCAAAGGTAGAACCTTGCATTCAACAACTATTTCAGGACATCCAGCACCAACTACAGCATATCAAGATTACCCAGTATCAGGCAACAGACCGCATTCAGAGAATGGATGATCGGGTTGGCAGCATAGAGAAGCTACTCTAACAGATGCATCAAGTTGACATGCCTGGGGCCACTGTGAAGGACCCAACTCCTATTTCCTCTTCAGATGGCTAGTATTTATAGTATTTAGCTTTCATGCACTTTTTGACTGTATATGAACTTCTTTTATGTCATAAATCTGGAAAAATTGTAGTAGTAGGACAGATAGTTAATGCGACATATAGAAGGATGAAACTATTTCAATTTTGGTATGCTTTCCATGCATTCAGGTGGCCAACAGACCTGGTTTCCTATGGGCAGGTTGAGGCCACAGTATGAATCATAAATTTTGTAGCCTGTCCTATAATTATAAATAGAAAATAGAGAGGTCCCACCGAATTTACAAAAAAAAAAAATATCCTTGGCCAATTAAACCATCCCAGTCATCAATAGAGATCTTATATTTTATTTTCAATTATTTATTTAAATTAAATTTGATTGGATTTGTTTTAATACCATAAATGGTATTTTTATTTTATTGTTTCATTTTAATTCATTTTGATTTCTCTTTGCAGGAAAACAGTAGAAGATATATGGAGAAAAAGACCTCAATCAATGAGAATGCTCCAGCCATTAAAGATGGGAATTTTGAGCAAATAAAATTGGATTGGGCAGATTTTTCTTCAGAAAAATTTCCTCTCAATAATTCCTTTGCAAATATTATAAATATGAGATTGCAGAATGTTATAGGGGTTGCTCTATTCTGCAATTCTGGAATTCTAAAAGCACTTTTGTAATAGGGATTTAGAGTTGTAGGTGGGAGGAGTGGAATCTCAGATCTGGAGATTATTGAGGTTTTTCTTTCACATTCTGAGTTATGTATAATGAATAGAGTTTGCACTATTGTAGCTCTGCTTTTGAAAGTAGAAACTTAGGCATTGTAAAGGACTATTAGAGACCGAAGCTGGAGAAATGGATTCAATAAATTGGTATTTCGAATACTATTATTTTAAATGCTGGTTTTATTTTTATGATAACAAGAATGGTGTCAATTTACTTACATATTTGTGCACTTTTGTCGGTATGGGTAATTTTCTTCTATTTTATGTTGTTATTTATCTCTACTCTTATGGGCTGAATTCTGATTTCTGAGTAACTATTTACTCATAAATCTGTCTTTTAATATTGGATGAATAAATAGTGATATGTTGTGAACTTCTTCCACATATTATTGTTTAATAATTCAAGTTACTGATTAAATGATCAATACCATTTTGTGAACTATTTCCTGAGTGTTGTTGATTGATTATTTCAGTTAAAAGGTCTCAATAGGATGTGTTTTTCTATCCATAATGTTAGTTAATTGAACTATTTCATTAACTTGATATTCATTATAAACAAGACATATTTCAATCTCAATATTTTAAATACCTGCTCTTGGTTGGGTTAGATCTATATCTGCCTAATTGAGATAGGATTAAGATAGTTCATTTTGCTTGTATCTTAGAATAAGTTTGCATTTAGAATAATTTCTACATTCTCTGAAGTCCTCTTCCCAAAGAGGAAAACATTAGTAGTGGATTGGCTGAGCCCTAAATCAGCTTAAGGATCACTTTCTTGCCTGATCAGTAAGAGGAATGATTTGATGTCTCTTTTCCATTGGTAAATGAAAGTCATATTTTAAAGCCATTCGAGATTGAGAGAAGGTAACTGGACCTAGTTGAACCAGTCAGAACCACCATTCCAAACGGAAAAGGAGCTGCTTTAAGGTCCGGACCGGGTGGTCATCCCCCATGTTGTTGCAGCAATTTTCGAGGCTTCAACACCTACATAAGGACTCTACCAAGTCCTATCTTTCACATATCTATACATATTACAAACTATATGTTGGAATCTGCAATCTTTAACACTAGATAATGTGTCAATAACTACTTAAGTTTCTCAAATATGCCTCACACTCCCCTGTCCATTCAAACTTATTATCTTTCCTCTACAACGATGTAATAGGATAAGAAATCCATGAGAAGTTTCAAGTGAACCTCCTGTAATAACTTTCCAACCTCATGAAGGATCTAACCTCACCCACATTTATAGGAGTTTCCCACTCTGTGATCGCTCTTATCATTTCTCAATCTACTGTGATGCCCTACTTGGAGACAACATGTCCTAGTTAATGTAACCAAGTCTAGAATAAACTACACTTGTTAATCTTAGCTTACAGTTGATGCACTTTCAAAAATCTCAACACTTCTGCCAAATTCTTAGCATGCTCTTCCTCATTTTTAGAATACACCAATATGTCATCAATCAACACAATAATGTTTATCCAGATAAGGACACAACACACATCTCATCAAGCACTTAATTGCAAGTAGATTATTAGTCAAACCGAATGGAACTAAAAAAAAATCATAATGTCCATACCTTGTTCTTAATGTGGTCTTGTAGACGTCCTCTTCTTTGATGTGTACATGATGGTATCCTAATCTCAAGTCAATATTAGAGAACATTTCTCCTCCCTTAAATTGATCAAATGAGTCATCAATCCTCAACAATAGCTACCTATTCTTGATGGTCACTTTGTTTAATTTCCTATAGTCAATGCAAGATTTGAGAGTACCATCCTTTTTTTAACAGAAAACACATGTGTGCCCCATGGTGATAAACTCAGCCTAATTTAACCTTTGTCAAGGATCTATTTTAGCTGCAAATTTAGCTCTAAAAACTCAGGTGTGCTCATCATGTAAGGTGAATTTGATGTTGGAGCTTCCCCTGGTACCAAATAAATATTAAAATTGACCTCCCTTTGAAGTGAAAACTCTAAAATATTTGTAGGAAATACATCCTAAAATTTTTGTAGAATTGGGTATCAAGACATCAGCATCCTCAAATTTAGTACCTTTGTCACTAGAAATATGTATTGCGTGTTTTGGTTCCTATGTTTTGGCCAGGTTGGCAGGACCAAAAGATAAGACAACATCAAACCACTTTGGGATTCTAGGATCTAGCCCTCCTGGATTCAGAGAGGGATCTCTCAATAATGAAAAGAATGATATATCTTTGAAACTCAAATTGAGATATTAGGCTAGGTATGAAACACAAAGGTTTTTTATTTGTTTGTTTGATTGGTTGGAGATCATTAACTGAGAAGGTTAAGAGAAGTGAAAAGGAACTAAATAGAAGGATGTTTCAGCATGGGAAGATAGGTCAAAAAGTATCAATCCATTGGGCTATGGAGTCATGAAAGGAGATTACTTGCAAAGCAACTATCCAAGGTTTTCCATAGGGAAAGTCATTTATATTAAAGGATATTTTTAGATAGATGGTGAGATGGAACATTAAGAATGGGTGAAAGAAAGAGACCAAAGTGCAGCCTAAGATCAGGTCAGATGTCATCTAAATCTAGGCCTGCTTTTGACATACTTCAAAGGAAACTCTCAGTAAGACACAAAGGGTAGCTTAATATCAGGTCAGATGTCATTTAAATCCAGACCTGATTTCAGCATACTCTGAAGGAAAAACAATCCAGCAATCCTCATAACCATTTTCAGAATTGTAGAAAACATTCAAGATGAAACAGAGAGTAAGGCCTAAGATCAAAGGAGGAATTTTAACCTTCAATTCTTTTGACACAAACTCAAAGGGAACTTAGAAAGGCTAACTGTTGGAAGAGGCACCTAGTGAGAGAGGGCTAGCTCTCATCTCCCAGTTTCCAAATTGTTTCAGCTGAAACCCAACAATAACATCTAAGAAACTAACTCCAAATTCAGACATTAGTAAGCATGGACCAGACAACTACTATACTGGTTAAACTGTGATAAATTAGCTCTTAGATACACAACTTAGCAGAAAACATCAAGATAAAGATTACAGTGAGACTTAGGGTACTTCCAGCAGTATATCCTAATCTATGCTTTATGTTATTTATCAGAGAAATAATGGACAGTATGATAAAACATGAAAGGAAATAGTTACAGTGAGAATACATCACCAATAATATAGACCAGGATCCTGTGAATATGCTTGATTAATTGATGTGCAAAACTAGTCACATACTTTGAGCTCAGTGGCCTTTTACAATACAGACTTCTCTTCCCAGCCTACTATGTTACAGACTACTCAACTACTTCCCCTCAATAACAGTCCTAACAAATAATAGAATCCCAACAACCAACCCTTTACAATGGATTTTTGATGAATAATTATAGGTGAATGAGGAAGTGAAGTAGTAGATGAGATAGTTGTCCCAATTAAAAGAAGAACTTAATGTTTCTCGGCCTCTGGGAGGCTTTATGGATAAGAAATGACACGCTCCATGTTTCATTAAATGGTCCGTTGCTTGTTTTTTTACTCTGGAAGTCTGGTTTTTTGACCTTTGAAATAAGTAAAGGGGATAGAAAGTCTGCAGGTTTCCCATACTTCCATAACTATTGTTTCTGCTTTTTGAGGCTTAATGGACAGGAAATTGACTTTAGGGCTATATTTTATCTTTATAATAACTCTACTGACAGTTAGTAATAAGTTCCTTTGGTTTGAAATAACTATTCAGATGTCTTTAGGAAAATATCTTCTGTTCTGGAAATAACCATGCCTTCTTTGATTTCTGTGAGGCTGCAAGTGGCTTTTGGTAACTGGAGAGGGGTCAATTGGCCTCTGATGTGGCAATGGAGACTTTCTCAGATTGATAGATTTCTTTGTCTTTACCTAAAACACCTTTGATTTGTCTTGATCTGTGTTTTAGGCCTGATTAGGCTTTGATCTTCTTTTCTGGTCTTCGTGCTGTCTCTTCATCTTTTGATCATGGGATTATGTCATTAATCTTCAATAACATGCCTTTAATCCCTTTAAATTGTCACCGATACACTTTCCACTTCTCCTATGACTGTTGCGATGCATATACAGGTTTTTGAGGTAGAGGAGGGTTTTAATCAGCTTTAATAATGCTGATTATTTATTAAAATGTGTTCTGAACCCTCTCTGGTGCCTGTCTCTACTACTTCTGGATCTGGAACTGATATTATGTGTTCCAAATTACCTTGTCTGTGTCTGCGTGATAGAGTGAATTTACGACCTTCGGTACCTGCGAAACACAATACACAAGTTATGAGATCCGTGTGGGAGGGTAGATGGATGCTCTGGAGGGCCGTGGAGGATGGAGAGGAACGATTAAAAACAATGGTAGCAACGAAGAAATGGTGGAAATTGTGAAAGAATGGTGAAAAATAGAGCTGATGAAGGTTGGGGGCGAGATGAATTCTAGACCGTTGGATTAGCTCTGTCCACGACAATCAACAGTTGATATTGCGCGACGGGGCTGTTTGGAAGGATGTATGAAGAAGTGAGGGGATGGGGAGAAGTTATATCCTGGTCGTCAGATTAAACAAAGTGATGGTACAGATTGTTCAACGGGGTCATAAGGGAGGCTAGGTGAAAGGAGAATAAGTGGAGGAGAAAATAAATCCAAGCCGTTAGATCAGTTTGATCAACGACCAAGATTAACCTTGAAAACTCAATGCGAAAAGTGGTAAGCGAAAATCTAGGACAATTTTCGCGCGGGGTCGAAGGCGGTAAATGGTTTTAACAAAATCTGCGTGATTCCACTCATCACTCGTCATGTGGCAATAAAAAACCACTTATATCACGTAATTTTGGAGCATTAATGTTTGGACATTAAAATAATGTGATATGTCTTTAAGTTGTTGGATGTGGGGCAGGGAGATCTAATGGTGGAGATGACAGCGCGATCGGAGAAGGTGTGTGGGCGGAAATGGGCCATCAGGTTCATTGGGTTAATTGTGAGCTGTTGGATGTATTCCATGGATGGTCAAGATTATAGTAAGAGCTCCAGTGGTGGCACATGAAATGAAGGTCATGTAATGGAAAGGTGCACGAGGAGCGTTGATCTGTGTAGATCAACGATTCTCATTAATTCTAACCACATCGTCAGGGAATGATGAAACAAAGGGAAAAAAGGGTTTAGACGGGTTCTTTTGGCCTTTTAAGTGCCAGTTCATATGGTTTAGGTTCCATGGAGGAGGGGTTAGGGAGAACAAGCCCTCAGAGGCTCAACTTCTTTTGTGGAGAGGAAAAACGTTTTTATGCGTTTTAAGGGGTTTTGTTGCAGAGGTTAGTGATTTTTAGCGTCCGGTTGCGGGCTGGGGGTTATACGAGGAACAAGGCTACAAAGTATGAGCCCTCAGGGGCTAGACTATGTTATAGTGTAAAATAGAGGGGTTTTAGGCCAAAATAATGCTTTTTAAGGCCAAATGAGGGGTTCTGGTAAGGGGAAAAATGGATTTTAAAACTAGACAGAGGGTAACATGAGGTTTAAAAATGGTTTTGAGAGGGTTATAAAGTCAAATGGGGACATTTTGAGGGATTTTATGAGGGAATGAGGATGTGAAATGAGGGATTTGGAGGAGATGAAATAGGGCAAATGGAGGCCTCTTTAATAGTAGTTTTCTTCACCAATCAGCAGGATTCTTTAATGGAAACAACAATGAAGATTATTTAAGGAACAGAGGACACATAGAGGCTTCAAGGATGAAATATTTTCAAGAAAAATGTTTCTCTTGAAGGCTCAGAAAATTTTTAGCCACCTGTTTGCTATGTCAAAAATTTATAGGTGGCTAACAGTGGCTCCAGATGGGGATGGCATCTTCTTGAAGGTGTCAAGAATCTCAGAAAATAATCTTTGGAAGTATGCCAAATGCCTGGCACTTGAACATCCCTTTCTTTTCTTTAATCAGCTTCCACAAACATGATGGATGTTATATCAGCAGAAAACACTTCCCCAAACAACTACCTACCCATCCTACTGTCCTAACATTTTTTCTTCAAGGTGCATTTAGACTTGCAGACCTTTTACATCATCAATTTTTTACAAATAGGAAAATAAAGCTATATATTGCTAACCTTATTACTCCATGAGACCAGATTAGACAGTTGGTCTCATAGCTTCTCTATCTACACTAATATCTGCTAGGATTAAACTATCTAGCAGATTTCTTTCTCTAGATTCTAAAACAGAAATTTAAACACATACAAACCAAGATTATACTTTCTAGTATGTTGTGAATCCGTAGCATAAAGACAAGCTGCATATGGATTGTAATTTGTAGAAATTAAAAGAAAAATTGGAGGGCTTCAGATCTGAAAAAATCACCAGCATCCTTCATCCTTTTTGTGACTTAGATTTTGAGCTTGTTAGAGTCACTTTTCTTCTTCATTTCAGCTCTGGTTTTGATTTTGTTAGAGCTGCTTCTTCTTTTCTTTGCTGGTTAAATTTTTGAGCATATCTGAACCTTTCCTTTCAAAGAAAAACTCAACAACTAACTAAATTCTCACATACTGAGCTTTATTGAGATTTCCTACCTACCCTACTCTAACTTGAAATATTTACATGTCTAGCTTACAAACTCTCTTTTCCAATACATCTAGTCAATCAAGTGATCCCATGATTGGTCCTTTCTGGTCAATTCTTTGAGCATGATGGATAGGCAGGGCCTCTTCCATTTTCTTTGTTTTTCAACAGCAGCTTTTAAGATATTTCTTGTTGTCTGCAACAAGCTGCTTATGAGGACCTTTGAAGCTTCTTAAATTTTTTGCAGGAAATGAGCATAAGGATCTTGAAATGACACTTGGTTGTGAGTATTTGACAAGTAGTTTTCAACCAAGACTGCTTCCTCTTCCACTGGATCAAGAAAAAGACTCTTTTGAGAAAGAAAATATTCCTCGTCTTCATTATCTGAACTAGAGGACTCATCATATTTGGCAGTGCTGTCCTCTTGTAGCTTTGAAATATTCTGATCTAGTGGGCTGAGCTCTGTGGAAAGATCAAGGTGTTCTTGAGCAGGGATTTGTTCTATTGCTTCCTCTTTTTCAAGAGAAGGTTCCTTATTTTCAACGTGCTCAAAAATTACTTCCTTATTTTCCTCTTCTCCCTGTGAGATGAAAGGTTTCTGATCTCCAATCACATGGAAACTATCACTTATGATCTGAGGTGTAACAGAGTGAAAATTCAATGAATCTTCATCTATTACTTGGTTTTCATAATTTTCCCCATCAGTATCATAGATAGCATGACATGGCTCATTACTTTATTGGAGTTGAGTGAACTGATCTTCCTCCCACAAATCTAAAAATGAGGGCCCTGCAAGATCATCTTTTGTTTGGAAAACATCATCGTCAGATAGATCAAAATTACAGAATTCATGATTGTAAGTAATTATACCAATCAAACAACTGGATTATCAGCTGATCTTTCTTCATTTTGATTTGCAGGGGAGATTTCTGGATCTATACAATCAAGCTCAATAGATGAATGGGCAAGAGTATGTGTTCTATAAAAGGCCTCAAAGGCAGGCTATCTATTGATGATCTGATCTATTTATTCTTATGTCAAAGGGGAGGATGTTTTTTCTTTTCTTTGAGGAGAAGTGCAATAGCTCTCTGTTTCTTGTATTAACTGATTTGGAGGCTGGATGTCTTCTTAAGCCTCTTCTAGGATATCTTCATTTGTGCTTGCAGGGAAACTTTTAGGATTTTCTGATATTTCCTGATCTTTTTTAGCTTCAAACGACTCCTCATGATCATGATGATATTCAATTAGAATACAAGGCTCATGAGTTGTTTATTCTACATGATCAGGATGCCACTCTTCTTGTCAAATCTGAGATGAGTTATAATCTAGAGGGGGAGTCCCTAGATGTGCCGGTTCTTCTTCCACATTAGATTCTGCATTTCCTAAGTGGTTACTTGTTTCCTCAAAGCAACGTTCTCTATTAGATTTTGCCATTAGGTCATGATATTCTGTTATCATCATAGTATAAGATATAGGTAGGCAACCAAACATTTCTTTATCCCTTCCTCTTCATCTTCTATAGATTCTTGAGCATCACACATGTCTTTCTCATTGTCTAGGTCTTGTATGGGTTGAGCTTGCTCTTGTTCTAGAAGAAGCATGTGCTGCTCTAGATAATCAACATTTGTATTTAAATTAGCCTCATACATCTTCACCATTATTTCACCAAACATGTTTACCACTCTTGTAAATCTATCTAAAAAAACATTTAGCTTTGCTTCTCTGTCCATACTTGGATCCATGTTTGTAAAAAGAGGTCATTGTATCTTCTCAACCAGTTCAGGGTCTTCTACCAGTGTTGTCATTTGGTATTTTAGGAGTTATAGAGTGTGGAGTCGCCAGGTGGATGAATTTGAATGTTTGAAGCAGGATGTTGTCCACCATTAGCAATTGAATACCAACCTAACCAGAGATTTTGGGTGTTCTGAGGTCCAAAGGGTATCTCAAGATGAAGTTCACTCAATCCCCAGTGGAGTCGCCATTATGTTGTGGTTCCTATGTTTTGGCCAGGTTGGAAAGACCAAAAGATAAGACAACATCAAACCACTTTGGGATCCTAGGATCTAGCCCTCCTAGATCCAGAGAGGGATCTCTCTATAATGCAAAGAATGATATATCTTTGAAACTCAAATTGAGATATTAGGCTAGGTATGAAACACAAGGGTTTTTGATTTGTTTGTTTGATTGGTTGGAGATCATTAACTAAGAAGGTTAAGAGAAGTGAAAAGGAACTAAATAGAAGGATGTTTCAGCATGGGAAGATAGGTCAAAAAGCATAATTCCATTGGGCAATGGAGTCATGAAAGGAGATTACTTGCAAAGCAACTATCCAAGGTTTTCCATAGGGCAAGTCATGTATACTAAAGGATATTTTTAGATAGATGGTGAGATGGAACATTAAGAATGGGTGAAAGAAAGAGACCAAAGTGCAGCCTAAGATCAGGTCAGATGTCATCTAAATCTAGGACTGATTTTGACATACTTCAAAGGAAACTCTCAGTAAGACACAAAGGGTAGCTTAAGATCAGGTCAAATGTCATTTAAATCCAGACCTTCTTTTAGCATACTCTGAAGGAAAAAAAATCCAGCAGTCCTCTTAACCACTTTCAGAATAGTAGAAAATATTCAAGATGAAACACAGAGTAAGGCCTAAGATCAGAGGAGGACTTTTAACCTTCAATGCTTTTGACACAAACTCAAAGGGAACTTAGAAAGGCTAACTGTTGGAAGAGGCACCTACTAAGATAGGGCTAGCTCTAATCTCCCAGTTTCCAAATTCTTTCAGCTGAAACCCAACTAGAACATCTAAGAAACTAACTCCAAATTCAGACATAAGTAAGCATGGACCAGCCAACTACTATACTGGTTAAACTATGATGGATTAGCTCTTAGATACACAACTTAGCAGAAAAAATCAAGATAAAGATTACAGTGAGATTTAGGGTAATTCTAGCAGTATATCCTAATCTATTCTTGTTGTTATTTATTAGAGAAATAATGGACAATATGATAAAACATGAAAGGAAATAGTTACAGTGAGAATACATCACCAATAATATAGACGAGGATCCTATGAATCTGCTTGATTAATTAATGTGCAAAACCAGTCAAATGATTTGAGCTCAGTGGCCTTTTACAATACAGACTTCTCTTCCCAGCCTACTATGTTACAGACTACTCAAATACTTCCCCAAAATAACAGTCCTAACAACTAATAGAATCCCAACAACCAACCCTTTACAATGGATTTTCGATGAATACTTATAGGTGAATGAGGAAGTGAAGTAGTAGATGAGATAGTTGGCCCAATTAAATGAAGAACTTAATGTTTCTCGACCTCTGTGAGGCTTTATGGATTAGAAATGACATGCTCCATGCTTCATTAAATGGTCCTTTGCTTGTTTTTGTACTCTGGCAGTCTGGTTTTTTTACCTTTGGAATAATGAAAGGAGATAGAAAGTCTGCAGGTTTCCCATACTTCCATAACTATTGTTTCTGCTTTTTGAGGCTTAATGGATGAGAAATTGACTTTAGGGCTGTATTTTATCTTTATAATAACTCTACTGACAGTTAGTAATAAGTTTCTTTGGTTTGAAATAACTATTCAGCTGTCTTTAGGAAAATATCTTCTGTTATGGCAATAACTAGGCCTTCTTTGATTTCTGTGAGGCTGCAGGTGGCTTTTGGTAACTAGAGAGGGGTCAATTGGCCTCTGATGTGGTGGTGGAGGCATTCTTGGATTGATAGATTTCTTTGTATTTACCTAAAACAACTTTTATTTGTCTTGATCTGTGTTTTAGGCCTGATTAGGCTTTGATCTTGTTTTTTGGTCTTCATGCTGGCTCTTCATCCTCTGATCACTGGATTATGTCATTAATATTCAATAACATGCCTTTAATCCCTTTAAAATGTCACTGATACACTTTCCGCTTCTCCTTTGACTGTTTCGGTGCATATATAGGTTTTTGAGGTGCAGGCGGGTTTTAGTCAAGGTTAATAACACTGATTATTTATTAAAACGTGTTTTGAACCCTCTCTGGTGCCTGTCTCTGCTACTTCTGGCTCTGGAACTGATATTATGTGTTCCAAATTACCCTATCTGTGCCTACGTGATAGAGTGAATTTACGACCTTTGTTACCTGCAAAACACAACACACAAGTTATGAAATCCATGCAGGAGGGCAGATGGATGCTCTGGAGGGCCGTGGAGGATGGAGAGGAATGATAAAAAGCAATGGTAGCAGTGAAGAAACAGTGGAAATTGTGAAAGAATGGTGAAAAACAAATTTGATGAAGTTTGGGGGCGAGATGCATTCTAGATCGTTGGATTATATCTATCCACCGCAATCAACAGTTGATATTGCGCGATGGGGTTGTTTGGAAGGATGTATGAAGAAATGAGGGGATGGGGTGAAGTTATATCCTGGCCATCAGATTAAACAAAGGGATGATGGAGATCGTTCAATGGGGTCATAAGGGAGGCTCGGTGAAAGGAGAATGAGCAAAGGAAAAAATAAATTCGAGCCGTTAGATCAGTTTGATCAACGGCCACGATCAACCTTGAAAACGTAATGTGAAAAGTTGTAACCGGAAAACCAGGACGGTTTTCACTCGGGGTCAAAGGCAATAAACTCTTTTAACAGAAGTTGTACAATTCCACTCATTGTGTGCCACGTGGCAATACAAAACCACTTATATCATGTAATTTTGGAGCATTAACGTTCGGACATTAAAATAACGTGATATGTCTTTAAGCCGTTGGATGTGGGGTGGGGAGATCTAACGGTGGAGATGATAGCGCGATCAGAGAAGGTGCATGGGAAAAAATGGGCCATAAGGTTCATCGGGTTAATTTTGAGCCGTTAGATCTATTCCATGGACGATCGAGATCATAGTAGGAGCTCAGTGGTGGCAAATGAAATGAAGGGCATGTAATGGAAAGGTGCCCGAGGACCGTTGATCTGTGTAGATCAATGGTTCTCATTAATTCTAACCGCATCGTCGGGGAATGATGAAACAAAGGGAAAAGAGGGTTTAAATGGGTTCTTTTGGCCTTTTAAGCGCCTGTTCATATGGTTTAGGTTCCATGGAGGAGGGGTTAGTGAGAACAAGCCCTCAGGGGCTCAACTTCTTTTGTGGAGCGGAAAAATGTTTTTATGTGTTTTAAAGGGTTTTTTGGGGATTTTTGCAGAGGTTAGTGCTTTATATCACCCGGTTGTGGGTTGGGGGTTATATGAGGAACAGGGCTACAGAGTATGAGACCTTGGGGGCTAGACTCTGTTATAGCGTAAAATAGAGGGTTTTTAGGCCAAAATAATGCTTTTTTAGGCCAAATGAGGGGTTCCGGTAAGGGGAAAAAGGGATTTTTAAACCAGACAGAGGGTAACGTGGGGTTTAAAAAGGGTTTTGAGAGGGTTATAAATTCAAATGGGGACATTTTGAGGGATTTTATGAGGGAATGAGGATGTGAAATGAGGGATTTGGAGAAGATGAAATAGGGCAAATGGAGGCCTCTTTGACAACAGTTTTCTTCACCAATCAGCAGGATTCTTTAATGGAAACAACAGTGAAGATTATTCAAGGAACAGAGGACGCATACAGGCTTCTAGGATGAAATATTTTCAAGGGAAATGTTGCTCTTGAAGGCTCATAAAATTTTTAGCCACCTGTTTGCTATGTCAAAAATTTATAGGTGGCTAGCAATGGCTCCAGATGGGGATGGCATCTTCTTGAAGGTGTCAAGAATCTCAGAAAATAATCTTTGGAAGTAGGCCAGATGCCTGGCACTTGACCATCCCTTTCTTTTCTTTAATCAGCTGCCACAAACATGATGGATGTTATATCAGCAGAAAACACTTCCCCAAACAACTACCTACCCATCCTACTGTCCTAACATTTTTTCTTCAAGGTGCATTTAGACTTGCAGACCTTTTACATCATCAATTTTTTACAAACAGGAAAATAAACCTATCTACTGCTACCCTTATTACTCCATGAGACCAGATTAGACAGTTGGCCTCATAGCTTCTCTACCTACACTAATATCTGCTTGGATTAAATTGTCTAGAAAATTTCTTTCTCTACATTCTAAAATAGAAATTTAAACACATTCAAACCAGGATTAGACTATCTGGTATGCTGTGAGTCCATAGCATAAAGACAAGCTTCATATGGACTATAATTTTCAGAAATTGAAAACAAAAGTGGAGGGCTTCAGATTTGAAAAAATCACCAGCACCCTTCATCCTTTTTGTGACTCATATTTTGAGCTTGTTAGAGTAACTTTTCTTCTTCATTTCAGCTCTGGTTTCAATCTTGTTAGAGTCGCTTCCTCTTTTCTCTGCTGGTTCAATTTTTGAGCATATCTAAACCTTTCCTTTCAAAGAAAAACTCAACAACTAACTAAATGCTCACATACTGAGCCTTATTGAGATTTCCTACCTACCGTAATATAACTTGAAATATTTACATGTCTAGCTTACAAACTCTCTTTTCCAATACATCTAGTCAATCAAGTGATCCCATGACCGGTCCTTTCTGCTCAATTCTTTGAGCATGCTGGATAGGCAGGGCCACTTCCATTTTCTTTGTTTTTCAACAGTAGCTTTTAAGATATTTCTTGTTGTCTGCAACAAGCTGCTCATGATGACCTTTGATCCTTCTTCAAATGTTTACAGGAAATTAGCATAAGGATCTTGAAATGATACCTAGTTGTGAGTATTTTACAAGTAGTTTTTAACCAGGAGTGCTTCCTCTTCCTCTGGATCAAGAAAAAGACTCTTTTGAGAAAGAAAATCTTCCTCATATTCATCATCTGAAATGGAGGACTCATCATATTTGGCAGTGCTGTCCTCTTGTAGCTCTGAGATATTCTGATCTGGTGGGCTGAGCTCTGTGGAAAGATCAAGGTGTTCTTGAGCAGGGATTTGTTCTATTTCTTCCTCTTTTTCAAGATAAGGCTCCCTGTTTTCAAATTGCTCAAAAATTTCTTCCTTATTTTCCTCTTCTCCCTGTGAGATGAAAGGTTGCTGATCTCCACTCACATGGAAATTATCACTGATCATCTGAGGTGTAACAGAGTGAAAACTCAATGAATCTTCATCTATTACTAGGCTTTCATAACTTTCCCCATCAGTATCATAGATAGCCTGACATGGCTCATTACTTTCTTGGAGTTGAGGGAACTAATATTCCTCCCACAAATATACTAATGAGGGCCTTGGAAGATCATCTTCTTTTTGGAGAACATCATCATCAAGTAGATCAAAAATAGGGAAGTCATGATTGTAAGTAATGCTACCAATCAAACATGCTGGATTATCAGCTGATCTTTCTTCATTCTGATTTACAGGGGAGCTTTCTGGATCTATAAAATCAAGCTCAGTAGATGAATGGGCAAGAGTATGTGTTCTATAGAATTCCTTAGAGGCAGGCTGTCTATTGATGATCTGATCAATTTCTTCTTCTGCCAAAGGGGAGGATGTTTTTGTGTTTCTTTGAGCAGAAGTGCGGTAGCTCTCTATTTCTTGTATTAACTGATTTGGAGGCTGGATGTCTTCTTGAGCCTCTTCTAGGATATCTTTGCTTGTGATTGCAGGGAAACTTTTAGGATTTTCTGATGTTTCCTAATATTTTTCAGCTTCAAACCACTCCTCATGATAATGATGATATTCAATTAGAATACAAAGCTCATGAGTTTTTTCTTCTACATGATCAGGATGCCACTCTTCTTGTGAAATCTAATATGAGTTATAATATAGAGGGGGAGTCCCTAGATGTGCTGGTTCTTCTTCCACATCAGATTTTGCATTTCCTAAGTGGTTACTTGTTTCCTCAAAGCAACATTCTCTCTTAGATTTTTCCATTAGGTTATGATATTCTCTTATCATCATAGTATAAGATATAGGTATGCAACCAAACATTTCTTTATCCCCTTCCTCTTCATCTTCTATAGATTCTTCAGCATCTCACATGTCTTGCTCATTTTATAGGTCTTGTATAGGTTGAGCTTGCTCTTGTTCTGGAAGAAGCATGGGCTGCTCTATATAATCAACATTTGTATTTAAATTAGCCTCATACATATTCACCATTATTTCACCAAACATGTTTACCACTCTTGTAAATCTATCTGACAAAGAATTTAGCTTTTCTTCTCTGTCCATACTTGGATCCATGTTTGTAAAAAGAGGTCACTGTATCTTCTCAGCCAGTTCAGGTCCTCGACCAGTGGAGTCATTTAGTATTTTAGGAGTTATAGTGTGTGGAGTCACTAGGTGGATGAATTTGAATGTTTGAAGCAGGATGCTGTCCACCATCAGCAATTGAATACCAACCTAACAGAAGATTTTGGGTCTTCTGAGGTCCAAAGGGTATCTCAAGATGAAGTTCACTCAGTCCCTAGTGGAGTCACCATTATGTTGTGGTTCCTATGTTTTGGCCAGGTTGGCAAGACCAAAAGATAAGACAACATCAAACCACTTTGGGATCCTAGGATCTAGCCCTCCTAGATCCAGAGAGGGATCTCTCTATAATGAAAAGAATGATATATCTTTGAAACTCAAATTGAGATATTAGGCTAGGTATGAAACATAAGGTTTTTTGGTTTTTTCGTTTGATTGGTTGGAGATCATTAACTGAGAAGGTTAAGAGAAGTGAAAAGGAACTAAATAGAAGAATGTTTCAGCATGGGAAGATAGGTCAAAAAGCATCAATCCATTGGGCTATGAAGTCATGAAAGGAGATTACTTGCAAAGCAACTATCTAAGGTTTTCCATAGGGAAATTCATCTATACTAAAGGATCTTTTTAGATAGATGGTGAGATGGAACATTAAGAATGGGTGAAAGAAAGAGACCAAAGTACAGCCTAAGATCAGGTCAGATGTCATCTAAATCCAGGCCTGCTTTTGACATACTTCAAAGGAAACTCTCAGTAAGACACAAAGGGTAGCTTAAGATCAGGTCAGATGTCATTTAAATCCAGACCTGCTTTGAGCATACTCTGAAGGAAAAACAATCCAGTAGTCCTCATAACCAATTTCAGAATAGTAGAAAACATTCAAGATGAAACAAAGAGTAAGGCCTAATATTAGATAAGGACTTTTAACCTTCAATGCTTTTGACACAAACTCAAAGGGAACTTAGAGAGGGTAACTATTGGAAGAGGCACCTAGTGAGATAGGGCTAGCTCTAATCTCCTAGTTTCCGAATTCTTTCAGCTGAAACCCAACAAGAACATCTAAGAAACTAACTCCAAATTCAAACATCAGTAAGAATGGACCAGCCAACTACTATATTGGTTAAACTATGATGAATTAGCTCTTAGATACACAACTTACCAGAAAACATCAAGATAAATATTACAATGAGTCTTAGAGTACTTCCAACAGTATATCCTAATCTATGCTTGCTATTCTTTATCAGAGAAATAATGGACAGTATGATAAAACATGAAAGGAAATAGTTATAGTGAGAATCCATCACCAATAATATAGACGAGGATCATGTGAATCTGCTTGATTAATTGAAGTGAAAAAATAGTCAGATACTTTGAGCTTAGTGGCATTTTACAATACAGAATTCTCTTCCTAGCCTACTATGTTATAGACTACTCAACTACTTCCCCTCAATAATAGTCCTAACAACTAATAGAATCCCAACAACCAACCCTTTACAATGGATTTTCAATGAATACTTATAGTTGAATGAGGAAGTGAAGTAGTAGATGAGATAGTTGGCCCAATTAAATGAAGAAATTAATGTTTCTCGGCCTCTAGGAGGCTTGATGGATAAGAAATGACATGCTCCTTTGCTTGTTTTTGTACTCTGGCAGTCTAGTTTTTTGACCTTTGAAATAAGTAAAGGGGATAGAAAGTCTGTAGGTTTCCCATATTTCCATAACTGCTATTTCTGCTTTTTGAGGCTTAATGGATGGGAAATTGACTTTAAGGCTTTATTTTATCTTTATAATAAATATACTGACAGTTAGTAATAAGTTCCTTTGGTTTGAAATAACTATTCAGCTGTCTTTAGGTAAATATCTTCTGTTTTGGAAATAACTAGGCCTTCTTTGATTTCTGTGAGGCTGCAGGTGGCTTTTGGTGACTAGAGATGGGTCAATTGGCCTTTGATGTGGTGGTGGAGGCATTCTTGGATTGATATGTTTCTTTGTATTTACCTAAAACACCATTGATTTTTCTTGATCTGTGTTTTAGGCTTGATTAGGATTTGATCTTCTTTTCTGGTCTTCATGCTGTCTCTTCGTCCTCTGATCACTGGATTATGTCATTAATCTTCAATAACATTCCTTTAATCCCTTTAAACTGTCACTGATACACTTTTTTCTTCTCCTCTGACTGTTTCGGTGCATATACAGGTTTTGGAGGTGCGAGAGGGTTTTAATCAGGGTTAATAATGCTGATTATTGATTAAAACATGTTATGAACCCTCTCTGGTGCCTGTCTCTGCTATTTCTGGCTCTGGAACTGATATTCTGTGTTCCAAATTACCCTATCTGTGCCTGCGTTACAGAGTGAATTTACGACCTTTGGTACCTGCAAAACAAAATACACAAGTTATGAAATCCATGCGGGAGGGTAGATGGATGCTCTGGAGGGTTGTTGAGGATGGAGAGGAATGATAAAAAACAATGGTAGCAGCGAAGAAACGGTGGAAATTGTGAAAGAATGGTGAAAAACAGAGCTGATGAAGGTTGGGGGTGAGATGCATTCTAGACAGTTGGATTAGATTTGTCCATGGAAATCAACGGTTGATATTGTGCGATGGGGCTATTTGGAAGGATGTATGAAGAAATGAGGGGATGGAGTGAAGTTATATCCTGGACATCAGATTAAACAAAGGGACGGTGGAGATCGTTCAACGGGGTCATAAGGGAGGTTGGGTGAAAGGAGAATGAGTGGAGGCAAAAATAAATCTGGGTTGTTAGATCAGTTTGATCAACGGCCATGATCAACCTTGAAAAATCAATGCAAAAAGTGGTAAGCAGAAAAACAGGATGTTTTTCACACGGGGTCGAAGGCGGTAAACGGTTTTAACAAAAGTTGCGTGATTCCACTCATCGCATGCCACGTAGCAATACAAAACCACTTATATCGTGTAATTTCGGAGCATTAATGTTCGGACATTAAAATAACGCGATATGTCTTTAAGCTGTTGGATGTGGGATGGGGAGATCTAACGGTGGAGATGACAACGCAATCGGAGAAGGTGCGTGGCCGGAAATGGGCCATCGGGGTCATCGAGTTAATTGTGAGCCGTTAGATCTATTCCATGGATAGTTAAGATAATAGTAGGAGCTCCAGTGGTGGCAAATGAAATGAAGGGCATGTAATGGAAAGGCGCCCGAGGACTATTGATCTGTGTAGATCAACAGTTCTCATTAATTCTAACCACATCGTCGGGGAATGATGAAACAAAGGGAAAAAAGGGTTTAGATGAGTTATTTTGGCCTTTTAAGTGCCTGTTCATATGGCTTAGGTTCCATGGAGGAGGGGTTAGGGAGAACAAGCCCTCAGGGGCTCAACTTCTTTTTTGGAGCGGAAAAACGTTTTATGCGTTTTAAAGGGTTTTTTGGGGATTTTTGCGGAGGTTAGTGATTTTTAGTGCTCGGTTGTGGGCTGGGGGTTATATGAGGAATATGGCTACAGAGTATGAGCCCTTGGGGGCTAGACTCTGTTATAGTGTAAAATAGAGGGTTTTTAGGCCAAAATAATGCTTTTCTAGGCCAAATGAGGGGTTCCGGTAAGGGGAAAAAGGGATTTTTAAACTAGACAGAGGGTAACATGAGGTTTAAAAACTGTTTTGAGAGGGTTAGAAATTCAAATGGGGAAATTTTGAGAGATTTTATAAGGGAATGAGGATGTGAAATGAGGGATTTGGAGGAGATGAAATAGGGCAAATGGAGGCCTCTTTGACAACAATTTTCTTCACCAATCAGCAGGATTATTTAATGGAAACAACAATGAAGATTCTTCAAGGAACAAAGGACACATAGAGGCTTCAAGGATGAAATATTTTCAAGGGAAATGTTTCTCTTGAAGGCTCAGATAATTTTTAGCCACCTGTTTTCTATGTCAAAAATTTATAGGTGGCTAACACTGCGAACAACACACACCCTTTCCTGTGATTGTGATTGGCCTTCATATTTGTAACCATCCTAACTGATGTGGATCTCTTGTTTCCCTGTAAGACTCTAGATTCCCCATTGTCATCTAGGCACTCAATGTCTTTGTCACACAAATCCACCTTGGTCCTGTCAAGGTATATCCAGTCCATACCCAATAGCATACTATATGATCCCAATGGAAACATGTTCAATTGCGTTGTTGTAGACATGCCATTCAACTCAGATTCACAAGATATTACCCAATGGTGAACTATTTTCTTTGTACCAATATTCTGCATGAATTTCTTTATTCAAACCACACTTGTCTAGCAAGTCACAACTAACATAAATATAATTAGACCCAAGGTAAATCGAAATAGAAATAACTTGATCACAAATTTTGTTGTCCATATCCATGATATATACCTGGTGTTCTGCCTGCTTATTGTCCACAACTGCATAAATAAGAGAAATTATTTTTCTAATATCCCAAATAGCTGCCCCTCCTGTGCACTATATATCTGAGGCATACGACCTTGATTCTATGGACAATATCTTCTAAGGTGTTCCTTACCTCATGTCCAACACTCCAACTGTCCAATACCATCCCCTCTATTCCACTATTGTGATTCATGTCAATATCTAGATGCATTAAACCTCTTTTGTAGTGCCACATTTTCTTTCCCTTCTGCATTCAGAGGCCTTTCCCTTTTCGACTACCATTTACCCTTACCTTTGTATCTCCCTTTCCATCCTTGTTGAGATTTATTCTTACGCTTTGAATGTTCATATGAATGCTTCAACTTCCCAATGACTTCCTCAAGTGATCGAGGCTCATAATACTCAATCCAATCTCTAAATGTTAATGGAAGGCCAATGACAAATCATTGAACTTTATCCTTCTCATCTTCAAGATATGGTATATACCGCAATAGCTCCAATAATTTATTCGTGTACTCTTTTTCTATCATTGATATGATCCTTAGCTCATAGAGTTCTTTTGCATTACTTTCGTAGTACATTTTTGACAAGTATTTCTTCCAAAAAATCCTCTAGAACTCATGGCAACTCAATTCCTATCTCCTGATGTTTCTAACCCACTCCACATATTCCCACTAAATGTCTGCTTTAGCTTTCAGGCCTAAGATAGCAAGTCTGGCCTTCATATTAATTTTTTACTCATGTAACTCAAATAACTTATTCATCCCAAGTATATAAGCTTCTACAAATTTTGGTTTATTCAATCCTCCATCAGAAGTAGGTGGTTTTTCTTTCCTAAATTCATCCAGAAAGTATCCCCTATCACTCCTCCTGTAAGGATGATATCGATGGAAATCATAGTGTCTATCCAAACGAGAACTACAATAGCACTTGTGCCCATCTCCTCTCCTATCCGGATTATCCAAAAACCTACCATATCTCATTGTGTCATCTCTATCTGACCTGTGTCTACTAGGAGACCTACTACCATATGCCCCATTAGTTATTTCCTTCTACCCATGGATTATTCAAAGTGGCCCTTGCCGCTGCAATTCTGATAAGTTTTGAAGAAGTGTTGCATTAACCTCTTCTTTTTTCTCTTGTTCATGTATGAACCTATCATTGTCTACCTTACAAATCCTTATTTATTTCTTCAAGCTTCTCAATGTTTCTACCAAATCATGATATTTTGCACCACGATGCTCATCTGATTAATGGGGAGAGTATTTGTAGTCTACCATATTTCTATTCATTTTGATCTCTTTCCTGCAAGGCATAATATGTATGCTAAACAAAATTATGATAAACTAACATACCTTAGTATCATTTGGGGAGGATACCTCATTTTCAATATCATCCAAATCAATGTAATAAATGTACAAACATAATCATGAAAAAATATAGAAATATAAAAAATAAGTGTACCAACATATAATCATCATTCTAGCTAGAGTCGAGTCATCACTTCATGACCATATCACTACACATATTATGACCTCATGCATGAAAACATATACCATACGAATGTACACAGACAATAATAAAGCATAAACATAGACAATAAACAAGCGTAAACACAAACAATGCATAAGCATAACATAGACAATATAAATGCATAAACACATATAACATATCTGTGACAACATATGACAACATTTAACATGAATAAAAGGATGACACATTTAACAAATATTACAACACGTAACGAAACATACACTCATGAAAACACACTTCCTAACAACAACATCCTCTTTCACATGGTGACATCACTGCAACCACGACCACAACCATGCATATGTAACCAAAAATTATACCACAATGATGATTAACACACGTGCAACCGACATGAATGCATTACCGACACACACTACACATCTAGTCCAAGTGGTGAACCATGTTCTGATACCACTCTATAATACCCTCATCCCACATCTACCCAAGTAACCAATCAACCAGGGTAAAGATGTGATCAAGAGTTACTATGATCAAATACAACCTCATAAGTAACCTTAAGGAGGTGGAATCGATGGAAACTCATCACACATACCTTCCACATTAGCAACAGGACACCTAGAAGGCAACCGAACCACGCAAGCATCCAGACCCTTGGTCCCACGGAGGCTTTAGGCCTTCAAACCTCAGACGCTCTCACAATATAGGCATGGGTGCATCTAAGAGGCTTTAGATATTCCCACAACATATGCAAGCATGCGTCTAGGGAATTTTTCCCATATACCTATGCCAACATCCTCGAGGTTTGAACCAACTTTTCAGGCCCACACCCGAGGTCACTACCCAAAATTCAATGAAAATATCATAAATGGAATATAATAGAGAAATAATGGTGGAAAAGTAAATACTTGAATAAGGATTTCACTGGACCCGTAAAAACATGACAGGAATTTCTTCAAACATGTCACAAATATTTAATCTACAGGTTTAAATAACATATCTGAACATAGGGGTCTCATACTTATCTGAGAATCATTTAGAAGCATTGTTCCCTTACATCATTAGCTGGAGTATCATCTATTAGGTCATAGATGCATTTTTTATTCATTTACAATTAAACACGTCAAGAGATCAAAAAATCATTAATGTCAGAGTACATGCTCATAAAAAACATAATAACAACAAAATATCAGGGATACATCAGCCATACGATCTGTTGTAACCTATTTTAAATTTCCTATATGTTGTATATATGAATTTATGTTTTTCAAAGAAATTTAATATATATATATATATATATATATATATATATATATATATATATATATATATATATCTATATATATATATATATATATATATATATATATATATATATATATAGAGAGAGAGAGAGAGAGAGAGAGAGAGAGAGAGAGAGAGAGAGAGAGAGAGAGAGAGATAGATACACATGTATATATATATACACATGTATAAAATAAAAAAATTAGACGAAGAGGTACTAAGATGTTGTGGAATTAATGTGTCAGATAGTGGGACCGCATTTGGTGCATTGAGTTAAAATATGTGCAAGTGGAATCACGGATGTCGCTAATGTAAAAATCCATCTTGTGATGAATCGTGAGTGGGAGCACAATACGACTGAAGGTTAGCTGGCTACGTTCCTTCACTGGAATCTTTGACCCCCACTAGTTGACCAGAATGAGCAGCCCTAATCAACTATAGGGGCACACCTTTGTGATTGATCTCGTACTGCAGAGTCCCCCCTAGTGATGACAACTAACGTGACCAACGGCGCCAAAAAGTGATCCAGCTTTTTCCTCCACATCACTTCCAACCGTCTTGTCTATCATTCCACCATTCATTACATTTCTGTATGTTTTTTCCCACCCTCTCATTTCTTCCACCTATAAAAGAGATTTTTGTCCTCATTATGTCCACATCTGCCTCTCGAACAACTAAATCTCTCCAATTCAAGTACCATCTTCCAAGTCAGCAGCTAGTTAGTATTCACCTCAACAAAACCAAGTGACCTGTGCAATTGTCCTTGAAATTTGTCCAAAATGTTAAAGAAATCTGTTATTACTGGGTCCTCCACTTAGATCTTGTTAATGGAAAAAGATGCAAACATTGTAGATAATGTCTGCAAAATAGACCACCCTCTCTTTTATAAACATGTCATCCTAAACCAAGAAAGGTCCCTAATTTACTCTGCTTTGATTAAGTCTGGAGTCATGTCAGTATTTGTTCCATAGACATACCTATTTATAGAGTTTATCGATTGGTTGGTTTCTTCCATGTACCCTTATAAATGCTTTTTCATGAACCAATTGGGGGAAACTGTCTTCTAGGTGTTAGCTTGGTTTATAAGGCAACCATTTTTCTACCCCTTTGTAGAGTCATATGTGAGTTTCACTGATGAATCAGTCTCTTCATATTTTCAATAATTTGCATGTCTTGATGTTACCCAAATTTTATTTTATCTCATGCATGAAAAGGCAAAGTTCTCCTTGGAGTCAGACAATTTTCCTTTAAGTAACTCTATTGAATATGTACGGCCAATTCTTTAAATTTTGGCCAAAATCATAGGGAGATAAGATTCCATGGTGGTAGATAAGTCAATTATGGGAATTTTTTCTTTAATGATGAAGCGTGGAGTAGTTTTGAATATTCCCATCTATCTCGAGAATGATATTAGTAATTAGTTTATCAGTTTGTCAATCACTGGCAGTTTCAGGTTTCCTTCTGTGGTCACCTATTTGTTTCTTTACAATAATGTGGATAGCTTTACTCAATTGGGGTTGAATATTGTTGATGTGAATAAAAAAAGATAGGCAATGGTCTTTTGGACAAACCTGGTCAGAAAGGAGGTGGGAAATGAAGGACTGTTTGAATTTACCTCCTCTTTCCTTCCTATTGTATAAGCAATTTTAAATGGAATGTTTGCACGAAAATTATTGCCTAAAGCTCAATCCTTTTTGAATTTAAGTAAGGATATGAGATATGGAGATTGGTTTTCTCATGAAGAATATAGTGAAATTATATTACTTGGAGCTGATATAAAGCCTTTTCAATTACCTATATTTGTTCCCATGAGACTATTTTCCTTGGAGTTCATCAGACAAGGTCTTAATGTTGACCAAGTCCATTTTCGACTAGTGAAGAAAGGTCACATGTTTAAAATACCTACGATAGTAGGTTCATTCATTGAAAACACTAGACAAGCCCTGGAAGGAGCTCAAAAGATGTTGACTGACATGCATTTGTCATTGGATGGGAAATGGGCTTATGACCCATACCATGTGATTTCAAACTGTAGAGTGGAGAATGGCTATTCTCCATTTGTTCATGAATTAAGGCCAGAAATGGAGAAGTTGGAAAATGGAGGACATAATTCTACATCTGTACATATGGAGGTGGAAACCCCTCATCCTGCTGAGAACATGCTTAAAAGAGGAAGAGGGGTAATAATTGGTTTGGAGAGTGATGTAGAACATGAAACTAAGAAGGAAAACACCATGGAGGAGGGAAACTCTTCAGCTGTGCATGCATACTCTTTTCAATTTGGAGATATTTCTTTTACTCCTTCATCTCCTCTTCCAGAGGGTACAAGTCATGATTATTTTTTAAGTATTAAGAGGGTGTTCACACAAACTGAATAAAGAAACAAAAACATAAGAGAAAACATTGAATCTTAGTTTGAAGCTAAAATTTTCCTTGAGAAAACTAGATTATTGATAGGCATAGATTTAGAGAAAGATCAGCTGAGGATATCTTTCTCTAATCCTTCAACCATGAATGTGACTTCTAAAACTGTTAACTCAATAGTGGATGCTAAGAAAATTCCACTTCCTGATAGGATTAACTTGCATATGCAAACATGACAGTTAATTTTTAATGATTTGAATAAGACCACTTTAGTTGTTGAAAAAGTTGAAAACATGTTGAGGAAAGTGATCAAACAGTTGAAGTTGGAAAAATCTCACTCAATATATTATTCCACATAGAATGAGGAATTGAAGAAAATAATTGTTAAAGTTTTTTTTTATCCTCAAGATAGATAAACAATTCAGAAACTATCACATTCTACTGAATCTAAAACTCAAAGTTTGAAGAAGAAGCTTAAGCTTCCAACAAGTGAGCATCCTATGGCTACTAAATTAGCCCAAGTGGATATAGAGAAAGAGAGTTTGTTGTAAGCTTTGATAGCTTTGCTAGCCAAATATCAAGAAATAGCTAAGCTAAAAGACACATGTGATATGTTGCAGAAAATAATAGATTCTCATGTTTGTACAATGGTCGTTTCATAAAATTCAGAAGACCCTATTGCCCAATTAACTCAATTATCAACTGAGTTAAGATTGGGATAAACTTATTTAAAGAAATATTAGAGGGAATTGGAAGGTGCTAATAAAATACTCAAGGTTACAGAGAATGAGTTACACATGACCAAGGAAAATGTAGAAAAGTATAGGAAATATTATCAGAATACCTATTAGGTGATCAAATAGATGATGGAGAAAATGAAGGGAAATTTGTCCCTTATACAAGTGAGGGAGATTATTTGGAATGAAATCATTGATGTTTTCAAGAACATATGGGATTTAATGATCATTTCTAGTGTAATATTCAAAATTAGTCATAGCTGATTGGAATATTCATTTTTTTTTTATTTCTTTGTTTAAAGAATACAAGTGTAAAGGAGGTCCATAATACTCCTGAATAATGAATAAATCAATGCCAAATGCAAAAATTCTTGATCTTGGCTACTAAATCATGCACCCTTAGGTGTGAAAGGAGTTGGGGATTTTGGCTGGGTAAACCTTGACCAAATCTACAACGTTGTCTTGGAGGAGTGGCCATCAATGAGGCACAACGCAGTTTTAGATGGAGATGCCTTGTGTGAAAGGAGTGATCTCATTGGGATTGGTTTAGGGTTTACAAGCTCTTAACTTATAAAAGGAGGAGGATGAAAACATTAGATTCAAGGTTGTTGATGAAAATTATATCTATGAATATATTGTCTGTTTAGACATATATCATTCTTTTTTTATTTAACTGAGAATTAATGTTGTTTAGCATTGGGTGTTCCTCGTTGGGAATCCCACCTCTTCCCATAGAGTATATCTTGGGAGATTTTGCATTGTATTGTCCACTATATAGCCAAAGGCAAAGCTTCTCCTTTCAAGTACAATGCAGATCCTATTGAGGGTTTGGTTGTCTTTACAAGATGCAGCAAGTGGAGGCTAGATATTTTCAGATCTAGGCCATTTCAGTGCTCCTTTTTAGTGGAGGAGGCTTCTATTCCATTGGGAGGAGAGTATTGGATGTCTTGAGCTTCATTTTCTAATCTTGGCATGTGGACAACCACATTTTTATCCCTACAATGCAGTTTTACTTCCAAATCTGCGTTATTCCTATAGGTGCAGTTGCAAGGTGTTTTGGCACACCATCTGGAGAGTTGGTTTTGAAGTGTTGGGGATCTGCCCTTCACTTTGGAGATCCATTCGAGGAGATAATTCTCTTTTTCATATCAGATCAGATCCAGTTCTAGATCTAAATATTTCTATAGACCTGGAGTCTTAAAACTTAGATGTACAAGTTGTACATGGTGTAATGCTCAAAACCCCAAGGGGATTTTGAAGAGGAGCCTATATAGTGTATGGATCTGTTATAGATCTGACTTTTCATGCACTTATTTTCTCTAGATCTAAAGTGTAATCTACAGTGTTGCAGTCTAATAAAATAACATTGTAAGGCTTGTTCAGTCTTTATACATGGTTGCAACACCTTTTTTTGAGTATTTTATTCTATTAAAAACTTGTATTTGATGTTATGCACCTTATGGGCCATCTTGTACATCTATTTTTCTGCTGTAAATACAAATGAAAGGTCTCCATATTAGCCTCCTACTTTGTCTATGATGATCTGCGTTATTTTTTTGCTATTTTGCATTGTATTGCTGCATTCCCCATTTGGGAATATTACAGTGGTATCAGAGCATCATCTTGGCACAACCTGTGCTTTCTAAGAAGCCAGTATGTCTTCTGAAGAGGAAGGGCCTATTACTAACAGAGAGAAGAGCTATCTAAAGAGAAGACAAAAGAATTTTTATTACACAAATGGCAATGAAGACAAGGGTAAAGCCCCTTTATCTGGAGTTGAAGATGAAGAAAAGGATTTTCCTAAGATCCTTCTTAGAGCCATGCAAGATCTTTCTAGAGAGATCAAATAGATGAGAATGGAAAGAATCAAATAATCCCCTAAAGGATTTCATATTGGAGAAGGCTCTAGCATGTCTCATTACTGGAATTATCAACTAGTGCATCAACCACAAGTTTCCCAATGCTCTTCCATGCCTACATTTTTGGCTGTCGGAAATGAAGGGTTTCAAGAGCATGAATCCCTTGAAGACTATTTTGAAGAATATGAGTCTAAAAATCAGAGATTCAAATATCACTTGAGTTTTCAAGAGTTTTGTCACATCAAGGATACTAGAAGACCAAGGAATCATCATAGAGATGGTGGATTCATTCAGAACCATGATCGACACCACACTATGGGCATATTATTTTTACCCAATTTTGATGGGTCATCCAAGTGTTCTGCCAAATCTTGGGTAGAAAAACTTGACATCTACTTTCAGTTGAACAAGGTTCTAGATATGGAGGCTATCAAGATTGCAGCACTGCACCTTGAAGGTGAAGCACATGATTGGTGGTTCCATGGCTTGTCTACATTAGCTCATGCCAATGTGACTACTTATTCATAGTTCACTAGAAGGCTGGTGGAAAGGTTTGATAGAAGAGATCCAGAGGCACCATTCATGAGCCTTGCAAAGTTGAAACAATATGGTAATACAAAAACTTATATCTCTAAATTTTTAAGACTTTTTATTGTGGTTCCTGATTTGTTTGCAACAAGAAGGGTGTCCATGTTCATTGATAGTTTAGATGAACCTCTTCATGAGTTGGTTAAATATACCAAGCCCACTACCCTACACGATGCTATTGAAAGGGCTAGAGACCTTCAAGATTCCTTGCCAAAAGCAAAGGAAACTTTTCAGCATAAGCCCTCTTTTCCTTCAAAGGGGAAGGAAGAAAAGGCTTCTCCTTCAAAGGAGAGCTCATACAAGAAGCCTCTTGATGATGATGTCCAGAGAGATCTAAGAAGAATGAAGTTTTTCTTCATTTGCCAAGAATCATGGGCACCTAGACATAGATGTGTTGCTAGAAAATCATATTACATAGAGGTCTTCTCAGATGATGAGGAGGAAGAAGAAGATGAACCAAGAATAGCGCTGACACTGTAGGAGGAGAGCCAACACCATCAGGAGACAGGAACGGGGAATTTTCTCCTATTGGAGGGGCTATTGCATCTTTGAGAGGAGTAACTAAGTACTTGACCTTAAGAGTTCAAGGTTCCATATTGAATCAAAGGGTTTCTGTTTTGATCGATAGTGGGGCTACCCACAATTTCATTGATGCCCAACTAGTGCAAAGGAGGGCAATACCCACTAATGGTTTTGATCGATTCTCTGTTTTGGTCCCAGGAGATAGAAAAATGCAATGCATGCATTATGTACCATCCTTATCAGTCACCATGGGGACATATACATTGATTGATCACTTCTTTGTGGTTGACATACCTAACACCAATGTGATTTTGGGTGTTCAATGGTTGATTACATTGGGGAAAGTCACCACTGATTGTGAGGCTTTGCAAATGGAATGGGTGAATAAGAAGAGTGGTGGGACTCAAATGATTAAAGGCATACATACATACCCCTCACATACCACTTTCACACAAAGAACAAAGATGGATTTGCGCAGTGGAAGCAAGGACCTTACAGTCCCATCTATCATGCTCAGGAGATTGCTACATGGGACACTATTATCTAGTGGAAAATCACCTAGGAGGCCACCTAATTCAGATATTGTGGGATATCTCTCACAAAATGATGCTCTAAGCACAGATCTAGGAGGGATGGGAGCATTGGAAGACACTGATACAACACTGGGAGTCTTGGGTAGGCTCAAGGAGGAGGGAGATCTTCTCCCAACATCATCATTACCCACTCTCATTTTAGATTCTGCGTTGTGGGAGGAGATGCATGGAATGAATGGCCTTCCAACATACACCTTTGGCATTGGAGATGTCAAGGAGAAGAGAAGCCATATGACAGACATTTCTATTGATAGATCATCAACACTCTCACTATGGGAGATTGATCCATAATAGAAATCCCAATTGTTGGTGGATTATTCCAAGGATATTCACACTTGCATGATACTTGATGACCAACTAAATGAAGAGGGATATTCAGTCCAAGAAGGAGTCATCTATAATCATGGTACGATCTTCTTGTCTAGAGCCTCCAAGCTCAAGGAGAGGTTGCTACAAAGGGCTTATGAAGAGGTTTGTTTCAGCCACACCTATTCCATGAGATTCTATAACATCATCATGAGGAGCTATACTTGGAAAGGCTTTGGAGGAGAACTAAATTAGCCTTTTCAAAGATGCATGTACCATGTGGAGATGGGAAAGTAACATAACTCTATAAAGGAGTTAATTCAGCCATCTCTTTCTCTTGTTGAGGAATGGGATAGATCTATGCACCACTTCATTTTTTTTGTGGGCCAAAGTTGGCCATGAAAATTTTCTGAACATGGCCACTCCCTTGGAAGACAAAGGGAGATTTTGTTTCATGATGGGTGCATTCCTAAAACACCAAATATATCTCACACTTTCAGCCATAGTGAGATGACATGGGTAGAAAGTAAGTGGTGGGGAATCCTCTTACCACATCTTGATCTGATGCAGGTAGGCAATGCACTGCACTGGTTCCACATGTGGGACTATGACCCACCTCCATATGCACAAATTTCTATTTCTATGTATGTAGTTTTTATCCCATATATTGATGATGTACTTGTACCTTTTATGGGAATGTATGAAGGGAGGATGGGAGATATGTATGTGCCCTATGGGATGGAGATCCTCCATGCATCTTATGCTACATGTTTCAGGGAAAACATTGGGCAAGCCTTATTTGTTTCATTTGAGCTATTGCCTCCTTATGGGATAGATTATTTACATCTCATGAGAACTTTGGAGGAGAAATTCATGGAGGGATGGATTGGTGAAAACTTAGCTTATGGAGGAAGCTTATCACATGTTGGTGTCACCCATGGAGGAGGAGAAGAGTTGCAACACTCACCTTATCAGTTGCTTAAGGACAAGCAACATTTGGGAGGGGAGGACTGTAATATTCCCAATTAGTCATAAGCTAATTGGAATATTCAGTTTTGTTTTATTTCTTTGTTTAAAGAATAAAAGTGTAAAGGAGGTCCATATACTCCTGAATAATGAGAAAATCAACGCCAAATTTAAAAAGGCTAGGTCGTGGCTACTAAATCAAGCAACCTTAGGTGTGAAAGGGGTTGGAAATTTTGACTGGGTCAACCTTGACCAAATCTATAGCATTGTCTTGGAGGAGTGGCCATGAATGAGACACATCACAGTTTTAGATGGAGATTCCTTGTGTGAAACGAGTGATCTCATTGGAAGTGGTTTAGGGTTTGCAAGCTCTTGACTTATAAAAGGAAGAGGATGGCAGCATTAGAAGGCTATTGACGAACATTATATTTCTGAATATATTTTCTTCTTAGAAATATACCATTCTCTTGCTATTTAGCTTAGAATTAATGATGTTTAGCATTGGGTGTTCCTAGTCGGGAATCCCACCTCTTCCCATAGAGTAGCTCTTGGGAGAGTTTACATTGTATTCTCCATTATCTGGCTGAAGGCCAAGATTCTTCTTTCAACTACAACGCAAATCATATTGAGGGTTTGGTTATCTTTGCAATCTACAGCAAGTGGAGGCTAGATCTTTTCAGATCTAGTCTATTTCAGTGCTCATTTTCACTGGAGGAGGCTTCTATTCCATTGGGAGGAGAGTATTGGATGTATTGAGCTTAATTTTATGATCTTGGCATGTGTCCAACCACATTTTGATCCCTATAGCATAGTTTTACTTCCAAATCTGCATTATTCCTCTAGGTGCAGTTGCAGGGTGTTTTTGCACACCATCTGGAGAGTTGGTTTTCAATTGTTGGGGATCTTCCCTTCACTTTGGAGATCCATTAGAGGAGATCATTCTCTTGTTCATATCATATCAGATCCAATTCTAGATCTAAATATTTCTGTAGATTTGAAATTTAAAAACTCAGATCTACAAGTTGTACATGGTGTAATGATCAAAACCCCAAGGGTGTTTTGAAGAGGAGACTATATAGTGTATGGATTTGTTATAGATCTGAATTTTCATGCACTTATCTGCTTTAGATCTAAAGTGTAATCTACAACTGTTGTAGTCTAATAAAATAACACTGTAAGGCTTGTTCAGTCTTTATACATGGTTGCAACAACTCATTTTGATGATTTTATTCTATTGGAGGCTTGTATTTCATGTTATGCACCTTATGGGCCATCTTGTACATATATTTTACCGTTGTAAATACAAATGAAAGGTCTCCATATTGGCCTCATGCTTTGTCTATGATGATCTGTGTTATTTTTATGCTATTCTACATTGTATTGCTGTATTCCCCATTTGGGAATATTACACTTGGGGAAGAAATAAGTATTGTGAGAGACCTGGAAAATGTCATTGTTTCAAATAAAGAGAAGTTTCAAAAAAAGGGCCTCATATGCCAAGATATTGATTGAGTTTTTTAATTCTAAAACTGCTCAAGAAATGAAGGATTTCAAAATTGAAGACATGACTGAATGTGTGCTAGAGTTTAAAAATATGATCATGAAGAATTCATATAAGAAAACTATAGAGAAAAAGTTTAAGAAAGTCAAAGAAGCAGTGGCAAGATTTAATGTGTTGTTCAATAAAAGAACTAGGGTTAGTTTTCCATCCTGTTAAGATCAGCAAGGAAATCCTCTCCTTTGGGAGACATTTGAAACATTGCTGGTAGAGCCAAAGAGTAAAATTAGAAACACACATGAAAATAATGCTATCGTGAAGGGAGCCACTACTGTGAATTTTCTGCATAAAAAATTTCAGCTATTATGGATGATGAAAACCTTGTCTTCAGAAAGACCCTCATTTTCTAGGATGATAGATTAATGGCTCATGTCAAGCTTGCTAATTGTCCTACCCCGAATGTAGAATTGTGAAGAAAATGCAAGGAATGGACATATCTGCAAGTTAATGATGCAGATGGAAGAACTTCTTCCATTCCAAGATCTCAGGCCACTGCCACCTCATGATCAAATGATACTTCAAATTTAATTTACTTTTTTTTTTATTGTAGATGTTTTAATTTTCTACTTTTTATTTTATTGATCGAATAAAACAATTTGGGAAGGTAGCAATTCCATAACTGTTTGTTTTTCAATAATTTATTTAAGACACTTTCAAGAACGAAATGGGGTTTCGAACTTTCGGCCTCGAATTTTTTTTCCATTTTGTACTTTGTATTTATGATATTAATAAATCTCTTCAGAGAATTTTCCAGCAATTGATGAATGTGTTGAGTTTTTCCTGTTCCATATTGTGTATGTATCTTTTGTTGGAATAAAGTAATAAAGTTGCTGGTGTCTAATTTACATTTGTGAGTTAGAGTAAATTTCCTTAATAATGTGCTCCTTTATTCTGAAATCATTTCTTGGAACCATTTACTTCTAAAACTAGAGATAATAGTTTCTATTATTTAGAACATATTGTTAATGGTTTTTCACAATCATTTCATCTTCTCCTATTCAGGCATGTTTATCATTTAAAGGCACTTTAATTTTTTTTGTTATTAATAAAGATTAAAGGATTTAAGATATAATTATGGGGTTACAATATGAAGGGACAAAAATTAATTTTATTTTCAAGTGACAATGAATGTATTTGGCACTGATCTCCTTACAGCGAGAGATTGTCTCCCAAGGAAAAATAGGATCCACATATATATTAATACATTTACACATCAAATTGCAAGGAAAGTAAATTCTTATTAATGAATGCAAAAGACAACTGGGGATGTGACTTCCACGTTCCACACAACCATATATTGGTTGATCCATATCTATATTCATCCAATAAGCCTCGTGCCATATTCCAAGCATGAACGTGGGACTCATGACCAACCAAAAAGAACCAAACAAGTATGGATGCTACCGGATTTCTCAACCTACACTGTGAGGAATTTTATCGCCTCCTAGTCTCTCGGGCTTTACCGTAATCCACAGTCTGATCCAGGGATCACTAATCCCTACACTGAGACCCACTCTCTAAGATTTACTATACATGCCATCCTGAGACTACTAGGCCCAACTAAGAGTATTACACCTCTTGGCTTTACCGTATATCCCGCTATTCACTAACAAAGATTACTAGGCCCACCGAGGCACACAATCCTAGATTTAATGCAACCCACAGTATGGTTTAGATGTCATTAGGCCAATTGATTTATCGTAATCCACAATCTAGTTTAGGGATCACTAGGCCATGTGTTTTTCCTTTCATAGATCCACCTCACTCTGCTTCGAATCCATCTGGTAGTACAGCTCAACCAAAGCATGAGAACCCATGTTATTAATGGCAAGGCTAGGAAGAAACAAATGTCACACCTAGCAAAGGACATTCCATGAAAAAATAACCATATGCAACACCATTCATGCCAAATTGAGCAAGGAAATCAAACATGAAAATAAATACCTACAAAGAATCCCACTCTAGTTTCTTGATCCTACTCTTCTTTGCTTGATCCTTCCTTCCTCTTGCCTTCTTTGCATTTCTTGATCTAATGTAAAAGTGCTCCAAGAAAATTATGTGTCCAAGAGTGTTTTTGTGTGTGTGTGTGTGAGAGAGAGAGAGAAAGAGAGAGAGTGAGAATAATGTGAGAGTTCGAAAATTGAACTCACAAAAGGTACCAATAGATCCTCATCAACCTTTTTTATCAATTATGCCTCTATTTTCTTCATTTTCAATTATTTTAATTTATTTTCCTCCTCACATGAAACCTAGGACATTTCACCTCCTTTTTCGCCTATTTTCCATTATTTTCCTGAATAAATGTGCTAAAAATGCCATTTTCCATTTCAAAATCCTTTGCAATTTCCTTTGCCAATTTCGTTAGCCATATTAACTGAAATGGACACTCACTAGGATGTTTTGCCCAACATTCTGCTTTGAATAAGTGTCCCATCAATTGTGGTCATTATTTTTCCTTTATTAACTTTTATTACATGGAATTTTCACCACGGTTGTTACAATTGGTAAATATGTTACTAGATATATGAAAAAAGGATCGCAAATCCTTTAGTACAACCCTATTTTTTTTTCCAAATTCCTTCAAAATAACCCTAGAGGTAAGGGACCCCAAGATTGGAGAAGATCTACTCGACGATTCTTGGTTAGAGTAGAAATATTTATAATAGAGGAAATTTAGCACCATAAGTATGTATGGAATTATTTAGGAGTCAAGATTTGCAATAAGCTGCCACCTAGAAAGTAGAAGTCACAATAGACCTTGTATATATGCATCTTCCTACCTAGTTGGTGAATTTTGTAGTTGAGTTACCTATGCAAACCTATATGCATGTTTTATGTATAATAAGGATAATTTTGCAATAATAGAGGACCAAGACATTGCTACACCCTTGCTCATGATTGAGGGTGAGAGAGATGCTTTAGGGGCCTCTTAGGCCTATGTAAGTCATCATACATAATAAAATAAGTAAACTTGAATAACATATTATGTGTATTATCTAAATCTCTTATGTACAAATAGAAATTGATACTAATACAAACACAGTTCAAATTCCTTCCTAATCACTGTTCTTGTGTATAATGTGTGGGTTCTTTCTCTTCTCATGATGTAGTGTGTTCTTTCCTACCATAAATTATTTTCCTTCAACAACTCCCTATATATATTCTTGCTTAAATTCAAAATTTCATGAGAAAATATCAAAACCTTCACCATATAATCTAATAATGTCAAAAACATTGATGATTTTGTGCACTTTCACAATATCTGTGAATCTACCCAAATGCATTGCATTTAAAACATGTGTGAATGAGTGATGATCTAATGGCCAATACCTTCCAAACCTTTACAAATAAACAAGGTCTTTGTCCAACAAATATCAATTGTTTCTCGAAACAACCAAAGAGAGTGAGTAGATTGGATTTTGTGAGGGTTTAAGGAGTTGATTTAATTTGTGGAGTCTCATTGAACATCACCATAGTTAAATTTAGTTGTTGATAAATTTTGTATTCACATAAGTGAGGCTTCTTTATTTTCGGGACAATGGACTCATTCCTGCATAATAATTTGTCTACTAAACTCTACTAAGGCATAAATGCTTTCACGTATCTAAACTTGAACCAACCTTTCAAACTACTTAATTAAATGAAATCATCTAAAGAAATAATCCCAAGAATTTTAGTTTTAGATATTAAATATAAACAAACCATATTTATTTTAATTGATAAAAGGTTTAATATCTTTTATTTTATTTTTCAATTAAATGAAATCGTCAAAGAAAATAATCCAAATAATTCTAATTTTAGATGTTGAAAATTAAAAATATATTAAATTTTATAATATTTTTGAAATATGAGAAATAACTCCTGGGTTAGCTCAATTGGTCGAGTCCATATTGTTAAAGTATTTTTTCTATTGAGCACCTACAATGAGAGGTGATGGGTTCAGTTCTCGGGATTCAAGTCTCAAGAGACACATTTATTTCCTAATTTTAAGATGTAGATATGCTCCTCTTTGTGATTTTTGAGACTTAACAAAAAAGCTTATATATCTTACTACTATTAATTAATATACTCAACCATCTATATCTATATATTATAATTTCGTTTTTTAATAAAACCAACATAGATCCATCTTAATTCAAGATCTACCAAATTCAAAGAGGGATAAAAATCCTCAACATGGAAACACATTAGATGGATGATTTATCCAAAAGACATTTACAATTAACCTAAATGTGTTTTCCAAACACACTTTGGATTCAAGTCTCAAGAGACATCAATTTTTTTTCTAAATTCAAGATGCACAAATGCTCCATATTTTTATTTTCTCGACTTAATAAACAAGTATATATATCTCATTACTATTAACTAATATACTCAGTCATCTATAT
This sequence comes from Pinus albicaulis, assembly GCA_034641835.2. Classification (NCBI taxonomy): domain Eukaryota; kingdom Viridiplantae; phylum Streptophyta; class Pinopsida; order Pinales; family Pinaceae; genus Pinus; species Pinus albicaulis. The sequence continues at coordinate 838,780,339 of CM076581.1, read as the reverse complement.
CTATATATTATTCTCTATTTTTTTAATAAAATCAACATAGATCCATCTTAACTTCCTATCTACAAATCTCTCATCAAAAAGAGTTTTGCATCAAAACTCTTAAGATTCAAAATTCTTTTTGGGTGGAAAACTTGAGGAAAGGTTTGCATCTCAACAGATTTGATTCAACTCATCTTTGATTCATCTCTAATCTTGTATATCTTTAGTTAATATGGACTATAAGCAATTTTAATTTCTCACTTAAAATGTTACATGTCAACTACATATTAAACATTGAAGGAATTAAAAATCTCTATGATACTTTGAATTAGAAAGATTTCATTAATGGAATAAGAACTCACACACACTCTCTTTTAAATATTTTATATGAACTCCGTATTAAGAATGAAATAAAGTACATATCTCCCTCCCAATGAAAAGTGAAAATATAAGAAGAATTTTATTTTTAATTATCTTATTGTTTTCTATATAACGCTGATATAGAATCATGTTATTTACCAGCATAGATCCATCTTAGGTATGGATCTAACATGAGCCTAATGGGATCTAACATCTTAAGTGAAAACGTTTTTAGAGTGCAAAATACAATGTGTTATTTTTCATTGTTTAGATTATATTTTTGAATACTAAGTAGAGCATGTATAAGACCAAATAAAAATTTTAACCATAATTTTTCTTTTTTATATGTATAGATATATATGAAGTTGATATTGACACAAATTAGTTAACATAGATCTTTAAAAATATAAGATTTATATTCACACATTTTTTTTACTTCTAATTACTTTAGAACGTATTAATTTTCTTTTGGGCTGTAGAATGAGCCTCTCCGCTCAATAACCCATTTTAAATTAATTTTTTTGGTCATTAATAAATTTTTGATTTAAATAAACTTAATATAGAAATATTTTTTTTTTTTAAATGTTATTAGACATCTGAACATTGAAATATATATATTTTTAAATATTACATGTCACCTAAACATAGAAATATGTTTTGGTTTCAGCTGTTACATGCCAACTAAACATAGAATGAATTGCACAACATATAGTATTAATAGTATTATTTTTTACATGCCATTTATCAATTACATATATTTCTCTTATTAAAAGCTAAATGATTTCTTTTTAGTTTCAATTATTTTTATTCTTCTATATAAAATTTCATATAAATTAATTTGATATAAATTAATGTGAAAATTGAATATTTTATTTATATTTGATATTTGATTTTATTTTCTTAAATATTTTTTAAAATTTTTTAATATAAAAACTATTTTATTTTTTTAAATATAATGTTGGCGAGAGAACAGGTCTCATAGAGAAGACCTGGGTTCAGGTTTAAGGGCCAACAAGGTTTTTCGTTGTAGTCTAGATTCACTCCAGCATTTACACTCTGCTCCGAAGGGTAGAGAGTCTCACCTGAGGCGTGCCGCAACCTTACTGTGATAGGGAGTAGATCGGTATCACCCCGACAACATCCATATAGTTGAATCAAAGCCAAATCAAAGTCTTAGATAGTCATAACACAACATCCCATAACATATACCTTTCAGGAAAACAGTCAGACTAACGATAAATAAAATTTTAAACGGAGCTTATAACATCATTCATTCACACTCATAACATGTACTCGGAACAACACTCTTGAATATATTAATCATTAGCCTTCAATGGCGAACTATTACAAGGCTCAGCTATATGAGCATAAACAGAGCAGAATACAATATGTCCTATTGGACAGAGAGAAAAAATAGTAACACAGAGGAGTGGAGAATAGTGCAACCCAGACAGAGCTCTCCTGCGGCTCCCTATTGCCTATTCCTGTCTGCGCCAGCCTTCCTATCCGTTGGTTGGCTTCCTATTTGTTCTGCTGCCAGTGCGACTGATAGTTCCTCCTTTCTTCTCGCTCAGCTGTCTTTTGTTTCTTTCTGTTCAACTGGAGTTCACTTCTTGTTTCCCTCCGCACTCTTCTTCCATCTATGCTTGCTCCTACAATAGCCGTGGCACCTGTCCTCTGCTCCTTCGCAACCTTGACCCCTTTCTGCCTACCGAGGTTACGTTCCACCACATCCTCGCCGTAACTCAAAATTTGTTGAATTTCAAAAAAAGGGCCCCAACAGGCCCCGACCACATCCTTTTGACTCACCCTGAGTCAGTTGTCCTGTGCTATCTCCACTTCCATGGGTCCGCTCGACCCTGTGCCCTATTCTAGCTGTGTGCGTCCTCTTGGTTGACCAAACAAGGGCCCCAACTTTGGGACCTTGGTTAGAGTTGAAGCTTTGAGCTCTTGGAAGGTTGCCATGGCCTGCTGCCACCCTTGCATCAAATCGTCAGTCTCAGCCATGATTTTTGTGACAAATTCCTCCCCGGCATTCGGTGGCAAGGCACCGAACATTATGTTGTTCTGAGTGTCAGCCTGAGAGGCCAATTTCTGCATCATTTGTGCACTGAATTTTACGAGCTTCCGAAGCTCTCAGATGGCCTGCTTTGCCGTCGTTGAAGTCTCCTCTATTTTTTGTATTTGGACCTCTAACACATCCACCTGGGCGTAGAGTTGGTCCAGTTTAGTTGGGTCTGTTGCTTCCTATATTTCCTTATAGATCTGTTGTAGTTGGGACGAGATTCGTTGTGCTTTCACAGTAAGGGCCATTGAGCATTCTTTCAGACCCTTCAGTAGGTCATATTAATTTATGGCTACAGTACTTAGAACTTCCTTCATATTTGTTACTTGGTCTTGTCTCTCTGATATTTGTGTTGAGTACACAACTGCTGGGCCAGGCGATGCAGGTCGGGCTCCTAATGTCGCCTTGGGTTCCACATTTTCATGGTGAAGGTTTGAATATGCAACCCTGAGGTGGATCGCCCGCCCTACTACATCCGTCTCCTGCATGTCGTCTGGTATTTGACTATTGTGGGCTGCCATTGTGGGGAATACTTCCCTGAAAAACCTGATCACTATTTTCAGCTATCCCTGTAGCTGTTCTTTCTCCATTGTCAGCTTCTCATGTTGTTTAGTAAGCGTGCTTATCTGCTACTGTTGTTGTTCGCATTTCTGCTGTAGTTCCGAGTGGAGCTTCTCGGCCTACTATGCTGCCCTTTGAATGAAATGGTACAGCTGAGCTGTTCCCCATGTCTCCATGCTTTCGGCACTGGAGGTACCCTGATCTGGCATTCGCTCCCGGAGTGGTTGTCCACTAGAAACCAATCTTGTTGACTGGTCTTGAGGCGACTGTGGAGAGTTTGCTGTGGTGCAGAGTTCTCCATATTTAGATCTGGTCGCCCTTCTTGATCTGCTTGGTTGGGTGGTTGGAGCGGAGTATGCTCGGGGAGTGGCCCAGCTGCGTCTTCAATTGTTTGCTCTAACTGATTGACGAGGTTTGTAAAAGTAGTTTGCGGGACCACGGTTGTGTTAAATAGGGGTAACATTTCCATACCTGATTTAACCTCCATCCTGTGGTCCCCATTGAGTATTCTTCTGATAACTGGATCAGACACGATGGTGGATGAGGTGGATGGTTCGGAGTTGTGGGGCTCTCGAGAGATGGATGAGTTGGTGGCTGGTAGTTGATCTGGATAGGGTGGTGATATCCAGATTTTCAGAAAATCAAAGGGGTTTATGGGGGTGTGGGGTGGAAACCTGCCTGCTTCTTCCGTCTCAACTATCTGCTCTTCTTGGATCAGTACCCCTGCACTTAACTATCGAGGTGGATCCTCTCCTGTGAGGTCAACCACTAGATTAGATTCTGCAACCTTGGCCCTTTTGGCCTTCGGTGTCGCTTCTGGCTTAGCAGCTTTACTCTTCCCCGCCAGTGTTATGGTTACTGGGGGTGGTGAACTGAACAATACATTGGGGATGGGTGCAAAGATGGAGGTGGTGTTGGGAGATGGGTTATATTAGGAGACCTAGAATTCTGAAAAAGTTGGGAATGGGGTAGCACTACTTGCTAGTACCTAAAATACTTCATTAAAGCATCTTACCTTCGTGTTCAGTTGCTAAATGATCAGGAAAAGCTGCAGGTTTGACATCCTATTTGCTAGTTTCTTCGACGCTTCTCCTGGCAACTGGTGTGGTAGCATTCTGTCAAAGATGTACGTGTACACTCCCTCCCTGATCTCCATCGCCACTCCTCACAACGAACAGACCTCTGTGTGGAAATCCTCTTCATCAATTTTGAACTTCAAAGGCCTCATCTGGAACGTTGTTTCTGGTACACAAGTGGGTCTAAGGAATGTATGCTTGTGCGTGACTCCAAACCAGACTTGCTCACTATATCCATCCAGTCAGTTCCTTGGGACTCTCTATTGAATCATTACAACGTCGACCATTTGGATGTACCAACTCCTGAAGGCTTCTGCATTTACTTCCTTTGTGTTAGGGTCCCCAGACACCTTCCATGGTACAAACTTCATCGCCACCGGCTGATCTTCTGTTACCTCCACTGGTACCCTGATGATGGGGAATGTCCATTTCCACATGGCCAACGCCATTATCAAAAACCCGTAGAAAAACCTAGTTGCCATCTTATAGTTGTCTTCACAAGCCTCAAATAGTTCCTTCAGCAGGAAGGAGCACCAGTTCAGCCTGGTCCCCTGGACATAGTGCTCTGCAACTAAAATTGTGTCTAATGTGCACTCTCCTTTGGTGTAATGTCTCATCATCTTGTTGGCAATGAGATAGCAAGCGAATATGATGTCTGGCCTATTAATTAACTCAGTCTTTGCTCCCTTTCCTCCTCTTCAGGTGCCATACTTGGCATAGTAGTCCGTGTCTCCTAAATTCTTCGCCCTTTTCGATATAGTTCGGAATGCTGAAGATACATCCCTTCCTTCCTGCGACAGTCCTGTCAACCTATGAATGTCTTCGGCATGAATCGAGATTTCCTTTCCCAGCCATAGAGAGCCATTCTGGATCCTACTCAATAGAAATTTGGTGCACTGCATCGCAGCGCCTGTAATCCCAAATACTGGTAAGTTCCTTAAATTCATTATCGTGGACTGCTGGATACCCCTGAACTCAGGCAGGACTCTTGCTGCTGCCTGTCCTGCTTCTGTCATATAATTCTCAATGTATACCTGCCTTTTTAGCGCAGGAAACTCAAAGGAATCCATGAGGTCTACGTCAATTAAGGTCGCACTGTCATATTTTCCTGCAAGGGACTCCATTTTCTGAATTCTGCTGTCCAGCTCCTGTTCCACAACCGCTGGTCTTACTCTTGTCATCTTAGCTTGCCACTGGTATACCTGAAGAATAGTTCTTTGTCTTTTCTCTTGAATCTATTCTTCTGGATGCCTTCTCTACTCTGGTTCTGATCCAACTTCCCTTGCTCTTTCAAAGGTTTCTAACTCTAGCTTGGATTTCTATGGCATTCTCGTGCTTCTCTACATGCAGGTTATGTAAGTAACTAGCACGCATGAGGTTGATGATACCCCATAACAAATTAATGTTTCACTGGCTTCTCCCGCGGCTACAATCATGCGATCAATTAGTTGCTGAGGTGGGTTCTAACATTACTGACTGTGGTTTTGGGATTTGGGCAGACGCGACGACTGGTGGTTATGTATAATTATGGAAAATTATTATAGTATGGATAATGCTAATTATGGCAATTATTTCCAAATCTTGGTGATCCTATGAACTGAAACTGGTACTATGCTTAATGATGATGGGTTGATGTTCGACACGCTTTTCTTTCTGACGTGGACGACACGCTAGACACTACCCCTCCCCGACCACTATTGGTTGAGTTGTGGTCTCCGCAACCCAAATGAAATTTATTTTATTATGGTGAACCTATCTATGCTCGTCTTAGGTGCAAGAGAGTTATTGACTCTAATCTACCCTACCGGCTCCTCTTGGTTGCAAGAGTTATTGAAATTGAAATGAACAACTTACTCTTGGTAGGGCTTTAGGCGTGCGTCGTTAACCCATCCTTGTAGAACTTGGCCATTCAACTGTGCCAATCGAACTGCTCCTGACTGTTTGATTTCTACGACATGAAATGGTCCCAGCCAATGCATCTGCAATTTTCCTAGGAACTTCTCGAATTTGCTATCTTAGAGTAGAATCTTTTATCCAATTTGAAAAGTCTTATGTTTGATATGTCGGTCGTGCCAAGCTTTCTGCCTCTCCTTTTCTACGGTCTGATGAAACTCTGCAAGGAATCGTCATTCTTCAAGTTCCTATAGCTCGTGTAATCTCTCTTTTAAGGATTCCTCTTGAGATAGCTGCAGCGTTGTTGCTATTCGAAGGCTTGGTACGATGAATTCCACTGGGACTACCGCTTCTCTTCCATAAACCATCTAGAATGGCGTTTGGTTGTGTAGTTGTTTTACCGTTGTGCGGTATGCCCACAGGGTCGCTGGTATCTGTTCGTCCTAGTCATTGTGCTCTGTGTTGCATATCTTCGTTAGGCACTTTTCTAGTATCTTGTTAAATGCTTCCACTGTGCCATTTTCCTGCAGATGATATAGACTAATTTTATGGTTTTGTATCAGGAATATCTGGAGAAGGGACTTAATGATGTCATTGATGAAATGTGTACACTCGTCACTAGTTAATCTTTTCAAACACCCAAATCGACGGATTATATTTTAAAATATGGATTTGGAAACAGTTTCTGCCATGCAGTTCCTTACTAGCGCAGCTTCTGCCCAGCACTTCAAGTAGTTGGTCACCATTATTATGTAACTTTCCTTTGAATATCTTGCAGTCAGAGTAATTGGCCCTACAAAATTGACTGGCCATTTCTTGAATGGTTGTAGTACTTTTATGGGATGAAGCGGAAGCTCATCCCTGTGAGAGGTTCGTCCTGTCTGCTGACATACGTCGCCTTTCTGAACATATGCTTTACTGTCCCTGTGCACTATTGGCCACCATAAGCCTGCTTGTAGTACTTTTCGTGCTGTTCGTTTAGCTCCCACGTGCCGTCCTGCAACACCATTGTGGCTTTCCCATAGTACAGCTTCCCTTTCATGGTCTAGAACACATCTTCAAAGAACTTGGTCTAGTCCCATTTTGTATAGATGTCCCGCTATCAGCTGATATTCTGCAGCTTGAACTACTAGATGCCTTTTCTATGTTGTAGTATATTCTTGCAGACACTTTCTGGTGGTGCGGTAGGTTTCTATTTCATTCAGGTAATCGGAGATGTCTTCTACTCTGAAAATATCAGCATCCGGTAACTAGTCATCTAGAGATCCTCCATTTTCTGCATTCTCTAGTCGGGGAAAGTGATCAGGCCCTACGTTAAGCCTTTTGGGTTTTACAATTACTTCAAATGTGAACTCTTGGAAAGGTAGGAGCCATCGGCAGATTCTCCCTTCTAAGATTGCCTTGTTTACTAAGTATTTTAATGTGGAATGATCCATGAAAAATTTGAACTTACCTCCCAATAGGTAGTGGCAGAATTTCTGGAGAGAGTACACCATTGCCAGTGCTTCCTGCTCTATTGTTGTGTAGTTGCGTTCTGCTATTGAAAACTTGTGACTGGAAAAATATACCATATGATCCACTGAAGTGTCCCCCGATTGAGCTAGGACCGCACCAGGCACAATTCCGGACACGTCAATGTGTAGATGGAACTATTTTTCCCAGTTCAGGTGGACTAGTCTTGGCGCACTCGCCAATTTTTCCTTTAGCGTGTCCAGTGCCTCCCTGCAGTTTTCTGTCCACTAGAACTTCTCCAATTTCTTCAATATTATTTCTGAGGGTGTTGTTGTTTTGGCGTAGTTGTGAATGAAACGTCGGTAGTAACCTGTGTGGCCCAGCAGTGGCCTTAGCTATTTTACGGTTTCCGGCACCTCCATATTGACAATCACTGCTACTTTGGTTGAGTCTATGCAGACACCTTGATTACATACCACGTGCCCCAGCAGTGTTCCAAATGGTACGACAAATATACACTTCTTCAGGTTCAGCGAGATCTGCATTTGTCAACACCTATCAAACATTACTCTCAACAGGCTCGCATGATCCTTTAGTATGCTATACACAGTCCAGTCATCCATATATACTTCTAAGAACTTGTGGATGTATTCTTGGAATGCCGCTATCACAATGCGAGAGAATATTGCAGGTGCATTCTTCAATCCGAATGGCATCACATTGTATGCGAAAGAGCCTCATTCTATGGTGAATGTTGTATTTCTCTTGTCTTCCTCTGATATTCTTACCTGATGGTAACCTGAGAAGCCATCGGTGAGTGAGTATGCCTTGTTTCCTACAACGTTGTTGAGGACTTCATCACTGAATGGAGTAGGGAATGGATCATGGATACAAGCATTGTTTAAGCTTCTGTAATCCACACAGACTAGTATCTCTGATTTCTCCTTTTTGCTATGTATAACTATGGGGCTTACCCATTCTGCCTCTTTCAAAGGGAATATTAGTCTGACTTTTAGCATTTTTTCAATCTCTGCTTTCACTTTTTCCTTTACCCTTGGGTTTAGATGATATGGTCTATGTTTTACAAGCCTTGCATTGGGCTTTAGTATTATCCTCATTTCCCCCATATCTCCTCTTATACCTTTGAGATCTGCTACGGATGAAGGGAACAAGTCCTCATATTCCTTAAGTAGACTGAATATTTCCTTCATTTTTTTTTCGTCCCAGTAGTCTCCAATAGTCGCCAGCTTAGGTTTGTCTTCTATTCCAATATTTACTTTTTTGGTTCTGAGAGGTAACAAGTGGATACCTTCTGTAGTTGGTTCTTCTCTAATGTTTCTCTCCCCCTCTGTTTCTTCAAAATATAGGTGCTTGAGATCCTCCATATTGTCATCGTCCATCTCACTATCAATCTATTGACATGCCACCTTTTGTTGGATACCATGGTACAGAAGTGACTTCTTGTCTGTCTGTCGACTATCAGGGAAGAACAATAGCTGTTTGATAGTTTGCAAAGCCTATGTAACCTGCTTTGTTTTTCCTTAAAATTTGAAACACTGTGTGAATTTCTCCTCAACTTCCTACCAATTGTGGTTCCCTCTTCTTTTTTCTTCCGTCAAGTACCAGGCCTTTGGAATTACGTTGAGGGAGTGGATAAACCTGTGGACCCACAGTTCTTTGGGATATCCATTAGATCTCCATTGTGGTTCACATTTCATCAGATGCTTTCTGGGGTTTGCGTCCCCTTTGTACCAGTCCTTATCTCTAGGCCCCTCCTCCTCTTGAAATCTAGCTTTTAGTGCTGCCGCCACCTCATCTCATCATGTCAATGAGTTGTGATGGTTACTCCACCATCTTACAAATGTGGATTGTAGTGCCATGTCCATCAAGCGTAATCTGTGGCCTTTCGGTACCACGTTTTCTATCTTGGCTATGAAAACACTTATAGCATTGATATCTGACAAGATTGGGTATCCCTGAATTTTTGCCCCAATCCAATTGACTCTTGCAATGTTGGCACATCTCCTTATATTTGTTTCGTAGCCTCCTTGCTTCCAATCGTCCCATGCTATTTCTGATCCTAATTTCGAGCTTTGGATGCTTCTCCAACTTACTGAACCTTCTGTTGTCAGGTTGATGTAATATTCCCTTCTTCCAGCAGTCATTTGGTAGAGATGGTCCAAGAGCTGAGCATCTTCCTTGTTATCCACAGTCTCTGTATATCTCGGTCCTTGGTAGGGGTCGAGTGGCTGAGTGACTCTGATTTCCCCATCCTCGAAAATCATCAGTTATTTTTTTAGATCAATTTCTGCATAATTTTCAAAAGCCCAATCAATTCCCAACAATGTAGTGTTACGGATCCTTATCTGGAATCCTGCCACTTGCATGTTCACTCAAAATTCATTTCCCATGCTTTGTTTGTTTCTTTTTATTCTTTGAACATATTTTTGGTCTACTTCTGCTGATTCTTTTGCTCCTGTATTCTATTTTATCACCCCTTCCAGGTTCTGCTTCAGCTGTTCTAGCATCGGTGCATTGTTAAAAATCTTTAGGAACAGGTGGAACCACTCCTGGATTAAGGCTTCAGAAGTATTCAATGCTTCATTGTCTTCCTGAAATTTCTGTAACTCGATTCCTTTGTTTCCCCCCAAGTGGGCAAACATTTCTGCTGCTTCTTGAAAAATTTGTTTCTGTCATTCTGGTTTGATCAAGAGCTTTGGGGACGCTGGCCTGACCAATTTCATTGGGTCCATAGCATGTGCATCCTCCCCCATTATTTTGCCACCCTATGTCACTATGGCCACGTTTTTCATTTTTTGAGTTCCCCATAGCCTGGTTCTGCATTTACTATATTCGCCCCCCTCTGTCTAGCTCTTTCCTCCCATATTTTGATGAGCCCCGGGAAATCTTCTGTTGCATGTAAGTTAACCCGACACTGTGAACACCAGGGTCTCCTAGGGAGTGGACATTCTCTAGCTACATTTCCTTCTTGATCGCAGTTATAGCATCTTATTGGACCTATACCTCTTTCTCAGCCTCCTCTCATGCCTCCTCCTCTTCCTCGGGGAGCTTCGATTACTCTGTATGACGATCAGTCCAGCAGCTCTGCCAGTGCGTCCAGTGCTCGGCATTACTCTGTGTTGTGGGTAGTCGAGGCACATAATTCACAGTATATATTATTTTGAAAATTGGAATATTTCTGTAATATCAGACACATACGAGGTTGATGGCCCATAATTTTGCATACTTCACAATACTCATTTGTGGCTGGACTCTATCATGTAGGGAACCCTATGTATTTTTGTTGCGGTGGGTATATCCCTTGGGTGTTTATCTGCGCAACCCCTCCTAGTGGTGGAGCCCCTTGTGCTCCTATAGCCGATGTCCCCATGGTTTGGCCCCGCAACTGGGGACATTTCGTTGCTACAAGTCCCTCCACGAGACAATGTGTGCACCATACATTTGGTCTCAGTGGTCACACGGGTTGCATTTCCTTGAGTTTTTTTGTCAGACTGGACATTTGACGTTGTAGGCCCATTATCGAGGGGTCCCGTACCGCTGCATCCCCCTTGAACTCTTGTGGGTAACCTACCATGGATTCTATTTTCATTGCCTCCTCCAGGGCATCCTACAATGTGTCGATCCTTTGTTGAGTCAATGGAGTTCGAGTCAAAGGTAGTAAAGCTTTAATGAACCAGTCCCTATGATGGTTTGGATCAATTGGATAGCTAAGTTTCCCAATTGCATCCTTGAATCTCCGCATCAAATCCCGAGCAGTTTCTCCTTCTCTCTGCTTGATCTCCCACATCTCTAATACGCCTTTTTGGCCTGTCTGAGGTAGTTTGAATTCCTTAATGAAATACCATCGTTGGATTCGGGTGAGCCTCTGACTATTTCATAAACCATCATAGGTCTCTCTCCCTAAGAGTGGTCTGAAACTCTATCAACTTCCGAACATCGAGTGTCTGCCGTTCCCTCCAAATGGCCTCACAGAGATACCAGTGATGTTCGACATCGTCGTTCCATTTCCCAGAGAATTCTGGGTACCGTGTGAGTGATCCCACCATGTTCACTTGAATAGGTGTTACTAAAATGAAGCCGTTGGATCCTGGTTGTGAGATGGGGCCACTAGCAATCCTACTACTAGTTTGTGTTCAAGTTTAAGACTGAATACTATGCAATCTACTTAATTCACATAGCTTAACAAAAAATTCACTTATGGGCTTGTAGAGCAAGAGGGGAAGGTTGGGACTAGAGCTACTTGAACTGTGGGGACTAGGAATACCTTGAGATATGGATGCCGACCTTTCTTGAAATAGTTGCTCCATTGCAACATGCATCTCCACATCGGACACCTCCTCTGGGCACACGTCTATACCTTCTCCGTTAGACTTCTTTCCTTTCTCTGTCTGGGCTGGACTCCTATACACCTGCCGCACTTCTTTCGCAACCCCTCCTATTTCTTGGGGACCCACCCAACCTTCCATTCCTTTTGTCATATGAGGCACCTCCTCTTTGTTCTTTCGACTAATTTCCTGTCTCTTCAACTCCTTCATCACCCTCTCTCACCACATTTCTGCAATCTGCGCCCTCCGATGTGCTCGCTGCTCCATGAGCATATTGGCAGTCTCAACATCCATACCCCTACTCCCCCTTCTCATGGTTCTCGTAACATCTCTCCCTTAGTCCCTTCCCCCAGCACTGGAGGGTTTACACTTCCATCTCTGATTTTTGGAATCCCATCAGTCCTTCATCTACCATTAATGCCTTGATCCACAAGGGAATATCCTTCAGCGATTTCCCTCTTAACCCAAATCTGAAGGTATCTTCTGCCCTTGAGAAAGGCTGGTAGCACTCGGCTGGAAACTCTACTATATATCCTTCCAAAGTAGATTCCACCCAAAAATCTACAGCTCGGGTTAAGTGGGTGTTTAACTGATGAAGGGCCACCAGATCCTCATGCGCCCACTTGCGATTGATCTTCCACTACTTTTCCTTGACATTCTTCTGGGAACTTTCCCCAGAAGATTTTGTAGGTATAACTAGCAGAGTCAGAGAATAGAACCAAGTTTTTAATCATTTTCTCCTTCTGTCATCTCAGCTCAGCCTACTGAGTTATGAACTGATCTAGGTGGTTATCCCACCAGCTTCGTATTTTTCTTTCAAAGATCCGAGATACCATGATCTAGCTCCCAAATGTATTTTCAGGTCCTAATAATGGAACCATTTGTTGACGAGAGAATAGGTCTCGCAGAGAAGACTCTGGTTCAGTTTTAAGGGCCAACAAGGTTTTCCATCATAGTCTAGATTCACACTGGCATTTACGCTCTACTCCGAAGGGTAGAGAGTCTCATCCGAGGCGTGACGCAACCTTACTGTGATAGGGAGTATATCTGTATCACCCCGGCGACATCCATACAGTTGAATCAAAGCCAAACCAAAGTCTTAAACAATCATAACACAACATCCCATAATATATAACTTTTAGGAAAACAGTCAGACTAATGACAAATAAAATTTTAAACGGAGCTTATAACATCATTCATTCACACTCATAACATGTACTCGGAACATCACTCCTGAATATATTAATCATCAGCCTTCAGTGGAAAACTGTTACAAGGCTCAGCTATATGAGCATAAATAGAGCAGAATACAATACGTCTTATTGGACAGAGAGAAAACAGAGTAACAAGGAGTGGAGAACAGTGCAACCCAGAAAAATCTCTCCTGCGACTCCCTGTTGCCTATTCCCGTCTGCGCCAGCCTTCCTATCCGTTGTCTGGCTACCTATTTATTCTGCTGCCAGCACGACTAATAGTTCCTCCTTTCTTCTCGCTCTGCTATCTTTCATTTCTTTCTGTTCAACGGGAGTTCACTGATTGTTTCCTTCCATGCTCTTGCGCCATCTATGCTTGCTCCCACAATAGCCACGACACCTGTCCTCTGCTCCTTCGCATCCTTGACACCTTTCTGCCTACTGAGATCGCGTTCCGCCATGTACTCACCACAACTCAAAATCTATTGAATTTCAAAAAAAGGGCCCCAACATATAACATTATTCAACACCGTTTCTTATTGTAAAGCACAAAAAAAATGGGATAGTTCAACTCAACAAACTATTTTAAAAAAATACTAATTTTAATTCCAAATTAGAAATATCACATAGATTTCATATACACAGTTTTCATTTTTTAAAATTTGTAAAATAATATATTTATATCTTCAGGAAATTTGATTCCTTCTGTATTTCATACATTCCAAAATAAAATAAATCCTAAATAACATATTATTAATAAAGTTTTTAGTCCACTAATTTTATGTACATTATTTAATTAATCAAAATAATTTCCTTTAATTTTCCCATTCAATAAAAATATATATGAACTAATTCAATCGTGGCTTTTCAATTTAAATACACATAATTTTTTTTCTCAATTATAGCCATTTAAATAGTCACGAAAAAAAATATAATGTGGAACTTCCACATTATATCCTTTAATCCTTGGCTCCAAAAATCTCCCGCGGACTCTTCCAACAGAGTTGCCTATTGTTCATCCACCATTCTCCTTGGAGGAGCAATAATCGCCTCTAGGATTGCAAAATGTAGGAATTGATGTTTATGTACTATGTAGATTCGTTACTTTTCGATCCTCCACGCTCCTTGTTGACACCTAATCCTATGGATGGGTGTGCATATTTAATATTGTATATTAATTAATATTAGGAAATAAGGAAGGCCAAGAGTCATTGGGAGATGAATCCCAATAGCCTCACCTCCATGCATAAATCCATGTGCATTCTTCAGCTAATACACATTATGATTTTGAGGAGTTACCTCCTGGTTTGACATGGTATCGGAGCCAGCTCTACTATTGGAATTTCTGCCTATGGTGTAACTCCCTCTCCTTTGCTCAGTCAATTTTATTAATAGTTTTTGCTGCTCATTAATTGATAGACTATTATTCTGCATTTTTTTTCTCTATATAGCCCTGACATTTGCAGCTCCAGCTCCTGCAGGCTCCTGAAGACTGTAGGCTCCTCTGTCATTCTGAAAATTGCAGGCTCCTCTGTCATTCTGCAAGATTCCATTTCAATTTTTTTTTTTGTAACGGCCTTTTGGGCCTCCTCCATCGACTCACCCATTTCCCTTACCTACCATCTCTCTCCCTACGTTCCATACAACACTTTTCATTCCATACAGTGTTATATCATATGCACTATCACTCCATATAATACCACGCTATCACACTGTCTACGCGGGCTCTGCAATCCACAATACAACGCACAATACAATTTACCTCCTGGCTGTTGGCGTTACAACCGGTCAGTACACTTCACCTGCACCTCTCGACCATTCCCTCTACGCTGGTTCAGTTTGTAATATCTCCGCCTACGCTGGTTCAGTTTGTAATATCTCCGCCTGTCATATATTGCATTACCGCCCTCCCACTGTCATATATATCGCTCCCTATCTCCACAATGGAATACGCCCTATGGTAATACCGCCCCTCAATACCGCCTGAATATGCTGGTTTTATTGACAGTGAATACGGCATATGACAGTCATCTCTCATAGTATGGTATCGTATTGACATTTTTGAATACAGCATATGACAGTCATCTCTCATATATATCGTTTTTATTGACAGTAGTAATATGGTATTGACATATGACAGTCGTATGGTATACCATTTCCCATTAATATTTTTAATACCATTTCCCATTCATATTTTTTAATACCATTTCCCATATATATTTCCGCCCCATTAATACTTGTGTAATACCGATTTCCCATATATATTTCCGCCCCATTCATACTTTTGTAATATCCCATATATTTCCACCCCTCCCAGTTTTTCGATACCACCCCATTCATAACATTCCATATCGACCTCCCATACAAATTTTTCTCCAAACAAAACAAAAAATACACATATTTTTTGGTGCAGAATTCAGTTTTTTTAGCAAAGAGCTTGTTTTTTTTAAATTCAATCTTTAGAAAGATTTTTTTAAACTCAGAGTATTTTTCCAGCAAGAGTTTTTTCCCCCTTAATTGAAAGATTTCAAGAGTTGAAAGTTTTTATAGCAGAAATTTTTCCTCTTCAAAAGATTTTTTTTCCAGCAATCTAATGCATTCTCTCATCTCAATTGTTGGGGTGGTTTTCTCCAGCAAAGAGAACTATCTTGAATGGTCTTGAAATATTAAACACACACTCATTTTTAATGAGCTGTGGAAAGGAATCTGTGAAGGACAAGAAGAAAACCCACCAGTAAAGCCCACTTCAGACAAAGAGCTTGCCATTTGGGAAAATAAGAACTGCAAGGCCTATGCCTTGATTGCAGCCTCCGTAAGTGAAGAGGTGAGTCACCATATTTCATCATTCTCAAATTCCTATGATGCCTTGAACAAGCTAAAAGAACTCTATGACTCACATTCAGAATTAGAAAATGTTCAATTGATGATTAAGCTGTTCAGTCTTGAAATGAAGAATGATGATCCCCTTGCTTTAGCTTCAGAAGTAAGATCTATAATGCATGGCATTGAAAACACTGGTGTAAAAATGGACATATCTCTCATAGCATATGTTAAGGCATTATATCTGACTTACTCACATTATCTTGAGTCTTTGCAAGCAAGTGGAAACTTTGAGCATATCACCTTTGATAAACTTGAGAAAAAGTTTGCAGAAAGAGAGAAAGATTTTGGGAAGATGACAGTCCCTTCATCTTCCAAAGAGGCTACATACTTGACACATAGAGAAAAGAGTCATGCTCCAGATTCATCCAGAGGAAGAGGTGGCAGAAGAGGAAGAGGAAGAAGAAACTTCACAGAAAGGGGGGGCAGACAAGCTGACAAATCCAATCTTCATTGCACACGTTGCAATAGAGATGGACATGATGCATCCAAATGCAGAACACCATGGGAGAAAATTGAGCAGCAAAAAAATCAAGACAAAGGTAAAACTAATGACAAAGACAAAGGTAAAGCACCTAAATCCGCTTACTATGTTCTAGCACATTGTAACAATGGAGTAACTGAAAACCTATTTGATGTTTCATTTACTTCATGGAGAGATGATTGGTTGCTAGATTCAGGAGCAACATGTCACATGAAATTTAGAAAAGATTTTTTTGAAGAATTCAATGAAAAATTTGATGGAGCAGTATATTTCATAGATAAATCCAAACTCAAGCCATCAGGGCTTGGCACAGTCAGGCTTAAACTGCCTGGTCTTCCTGATCATATCCTACATGAGGTTCTATACCTTTCGGAGTTGAAGAGAAACTTGTTGTCCCTGGTCGAAATCCGGCAGCAAGGACACTCAATTCACTTGTTTGATGGCAAGGCAGAGGTCAGAAAAGCATCAGATCACTCACTTGTCATGGAGGGAATAGAAGAAGGGAGACTCTTGAAGCTGAAAGGTTCATCTACTCATGCTCAAAACTTTTCATTCAGTTCACATCATGAAGAAGGTACATTTCCATCAAGTATTTTATGGCATGATAGATTTGGACACTTAAACTATGACATCCTTCGTTTGTTAAAGAAAAATGGTGTTGATGGACTGCCTACAATTCCTAGAAAACCTAAGGAATGTGATGCTTGTATTCTAGGAAAGCATAGAAAACAGCCATTTCATGATTCACACTCCGGAGCACATAGAAAACTTGAACTTGTTCATTCAGATTTATGTGGCCCTATGCCTATTGCTTCTGCAAATGGAAACAAATACATGATGACATTTATTGATGACTACCCCAGAATGTGTTGGATTTACTTACTGAAGAATAAGTCTGATGCTTTTCAAACTTTCAAGAATTTTCATGCATGTATTGAAAATGATGCACAAACACATATTGGCTCTCTACGTACTGATAATGGAAAAGAATACACTTCAAACGAATTTGAAAATTATCTTCGTCAACATGGAATCAAACATCAAACAACTGTGCCATATAATCCCCAACAGAACGGTGTAGCTGAAGAATGAACAAAACTATTTTAAATATGGTTCGCTCCATGTTATTTTTCAAGAATGTGAAATTGATGTTTTGGGATGATGCATTTCTATGTGTTTTTTACATAAATAATAGGTGTCCTTCAAGTTCAATTAGAAACAAAAATCCTTTTGAAATGTGGCATGGCCACATTCCTTCGGTAAAGCATTTCAGGGTCTTTGGGTCCACCTATTATGCCTTGATACCCAAGGGTCAAAGGAAAAAACTTGGTGCTAGAAGCAGAAAATGTATCTTCTTGGGGTACTCCAATACCTCCAAAGGATATCATCTCTATGATGAAGAAAATAAGAAGTTTGTGATAGCAAGAGATGTCATATTTCTTGAATCTTCCAAGAGTGACAAGGTTGTTGAGCGGCAACTTGATCGCCTGGATAGATTCACACATGCAAAGTCCTTCCAAGAATTTGATAATGTGATTCCACATCTTGAAGGAGGGATTCCGATATTGAATCAAACTGTGGAATCATGTCCTGAAGCACTCTCTCCCCCACATGAAGAAACAACCACGGATGACACATTGGATGATGTGATTGACAGAATTGGGAGATTGAATCTTGAATCAATCCCAACTCGGTCAAATGACCAGCCTGGGCCATCTCAGAAAGGTCCTCCCAAATGGCTGACAAAGACACTGGAGAATGTTCATCCTGATGAGGTTGGAAAAACAGGAACAAGAAGTTCCACTCAACAAATCGAAGGTGATGTAGATAATTCCGATTCTCCTGTTGATATGGATATTGCTTATAACTGTGAATTGAGTTTGTCTACAGATCATGAACCAACTTCCTTCAAAGAAGCCGCTTCTCATGATGAATGGAAAGAAACGATGCAGAAGGAGTATGATGCCTTGATAAAGAATGGCACTTGGAAGCTGGTTGATCCACCTTTGGGAACGAAACCAATTGGCTGTAAGTGGGTCTACAAGAACAAGTATAAAGCAGATGGCTCACTTGACAAGCACAAGGCCGGGCTTGTGGCAAAAGGATTCGCACAAAAAGAAGGAGTCGATTATGAAGAAACTTTTGCTCCCACAGCAAAATGGACCACCATCCGGACTCTCTTTGCCTTAGCAGCTCAGAATGGATGGAAAGTCCATCAGATGGATGTAAAAACAACCTTCTTGAATGGATATCTAAAGGAGAAAGTTTATATGTCCCAGCCAGAAGGATTTGTGATAAAGGGTCAAGAACACAAAGTTTGCAAACTTGTAAAATCCTTGTATGGCCTCAAGCAAGCACCACGAGCCTGGTATGAGAAATTGACCGAGCATCTTCTTAAACTTGACTTCAAACATTTTGATCTTGATGATGCAACTTTGTTTGTTAAGAAAGTTGGAAAAACAGTTGTATATCTTGTGGTATATGTAGATGATATTTTGATAACAGGAAACAATGAGAGCTATATTGCATCCATGAAGAAAGAGTTGAAGAAAGGTTTTGAAATGACTGATTTGGGTCATGTTCATTACTATTTGGGTATTGAAGTAATTCAACATCCAAAATTCATATTTCTTTCTCAAAAGAAGTACATTGGAGATCTCTTGAACAAATTTGGCATGGATGACTATAATCCCTTAACCACTCCAATGGAACAAAACTTGAAGCTCACATCTATTGAAGGGAAGGAATTTGAGGATGCAACTAAGTATAGACAACTTGTAGGAAGTCTTATCTATCTGACCACCACCAGACCTGACATTTCATTTGCTGTTGGAATCCTCTCAAGGTTCATGCAAAAACCTTGTGAAGGACATTGGTCTGCTGCAAAAAGAGTGTTAAGGTACTTGAAGGGGACTCGAGACTTTGGACTCAAATATACACAGGTAGGCGACTTCAGCTTGATCGGATACTCTGATATGGGTGTGCATATTTAATATTGTATATTAATTAATATTAGGAAATAAGGAAGGCCAAGAGTCATTGGGAGATGAATCCAAATAGCCTCACCTCCATGTATAAATCCATGTGCATTCTTTAGCTAATACACATTCTGATTTTGAGGAGTTACCTCCTGGTTTGACACTCCTAAATCTCCCATTTCTAACAACCTAATACATTCATATCACACACTAATAAAATTGAATGAGTACTATAAAATAATAGAATATGGAGAAAACTATAAGGAATATCTGCTCTTTTTGCTAATCTGCAAGTGATCTCCCAAAAAGACTACTAATGCATTCACTATGGGTGCTACATCAATCCACTTTCCATTTTTTAATATGCCATCAACATCGCTTTGCATCACCACATTAATGGCAGTTAGCTTTGAATGCTTTGGTCATTACAAGGAAAAGACCCTCTAGCAGATGTTTTTGAGGAAACCTTTATAAAAATACCCCAGACATTTGTTTCTAGCGAAGGTTACTAGAGAAGGCTGGCACGCAGAGGTTTTTGCGGATGTTTTTCGTTTGGTGCGCTTATCATCCTAAACCACACTAGTGTGTTCAACAAGAGAAAGCACCGGTGTGCACATAAACATTTGCACACCGGACATCGTGCGCTCCATACACACCAGCCCAGTGCGTCTTATTACTATAGCGCACCGATGCTTTACAACACTTTCGCACATGTGCATCATAAAACACCGCACCAAAACAAAAATTGTCTGGTGCAGTCTTAAGAAACTACACTGGTGTGCCTATAAAACCTCACACACCGAAACAGGGTTGAATAAAAAAAATACGGCCAAAAAACCACATTTTTCACTTTTCTTAGTGCTCTAGAGCTCTCAAGCACTAGTGCAATTTATCCTTGTTTGAGCTGCCCTGACATCGGTGCTCCCATTGCACCCATTGCACGCACTACTGTTGTGTATTACCCACCAATCTCCACCAATCTCCAGCTTTAATTTTGCAAAACGGTGGGAAAATTTTCTTTTGCAAATTCTACAGCCAATATGCATCCTCGATGGCAAAATGTACACACATTTTTCTTGTTTTTCCATAATTAATACTTTTAGTGGATTAGAATTTCAAATAACCTTAAAATTAACTAGTTAAAAAAAAAAAAATTTGTCGCGCGGTGCGCTCGAGCCGTTTGGCTCACACCGGTAAGCGGTGTTGCTTGTAAATTTACAGGCTACACTACAATCGATGCTAGCAGTATCTATACTGGTTCCGAGGTGGTACAGAAAGGTGCACTGTGTTATTTTAAATCTTTGAAAAAAGTGAAGTGCGGTCGTTTACCCGACCACACTATTGACCATGTGGAATAGTGGTAACATGGTGCGTTGATATAAATATCCGCACTGAGGTGGGTATTTTTTCCAGTGCACCACATTCCTCATTTCGACAGGGTCAATGGTGTGGCCTAGTAAAATACCACATTGTTGACTATGTAATGATGTTAGGTGGTTGGTGCGCTAACCCAAATATACTCGCTAGGGCGTAGATTTTAGTCAGCGCACCCCACTCCTGACACCATACATAGTCAAATGTGCTCTGCAAATTTATAGGTGCACTGTTTCTGGTGTGTTGAATATCATCTGGTGCACCGGCACTAGTGCTCGACAAAAAAAAGACGCATCAGAACCGGTGCATGACTGTTTCTTGTGGCACACCGATTGTTTTTTTTTTTTTTTTCAAAAAAAATTATATGGATATTCCTAAATACATGCCTCATTTAATAAATTTTTTTTATTTAATATGTCAATCATTCAAAGACGTGAAAAGAGAGAAGAGGGGGAGGCACGAGAGAGGGAGAGAGATGCATACCCTCACCCTATTACAATAGCTACCCAGGGGCTCCTAAGAGAGGTAGGCCTCCTCAAGTTCTATGAGGAGGCTACTTCCCTAAAGGGCCATGGTGTGTTTTTGAGATATCTTATCTGCAAGTGAAATGCCCACCGACAGGCTTTTTGGGTTGGTCCTAACCGGTCGTACACACCCACTGAGGAGGACATATATTTCATTACAAGGCTATTAGGGAGAGGGGTGGATTTTACCTCGTTCCCAGAGGTTCCAGTTGGCTATGCAAGAGGAAGCCAGTTGGTGTACTCCAAGAGATACATTAGCGCAGATATACTGTCTCCTTCAGTTTTTCAGGTCTTCGAAGGTCAGTTATGTATTGATGCATTTGGTAGTGAGAAGGTGAGGTGCCTCTCACTTCTGATTTCGACCATTTCACACAACACTAGTGATTGGAAATGCATTAGTTTCTCGCTTCTATATTATGTTGATTCTTTAGTACAGGAGCCACAACTTGTCAGGTGGTTTGCCATTTTTTGCAGCAGTTTTGTACAACCTTAGATAGATTTTGTGCTCATGCACAAGGGAGGGTCAACTTCCCTTTTTCTGCAAAGCTTTTTTGTTTATTTTTTGAGAGGTTTCCAGAGACGAGAGATACTTTTGTTCGGTAGCCTCGTGGGCCGATGTTTGAGGCACAAATGCACATGTGGGGGCAGATGATGCCCAATAGGGGCGAGACTGTGTTTCTAGTGAGGATATCACATGATGCACTGGAGTTGCTAGCCAGTGGTGACAAGCTGCATCCCTTCATTATGGTCCCCTGTCCTTATGCTGGATTAGATTGGCGAAGGTGTGCCAACATCCTCTTCACAGATGATGAGCTGCCGGATGATAGAGGTAATATTACTTTTTTATTTAAATTTATTTTAACATGTTCTTTAACTTATTTTTATTAAATTGTGTAATTAAATTGTCCAGTCATTGTTGTGTACTTGTATATATTTTGCAAACATTGGCTCTTTTGATGGCGAGGACATGCCGGCACCACCACATGATCTAGTTGTGGATCCTGATGACGATTAGGGCATGCTAGATGCCAAGGATCATCAGGAGGCTGGTGCAGAGAGACCTGCTCCTGCTGGTGTGCCGGTACTGCCTTTTTCTAGGTGTGGTCAGCTTGATAGCAGATATAGGATGGAGTTGGGTGACCAACTCATTGCATTGATTTTGAGATGGGCATCAAGCTCGCTAATATGAGATACATACAAGCCGATGGTAGGCTGTTACATATGTGGAGAGGCATGCTGCGTGACATGTACTACTTGATGCGGCATGTCATAGGAGCTACGACCCTAGTTACACAGCTGAGGAGGACCATTTCACATTATAGGAATGGTCGAGACGCAGCACATGATTGAAAATCCATGAGAAACGAATCATCATCTCATGATATTTCACCTCGCACCGCGCTAGATGAGTAGCCTCCACTAGCATCTAACAAAAATCATCATGGAGAGCAGGCTGGACCATCGGCCATGTCCAGTCAGCAGCCTGCAACATCCAGCAATACTCATGATCATGAGCAGGCTGGACCATCGGCCACATCCAGTCAGCAGCCTGCAACATCCAGCAGTACTCATGATCATGAGCAGGCTGGACCATCGACCGTCGAGGCTACACCATTGATTGAGAAGACATCGACTAGTACTGCTATTGATGTTGTACCACCAGCTGATCCATGACATTTATATTACAATTGTATATTTTTTACATTATTGAACTATATATATATATATATATAGTCCATGTATTTTATGCTCATGTTGCAGTTGTACTTAATTTACATGTTGGTGATTATCATGATGTGTATATTGTTAGGTCATGTTAGATATGTTCATTTAATGTGCAACTTTCGGATAAATATGTATTTGATAGCATGAGTTATTTGACATGAGATGTATATTTGATGTTTGTGTTGTGATGATTTTATATAATGCTAATTGTGTTTTGTTAGATGATCATGATCACGATGATGTTAGCGAATTTGAATGTGCTTTTTAGTTGAATATGATGTTTGTACGATGGTTATCATGATTGTGATGTTTCTTAATTAATTTAATAATAAATGACCTTGATATTTATTAAATATTATGTCGTGATTGCAATTGAAATTTTAATTTTAATTGTATGTAAAATTGCAAAATCGTATTTGTATTTGTAATTGTAATTTTAACTGTAATTGTATGTAAAATATTTGTAAAATTTTAACAGTAATTGTAATATTCAATTTATTGTGAAATGATTGTAATTGTAATTTTAATTGTAATTGTATAGAAAATATTTGTAAAATTGTAATTGTAATTCTAATTGTATGTAAAATATTTGTAAAATTTTAATTGTATTACTGTGAAATGATTGTAATTGTAATATTTGAAATTGTACGTAAAATTGTAAAATTGTAATTATAATTGTATGTGAAATTGTAAAATTGTAATTGTAATTGTAATTCTATGTAAATATTTGTAAAATTTTAATTGTATTAATGTGAAATGATTTTATTAAAATTTTTAAATTTGTAAATTTTTAAACTTGTAAATAATTGTAAAATAATAAATCTAGAATAATATGATTTTTTGTAACATAATAAAGTTTATAAAATAATGCAAATAAATTCATGTACTTTAGAATTATCATTATTTAATTATGATCTTACATACAAGAAAAATAACTTTATACAGTACGCCATTTTTATTGAGATTAACATAATTGCAAATTATCAAGTGAAATATTAATTTTAACATTAATTCAAAATACATATTATAATGTTTCGAAAAAAAGAGTCTTATAAGGTATAAGGTAATTAAGTCCTCTTTTTTATAAAAACCCATTTTAAAAAGTATAAATATTGATGAATTAATAACACATGTACCATTTCACATGTACTAATTCCATTGAACAACTTTTAGAAGAATTCAAGTATATTACCATTGCATTGCATCTTATGGATGCTAATTCCATGAACATATTTTAGAAGAATTTGAGTGTCAAGAGTGCAATAGAAAAAAAAAAAAAAATTGGACTATTTTGCATTTTATTAAAAGGTTTTTGAGATTTTTGTGGGTTTTGTTATCACTCTAGTAATACTAAAGTTGTGAGATTTTAGTTTAAAGTCTAAAAACACTAGAGGTAACCACATACCAACTTTTAAACTCTAATATATAGCCTTCTTAGGGTTCAGGGAGGGCTCTCTCTATAATATTTAACTTTGTTTGATTTATAATATATTAGGCTAGTTATGATTGTGCAATTTGGTTTTGGTTTGATTTATTTGGTGGGAAAAATCACCTAATGAGATGGATAGTGGGAAATATGTTTTTCCATTGGCCTGAGGAGTCAAAAATCAAGCAGACAGAGCTAAGATCAAGGTCAAGAAGTCAAATGTTTTCAGGGAAAGATAGATAACCCATGAAGATCTTGGAAGGTTGTTTGGTGAGATGATATGATCGAGATAAAGAGCAATGAAGGGTTCTTTGGTCCAGAAAAGAGAAGTAGTAGACAGAGGTCAAACGAAAGAGGGAGCAATTAAGGGTTCCCTACTCTGGAAATCAACAGAAAGCATAGAAATGATAAAAAGTAAGGACAGGGTGCTTTTAACAAATCATGAAGTAATACTCATGTTTATTTATTCAAATTTAGAACACATAATGGATGCATGTAACAAAGAAAGACAAACAATGACAAGAAGTAAATACTTCACTTCAATAGATGATCACATGAATCCTCAAATATGATGGAAATTGATCCAATCCAGTTTTCTACTCGAGTTTTGAAACAAAAAAACCTTTAAGTCCAATAAAAAATGACTATAGAAATCTTCAGCAATTTTTTCCACCATAATACTTCCAAAGATGAAGTATTTATACATAATTGTTTACAAAATATCCTAGAATGCTTCTAGGAGTTATCTAAGGAAAATAGAAATATCTTTATAACAAAATAGAGACAACTTCTTAACAAATCAACAAGCTATCTTATCTATCCAAATAAAATAGAAACTAATTGTGGATTAGGAGCAGCTGGCTGCCTTGGTGTCCTCTTTGTTGGCTTATATATTTTAAAGTTTGTTTTGAAATCTAATCTACTTTATCTTTTACATATTTCACTTTGATTTTCTTTAATCTCTGATACTCTTTAAACTTGGATTCTCTTTGACCACTATAAAAATAGTTTACTGTTGTAATAAAAACTATTTTGACTGAAAATTAACAAACTATTTTTTTTTCCTTTACCTTTCTGTCTTTTACCTTTCATAGTAAATCTATAAGTGACTACCAAGCTTCCTCATTTGGAATTTGGATCTTTTTTAATTTTCTGAAATTCTCATTTTCTTCTGTATACCTGGAAAAAGTTGGTTTAATGATAAACAAGTGTCTTATCTCATGCTGCAAGTAAAATAAATCCTCAAAACTTATGAGTAAGACTTTTCTTGTTGAAGTACCTTGTCCACCTGACTTTTCAACTTTTTCGTTTTCAAATTCTCTGATCTTTTTATTGTAATCCTCCTAAGGCATTAATTTCTCATTGATGACCAAGATATTAGGCAAACTTCTTTGCCTCAAATTCTCAAATTTGACCATAAACCTGGTTATTGTGATGTTCATATTCTCACACTTCTCCTCAAGTTGTTTCATCAAGTTCTTCTTGGTGAGGACTTTCCTTATTTCAAGGATAGTTTTAGTCCTGTAAGTAATCTCAATTTCTTCTATCTCTTGCTTGTTTTTTCTATTAAGAAACTTGATCAATTATATTGCTTACTCTAGTTTGTTATCAGGCTCATATTTAGTCTTTTGAATTTCTGTTAATGCTGCTTTGAGTAAATCTCTTTGTTCAAAAGTCACTTGAATTGAGGTCCACACATCATTGATGGATTCAATGATCTTGTTCCATAAATGATTTTTCACATATGAAATTTTTTCCTTTAATGTTAATTCCTTTTGGAACTTCTTCAATTATTCATTTAGTCTAATAGCCTTTTTCTCACATGCCTTGGCATTTATTTGAGCTAACTTGTTTGTATTTTCAAGTTTATCAACCATTTTTTTCAATCTGTTAATTTCAGTTGCCTAAAGTGGCATTTCTTCCATAGCTTTCACTAGTTTGCTAGCCTCATCTGTAGGGTGAGATGTTGTAGTGGATGACTTTGTAGCTGATGTTGTAGATGATGTCACTGGAACTGCAGTAGCCAGTGGTTCTCTGGGTGCCAACTCTTCTGCTAGAGTTGATGGTACAACTGTAATGACCATAGGAATAATTGAAGGAATATCTAGTGTTTTGGTGTTTATTTTTCATGGACAAGTTGATCCATTTGAATCTCCATTTCTTTGATCTGTGCTGTCAGTTGAAAGATCAAATTCATCATGTCATCCTTCTCATTCTGTCCTTGTATTATTTCCTTAGCTTGAGGATGTTCACTTGATGGCAATTTAAGTTGTTTCCTCAATGTTGCAATGTCCTCA
This sequence comes from Pinus albicaulis, assembly GCA_034641835.2. NCBI lineage: Eukaryota > Viridiplantae > Streptophyta > Pinopsida > Pinales > Pinaceae > Pinus > Pinus albicaulis. The sequence goes on along the minus strand of CM076581.1, from coordinate 838,753,726 downwards.
TTTATCTTCTTCACTAACTACTCTGCTGCTTTGACATTTGTCGGGTCATATCCAACCTACAAGACCAATTCTTCTAATGATTTAATTCTTAGATCTTTATCATATAAGAACGCTTTTTCAAGTTTCATTTGATCTTTCATATTTGTGATAGTGTTCTGAAGTTTTTGAACACTCATAGCTTTGGTTGTAACAGTGGAATACAACATCTCTAAACTCTATATATGAAATTCTATCTGATCAAGAGCATGGATTTTTTATGTTTGGACTTCTAAATCAATATTCGTTTAATCTGCCACTATCTTTGGAGTTTTCACTGTAGGCTATAATAATGATATGATTAGATTTTTATTTTAGTAATCAAAGGAAAATAAAAGTCTATTTTGAACACTGGGTGTTTGTTTCAGATTTTGAGAGTAAATATCATTTTTGATCTCTTCATTCTTTAACTTGATTTATTTGTACTTTTCCCTGATATCTAGATCCCTTTCCTCAAATTTTTGTGAAGATGATGCTTCCATGTTATGTTGTTTCTCTATCAACTGTGTATTTACATTATCAAACTGTTCTTCATTTCCATTTTCTGTAACTTGCTCATTTCTACTAATAGTGGCATCATTTGTGTTGGTATCTGGGAGATCTGTATCTTCAACATCAATGGCTACCTTCTCTTTACCCACTGGATCTGTTTTGGGTCTTTTATTATATCTTACCTTCAACTTAGTTTCAGTAGCGGTTTCAGCAATATAAGTTTCTTCTTCTCTTACCCACTTGGTGGCTTTTTCAGTTTGATCTGCAGTTTGTAAAGTGTGACAAGTATCACTTTTCTTCACGGCATCTATTAAAGTATTTTCTATCCACTCAGTTAGATTGGCATATTTCTCTATCTCTGTTTTTTTCTCATGAATGTAGGGTGTCAGTTTACACTTAAACCTCATTTTACTTAGTATCACTTGTGGATCATAATTCCAAGAAAAGCTCTCTTCAAACCTGTACTCTAATAACTACTTAGCTGCTTCTGCATTTTCATCCCTATTACTGCAAATGAATGGTCCCACTTGATTCTTCAATTTAAACTATGTTTTCTTCTTTGCTGCTAGGAAATTGATAGAATCAGAGTTTAATATTTCCTGATATACTCCAAGGAAAAAATCCTCATTGGTACATATTTGGGTAATTTTTATGGCAACAAATTGGATCCAAAAACTCTAATCTCAGTGTATTTTTCATACAAGTACCAATCACAAGTATTGGTATGTTCTGATAAATGTAAAATCTTCTTCATCTCATCATTTATCCTTGTTTGTTCAGTATTTGTTAAAATTTTAATCAATGGATGGATGAAGGAATCTGAAAACTCTGCATAGGTGAACTTTGTGGACTCTTTCCTGATCAAAGAGGTCCAGAAAATAACTGAAAGAGGATTCCTTTCTATGTCAAGATTTTGGAGGGTTAATGGAAAATTATCTACTTGAAAATAAAAGAACATATGGAAAAGGAAAGATGTGTATCTAAACACTCCTTTAATTGGTAGTTTAACTAATTGATCATAAATATTGTCAGCAATATACCCATCATAATGAAAGATAACAGATGGAGGTTGTCTTGGTGTGAAAGTGGATAGGAAACCTAAAATGGATTCATCTGTATGTTCATAAGTAAAATACCCTAGAATGAAAGATAATGTAGAAATTACATGCCTAGAACCCTCTGTAAATCTTAAAGTGGAATATGGAGGATTGATTTGAGGAGTTTCTAAATGTAAGGGCATGAATATTTGGAAGATTTGGAATCTTTTAGGAAAGTCAAGGCCAATATACAGCTTGGTAAGTTCTTCAATGGACAGAGGAATTGCTTGAGGATCAGGTTTGAGCTGTAACATTTGATTAATGGATTCAATAGTAATGGTAAAAAGTACTTATTTATTGGCATTGACTATTGCTCTTTGCTTAGGCATATAATGATGATGGCATAACCTAATGAAATCTAGGCATGAGTGGGTAACTAGAACAACATATCTTGGTCTTCAACATTCTCTAAGGATTTTTCATAGTTCCATTTGTGAAGTTCCAACAAATTGAATTCTACGATAGGGTTTGCTATCTTATAGTCAACATATGGTAATGGAGTGTGCTAAATGTCTAAAACAGGGGGTTGTAGAGGATTTATAACTATGGCAGTCTTAGAAGAGGCAGCTGGAGTATTTTTAGGCATTTTGAGGCTTTTTTGACCACAAAACTTTGCTTTTAGGCTTTTCTGGCTACTTCTGCAAGATTAAACAGTTTGCAGAAGTATTTTTTACTCTGACAAAGGTTTCTTGGATTAAAACAGGTATAATATAGCCTTTTGTTAGTTTTTTCTTTTCAATTTTGGAGTTTCAACTTGGTTTACAGACCGTCATTGGTTATAAAACAAGAAACAGGGGTTTCTTGGGTATTTTCAATGGATAACAGGGCTAAAAATCTCTTGAAATTAGGCACAAAAATTAGGCTACCTTAAGAGGATTTCTGGGCTCAATTTGGAGTTTTAAACAGTTTAGAAAAACTATATAAACTCAACTTTTTTATTCAAAATAGTGCGTAGCATAAAACAGGGTTTTTTTTTCAGAAATTTTGACAGGGTTTGGCCTGTTTCTTGGATCTTTTGATAGGCTTATTTTGAATAATTTGAACTCTGACTAGAATTTTTCTTAAAAAGGGTCTTTTAAAACTAATAACAGACTCGAAGTTTTTGAACAGATTCAATGGTGTTTTTATGATCTCTGGAGAAATTCAAAGCTCCTTGGAAATATTCAATAGGTACAGGCAAAAATTTACAGGTTCTGAGAAATAAAATAGTGGAAAATACTAGTTTTCAGAGTCGAATTAGCACATACAATGGATACACATAGAAGGGAAGAATAATAGTTTATTTCATGGTTTATAGGGAAAATTAGGCTTGATTTAACCTACAATGAATGGCAGTCAAATCAAGTAGAATGGTGGTTTTTGTGGAGCGATAAAAAGGTGTCTTTGTAACTCCTAATTACCTCACATTAATTGTCAACCCAGGGACGACTTTTTGTTTCAAGAGTGTACTCAGTCTGAGGCGGCTATTTACTCAAGAGTAATGTTTGTGAAGATGTAGTATAGAAATACAAATGCAGAAATAATAAATGCTTGAAAAGAAATCTAATTACAAATGACAAAAATGTAAAGACTACACTACAGCAACCTTGCTAGACATCGATTAGGGATGCAGTAGTAATAACTCTTTCCCCTAGAAATCGATGTGAGATGACCAAATCTGGGGACTTGGAATGATTAGCTCTGCCCTCTACAGTTTAGAGATCTCAAAGCAAGTGAAAACAACTCAAAGGAAATGAAATCTAAAACGCAAACTGGAAAGGAACAACAATCTAAAAGCAATGAACAGGAATTGAATAGCGGCGTAAAATAAACAGTGAATTCAATTCATAACCAAGCAAACTAGATTTCTACTCTTTAATCCTGTCGACAGCCACGCAACAATCAACTATCGTAATTCATAAAAAAAAGGAATAACAACTGGAATTAGATACAGAAAAACAACATTTTATAACAATTGAATCATGAATCATGCTTCTTGTAAAGAATGGAATAACAATGACTGTATTTGATCCAATTAGCAATAACTCAATAAATAAACGAACTTCACACAACAGAAATAAACCAATAGAAATACAAACAGCAGATCGCTCCACCAGGGCCGGGCCCTCAACCACCGGTGAAGCGTTGCTGTGCTTTACTCCAGCGCTTGAGAAATGGAACAACAGTGAACTCTTTTATTAATCAGGCATTAATACTGTTTACAAACAACTCACACTCTCTTAACAAGAGCCGATTCACAATTCTGCAAATTACAATAAGAAAAGTCTCTCCATCCTCCCATACACAATACATGCTTCTCCTTTTATAATCAGAAGGTGGAGAAATTAAATAGCAAATAGGATCTCTAATAATAATATTGAATTTCTTCCAACCAATTGATCAACAATAAAATAGATTTACATCCCTCTTTCAACAACAGCAAGTCGAATTTGGCTTTGTAGCTGAGATTTGGAGGACGGCCGCAACCACAGATCTGAGAAAATCGTGCTCAAAGAACCCTGCGTTTCTCTCAGTACAAGCCGAATTTGGGCAAACCGTTCTTTTTAAAATTAATTGGGTCCGTTCTAAACAAAACCCATGTTCCAGATTTTCCAGATTCGTCTTCATTTGCTCAGAATCTCAACCGCAAAACTGTCACTCCTTATTCCAGCGCATTTCTGAGTTGGCACTTTTAATGATCAAATCTTCAATCTGGAAATTACCTTGGAGGCTAAAAATGGTGAATAATGTTATAACCAATTTATTAAAACTATCATTGATAAAATAATTGATAATCATCAATTTATTAGAAATAAAGGAGAATAAATAACATTCATTCATAGAAGCATAAATCATCATAAAATGGATTTAAATAATAAATTATAATAAATAACGTGACGAAGAATGGTAGAAATGGGTGGAATAAGCATTCACAAGTGATAATAATAATGGCATATTAACGGCCCAACATACCCCCACACTCAATATGTTGCATGTCCTCATGCAACGAAAACTGAATATATTGCATGTCCTTATGCAACCCAAAGACAAAAACCCATGTGTTAACCAAGCAATAAAAAATATGTTCATCTCAGCTCATGAAATGGATAGAACAAATGAATTCTTCCTTAATTAATGAATATTCACTTTTAGTAATCTTGATGAAGGCATAACAATTTTTATATTGACATTCAACTATATATGTATATATGAAGTTGCAACAAAATATGATATAAGTAACAGCAAACTTCATTAACCATTTTCTCAAAAACTACAAACCAGCGTTTGTTGAAATTTGGCAAGTAAATTTATAATATATGAATGCCTTTATGATCAAAAAATCAGACTGTTTTGATGCATGGATCATGAGATATAAACAAAATGACTGTAGCTGAGAGTGCATGATTTCCGAAATTTTATGAACCAATTTATCTTGAAATTATCTGGGTTTGTATTAATGATACGTCTGTGTTTTCCAGAAATCACAAGAATTGAGTTCATGGTTTTTTTAAAAATATTATGGAAATCAATTTATGCATTGTGTAAAAATGAAATTGTATGCCTTAAATGAGAAAGAAAATTGAAAACATCCATCATGCGTAGCAATTCCTCCCCCTCTCTGAAAAATTAGCATGCCCTCATGCGATGCTAGAAAAAAATTGAGGTGGTTGCTACCAGCTATTGAATTCTATGCTTGGTGTAAAACAACATGGAATAAGGGAGGTGGTGAGAGTGAATAAGAATAGCAATGGATGATAAAGAAGATGAATAACAAAGTCATAAGAAAGAGATGAATGAAAGGAACACTCCCCCATACTCGAAAATGATATGCTGCTGAAAAAGGGAAAGTGGTAAAGATGTGGAATGAAGGATGATAAATAATGCTCAAAATGGATTTTCATGAAATTCTCCTAAATTCATAATAAATCAGAAAATTATGCTATTTTACCTCAAGTTTTACCTCCAAAAATGTGGAATGACATATATGTACTGGCCGGTGTTGAAGCTGATGTAGGCAGAGTTGGTGCTGAAAGTGATGCAAAAGGTAGAATCCAGGCAAGCACATCATGTCAGAAGAATTGTGCACGTTCGCGAGTTGCTCGAGTCTCTTCTGTTAGTTGCAATACTGTAGTCAAGCTGTGAATAGAATTCTTCCCATACTTGTTGTTTTCCTGTAAACAAAGCACTATTTGGCATACAATGTTCTCGAATCCATAGTGTAAGCAATAGATAAGATGCATGCAAAAATTTCAATCAGAAAAACTTATGTATACATGCAATACTAATATTTTGGAAAATCAACAAGTGATGGTAGAGTGCAGTAATCATATCGCATGCAATCCCATAATGCATACATTACCCCCTCCAATTAGAAAATGAATGCCATGACCATAAAGCATATGAGAGGTGTTGTGTTGATGGCAAGGCAAGGGAATGAACAATATAGCAGTGAATGAAGCAGAGTACACATATCAATGATAGGATAGCGGGAGTTATGGTTATAATGAGAGCAGGGTGTGTAAAGATAGTTATGAATAAGAGATAGGACGCTTTGAATTGATGATAGGTGATGAAAAAGAGAAAAAGAACAACAATATGCCAAAAAGATGCTTTATTGATAGTATGCTAGCTGAAAATGATGCGATTGATCATAAAACAATTTCTCATGCATAAAGGTTCAAAACAGGGAAAAAGTTAAGGAAATAACTTCTCTGATAAAAAGAAAAAATAAGAAAAGGGTATTATGATAATAATTGACGATAAGATATAACTTCAATACCATAAGCAGAGCCGCTGCTGCCAGCAGGCGTCCATAGCCTCGGCAGGGTTGTTGTTTAACTCATATGAGCCAGGATCCTCAATTTATAATTGGAGAGTTACAGTACTGTTCTACAGAAGAGATCAGTGTGCTGGCGTGGTAACCAGATAACCACACTGCCATTCACTGGGATGTAGCAAAAGTGATCAGGCCGGCTCGTGATGAGACCTCATGTTCCAAGGATAATTTGACTATCCAATGGATCATAACCCTGGTGTGGTGGCTATAATGGGAATGTCACTTTCTTACAACCTTATGAACATGGTAGGCTGGCTCGTAATGAGACCCCCTATCCTCCATCTGTGAACAAAATTTTGTTGTTATTACACAATTTTATGATAAAAAGAGGGAGGCTCGGTACTCCTTAAGAGCAGGGATGGTGGAAGAAGTTGAACATGTCAATAGAAAAATATACCCATAATCTCATTTATTACAGACAGAGAAGATTATAATCCAGAAGGGTGGAACCAGCATGGTATTAAGATGATCAATCAATATCATATTCAACAGAAAACAATGCAGTAAAGTAGTATATAAATAATTGTGTCCCTTTTGAAAATAATCTATCATCAAGGAGCTGTCCTGTTAAAGATCATAACATGAATGATATTAACTTGCTTCAATAGAATCCATAATTCTTGTCCTCATAAAAGTAGTGTACTTCATGCCATGAAAGGGAATCAGTAAAATGTGGTTGAGATGAACTAGGAATAGTCCCACAAGAGGAAGAAAAGGTTGCTCTCAAAAATACTCCCAAAGGGTTGCTCTTTTGAATGAACAGCAAAAACACTGAAAAAGTGGTGTTCCTTAAAGGAAATGCACAAAAAAAACAAAAATACACACAAAAAATGTGAAAATGCAAATATGCAAAAAAACAAATTAGCTATTCACGGCATTGATGCTGAGGATGAGTTACACTTTGAATGAAGCAACACCTGAAACACAAAATATAAAAAATATCAGAAAAGAAACAACGTTTTATTTAAAAACAATATGTAAATAACTAAATTAAGTTACAACAGCTATGATGTTATGTCAAAAAAATGATCTCTTTGAAAAATGTTTTGGCAGCAGTGATAAGACATAAATCTTCAAATTGAAATCAATTCTTCATTTGTTCTATTATGAATCCGTTGGGTAATGAGTTGGATGACATTCCTTTGTTTTATTAAATTTTTTTTCAAGAATCACTCGTCCATAAATTGACCTTCTTTTTTCTCCTAGGACCTGCAAAAAAACGAGTGTCTACCTGCAATAAAACATTAAATCATGGAGAAAGAGAGGTGATCGGGCTCCCCTAATCCAAGAATTATGCAAAAAAACAACAAGTAGTTACTCTGTATAACAAATCCATTGAGAAAATAACAAAATAAAATTTATCTGTCACTTGCGGGAGAGCAGTGGCCAATCATGCTAACCTGCAGTGTTTTAATCACAACTTCTTTGTTTTTCGTCGAAATTGAGTGATTCCAAAGCAAAATGAGAGCTAATTCAAAGGGTTATCTCCAGTAGCAACAGGTTTTAAAAATTCAATGCTATGATATGTCAAATTTGTTTAGAACAACCTGCATAATAGAGTCATTTTCGATTACCCAATCTAAACCAACGATTGATATTTCAAGCATAGATTCTTCGTTTGATGTCGGATTCAAATGATTCAAATTGGAAATGAAAGTAGATTCATTTATTTATCTCCAATAGAAACAGGTTTTGAAGAAAATAAGAATTGATAGGTGAAATACTGTAAGGAACATCCGGAAAAACAGAGTTTTAAGGGTGCTGATTTACGATAGACAGTCAGTATTTTGATCATAACTTCCCCATACAATATCGAAAATGAGTGATTCCAATTGCATTGGAAACTAGATTCATAGGGAAATCTACCATAGAAACAAGTTTTAAAAATTCATTCATTTAGGCCTCCAAAAACTGACTGTCCCAACTCTGTTCCTGAGCTGCCCGCTAGACATCCGGTCAATGTTTTGGTTCTAACTTTTTCGTTTCAAATCCAAATTGACTGATTAAAATTGGGTTAGAAAGTAGACATCAAGGGCTATCTAGGGTAGAAACAGGTTTTAAAAATATTCATTTTTGGTCCCTCAAAACATGACTGTCCCGACTGTTTTTCCAGAAAGTTCATCAAGCCCGCAAGCCAAAAAAATGATATTCAAGCATTTTTTCAAAGTGGTGATAAAAAATGAATATGAGTGTTTTTAGAGCTATTATTTCCATTATAAGTCATCTACATACACAAATGAATTAAAAAATTATCACCAATATTGATTTGCATAGCATGTTGCAACAAAAAAACAACTAGTTGTACATAAAAAACAAAATGCATTTATTTATTCCCTTATTTATTTTATGTTTTATACTAACCTATTTTGATTTGAAAAATGAATATGACTACGTATATGAGTACTTCCAGTGGAGCCATTTTAGAAATAAGGCTTCATGTATACACATACCCAAATTTGAAAAATGCATATTAATGAAAATTAGGGTATGAGAAGCCAACTTCCCTTGAAAAAATGGTATCAAAAATTGTTGAAGCATAGAGTGATGATGCAAACACGTGATGGAGTGAAACCAATTTTCAATATATCCGTTACTTTCTTGATTTCCCATCATACCATGAAGTTCTTGAGCTTTTAAAATGGTTTGTTGGTGCAACCTAGAAGAAACCTCATTTGCTTCCATAGCTTCTACAATTTTTGAATTTGAAACATTTTGAATCTCATTGTAAGTTTTCTCTAATGGCGCATGTGAGATAGAATGGGTGGGAAGGGTGGGTAAATTTGGTAGTTCAACATTGTAAGCATGTTGTACTGGTTTATTGTGGTGAGGGTGTGGAATTAGTTGAGCAGGAAATTGTGTATGGAATGGAGCATTGTGATGATGTGTTTGGTTGGGTTGAGTGGATAAATTTGATATGCAAGCAGGATATTGTGAAAGAGCTGGTGGAGAATATGGAGAATGTGCTTGTGCTACAAGATGAGGGAGAGTAGTCATGCAATCATAAGGTGAACCATGCCAAAATTGTAGATAAGATTGGTGGTTATATTGAAATTGACATGGCTGCCCTAGAACATGAGTATTCCATAATGGATTATGCAAGTAAGAGAATGGAGAAGAAGTGTTTTGAACCATACCTGTTGACCTTGTTGTAGCTTCCTTATATCTTTGATATGCTGCTTCCATCCTAGATAAGGAAGAGTGAGTATCTATGGGCTGCTCCTTTCGGTCATGAGGGAAAAACACTTCATCAAATTCTTCATTTTTATGAACCTGCAAAACGTCCAATTTTGAGCTTAGAGAGCTAATAAAATCAACTTTAAAATTTTCAAATAAATCATTGATTCCAGCTCTTATGTCTCCTATTCTTGTAGCAGATTTGGAAAAGAAAGAACAAACATCTCTAGAATTCTTACCAGCCTTGGAGATTCCTCTTGAATACCTTATGCACAACTCACAAACATCATCATATGATAACTAAAAAACATCACCTTTTCCTATCAGATTTAAGAGTTCTAAAAATTCATCTTTGATTCCTTTAAGAAGGAGTGTTTTTAAGATCTCTTTTTCCAAATTCTTATGCTTTGATTTTTGAAGGTTATAATGAAATCGATCTACATAGTCCTCCAAACTTTCATCTTCCCCTTGTATCATACCGAAAATATCTTCATTGGATTTGCAATAGTCTTGGTACTTCTTCAAGAATATGTTCTTCATGTCCTCCCATGATTGGATACAATTCCCACCTAGGCTCATGAACCATCGGAGAGCTGCTCCTTTTAGAGTAAGAGGAAACACTTTCAATCTTTGATCATTAGTACAATAATCATATCCTCTACAAAGTATTTCGAACTCAAATAAGAATGTATCTGAATCTTCATTTGCTAAACCATGAAAATTTGGTAAAGATGGGGGAATTATGTGCATTTGTGTCACTCCTCCTAAATCTTTGATAGGAAATTCAAAAGTAGAAACGTGAGCCATTTCTTACCATAATATAAGATGTTCTTCATGTGTTTCTTCGAGGCTCCTTCTTCAAATGTTCCTGTCAATCGGTTAGTGAAATGGGTGGTGCTTACATCACCACTTGAATGAAATCATGTGATTTATTTTTCAAAAATTTCTATCTTTTTCCTAATCATTCACACAAAAATTCAAACATCTATTTCTACCCAACAAAGCAACAACAGTCATTGGGAAAAGCAGACATTGGGCAGACTTTTACTGTGCCTCATAATAGAGTTCTACCTTCCCGTTTTAGGAGGATCAACTCACCCTGTGAACATATGATTCACCTTATCTTTGGTAAATACATCTCACAATGGCATAAAAATGTCAGGTGATAAAGATTCTTTGTAACTCCTAATTACCTCACAATGGTCCGCTGGGGAACAAACTTTTTGTTTTTAAGAGTATTACTGAAGTCTGGTGACTGTTACTCAAGTATTATTTTGTGAATGTAGTATAGAAATACAAATGCAGAAATAATAAATGGCAGAAAATACGCGAAAAAATTCTAAATGGCAATGTAAAGACACCTGTAGCCACTGGACATTGATTAGAGATTGATGGCTTAAGTTCCATAGGCGAAAGAACATTGGTGGTTATCGTGTGCTACTTAAGTGGTAAGTGGTTTCAGACAGATCAAATGTGATCCAATGAAAAGACGCCATGTCAAGGAGAGAGAAAACCATAAAACTACCCATTTCGCATGGAAACGAAAAGTTTTGACGTAGACAACTTTATTTGTGATTTGGTTTATTAGCCATTGGATTATGAGATTTGGTTGCGAATGACCAAGATCTATTTTGAAATTTGCATCGGGATTACAGTGGGTTCAGGGTTTTATATTCGTGAGACAGTTTGCTTAAATTTATAAATAAATCATTTATTAAAGTCAAACTTTGGGTCATAATATGTGGAGAGGTTATAATGTTATATGAATTAATTAAAACATTTATCAAATGTTCTAACTAATGCACAAGCACCAGTTTTATTATATAGTTTTTAAACATTTGACAATTGTTTAATAACCATAGTGGGGCTGGAATTATATTTTTTTGATAAGTTTTAAACCAATGTGAATAAGGGCGGGGATTATTTCATCATGTGGGGTATAATAACATTGGCTTAAACATTAAATAGAGGGTTTTGGGTTATTTTAAATAAGAAGAGTTTTATATTGTACAAGAGGTTATAGAATAGGGAGTTAATAAAATAAGTTAGAAATTAATATGAACAGTGGTAATGTATATAATGAATAAAAATACCTGATTTAACACTAAGTAAAGTGTAAATAAAGCATAGTTTGTACTTTTTGTATTTTTTACACTTTAACTTAGGATAAAATGCATTTTTATGGGTTTTGAGTGACTTTGAAAGGAAATGAAGTTAATTATTTAGGGTTTTACTTTTCTAAGTAAAAAATAGGTTTTCACTTAGGAAAAAAGGGATCATGATTATGTATGATGGGTAAATGCTGAGGAATGTGGGTTTTATGTAGGAATTCAATATTTTTAACCAATCAGTCATCGAGCCTTGGATCTGGTCCCAACAGAAGTCAAAGAAATGCTCTGAGCCTTTTGAACTCATAGTTTAGAATACTGAATAATTGCGGAGGAGGGGAAATTAGTAATTTTGTCGAGATGATGCTTTATTACATGTCTTTCACAACTGCTTTCTACCTACCCATCATTAGTCTAACATTTTTTTACTTCATTTTCATGGGTGCGTTTAAGCTTGCAACCCTAAATCCATTCTTCTTTCAAAGCATAAAGCTATCTAAGTCTAACCTTATTTCATCAGAGGGATCAGATTCAACTATTGAGCTCCTCATTTATTCTCTATCTTATCTACTGATTTGTCAAGTTTAAATTGTTTGACATATCTTTATTCTCTATCTAAAACATGAAATTTAAAGCATGAAAATTTAAGATTAAATTGTTTAACTGATCATGGATTATGGAATTTATTGAAAATCAGAACATAATCATTATTATTGCAGTAAATTAAATAGTAGTGGCATTTTGACTTGCTCACTTCAGGTCTTATTTTTATCTCTTTTTTCTTTTGGGGTCTATTTTTTCTAAATCCTTTGATCATTCTTTTAGGAATTTTACCCTCTTTCTATTTTTATTATTTTTCATTTTCAAAATATGGAAAAACAACTTGCAAAAAGCAAGGTATGTACATATTTACAAGAATATCAAAGTCAATTCAAAAATTATGAACCCTATTATTATAGGACCCTAACAGTGGCTCCACAGAGGGATGGCATTTCGTGGTGAAATGTCAATAACTTCAAGACTAGTAGCCTTTGAATTTTGACTATGATGACCCTCTAAGTATCTGTCTAATCTCTGTAATTATTCATACTTATGATATTTTACCTCTCAAAGCTTAGGGCATTCTCTTTGGGCTTCAACTTTGTTAGGAAAACATCAAATCAAATCTAAAATCTTCAATGTATATATACAATGATCAAAGTAAATGAAACTAACTATTTGGTATCTCAGGAGAGTAGTAGTGCTTCAGTATTTTTCCATTTACTGCTCTAGCTAACATCTCCAACCCATCTATTTCTCTTAGAAAGAAAGCATTGTTACCTCTATAACCATAAATTACATAAGGTCCTCTCCATAGAAAAAAAAAATTCCATGTTTACCTTTGTCTTCCCTTCTTGAATCCAATTTTAACACTTTATATCCAATGTAGAAATCATCTTCTTTAATCTTTTTTTTTTTTTAATTATTCATCTTATCCTGGATAACTTGAGACTTGATAAAACAAATTTCCCTTGTTTGTTGCAAGTGAATAGTTTGATTGATCCTTCTTTGAATGTCATTTGTTTCAACTTGTAACTCTTGGATAATCTTCATTACTGGTACTCCTAGGAAGGATGGAAAAACAACATCCATTCCATAGAGAAGTTGGTAAGGGGATGTACCAATATATTTTTTAGTTGTAAATCTATCTGCCCATAAGGCATTAACTAACTTCTTGTTCCAAGTCTTCTTGTTATCTTCTAGTAAATTTTTGATGATGCTTACAAGGCTCTTATTTGAAGATTCATCCAGGCCATTACCATGAGGGTAATATGTAGTAGAATGACCTAGGGTAATATGGTATTTATGGAAAAAATTAATCATTTTCTTATATTTGAATGTTGTTGCATTATCAATAATTATCTTTTGGGGACATCCAAATCTTGAAAGTATGTTGCTTTCTAGGAAGGAGATTATGACAATATGTGTGGCTTGCCTAGAGGGTATGGATTAAATCCACTTGGTAAAATAGTCAGTGGCTATCAGAATCCACTTGTGTTGGGATAATGATGGGGGGTGAATTTCTCCAATGAAATCAAGACCCCATTGTTGAAATGGAATTTCTATTGAGATGGGCTTGAAGGGCAAGGGTAATAGCTTTTTATTACCCTCAGATATTTGGCACTTATGATAGGAGGTCACATATTTTTTGACATCTGCAAACAAAGTAGGCTAGTAAAAACCAGCTCTCAGGATCTTATCTGCAGTATTTTTCCATTATAGATGTCCTCCACAGTGACCTGCATGAAATTATTGTAATACTTTGTTAGCTTCTTCTTTTGACAAACAATTTAATAAAATCCCACTTTGATCTTTCCAAAAAAGTACATTGTCTAAAATACAAAATCTTACTGCCTCGAGCTTTAGAAATCTAGCTTTTGTTCTTGATAAACCATGAGAATCTTGTAAATTTAGTAATACAAATATAATATCTGCATACCATGATGAGTCTGAAAAGGCTTCACTGATCTCTAGAGTCGCCATCTCTTCCTGTTCATCCATTTGGCCAATAAAATTTATGTCTTGGGCATGACAATTTGATTCAGCCATGAGTCTGGCTAAACCTTGATGTTTTATCAACTTTGTGGGTTTTATCTCTATGTCATATTCTAATATAGTGGCAATCCACTTTCCTCTTCTTCCATCAAGACCATCCTGAGTAAGAATGTCTTTTACTACAACAATTGGGACATAGGCAATGATGTGAGAATAGAGAATGTAAACTCTGAAGTCTTTAATGGCCTTTACCAAAGCTAAGGCTTGTTTCTACATGATATTGTACTTCAAATATGCATCTCTAAGTGTTCTTCTAAGGAAGGCTATGGGATGTTCAAAACCATGGTCATTTTTCTACAGTAAAACTGTAGCAATGGTGTGCTTTGAAGAAAATGAAAAAATGATGAAATCATTTTTGAAATTAGGACTTATAAGGACTGGAGTTTTAGTTAAGGCCTGTTTGATGTATTCAAAAGATTGGTTGGCCTTAACAATCCATTTAATAATTTAATCCTTTTTAAGCATGTTATTTATTTCTCTAATTATCTCAGCTAAATTGGATATGAATCTTCTTAAAAATTTAATCTTACCTAGAAAGGCTTGTAACTCCTTTATGTTTCTTGGTGGATTGATGTTAATAATTTCTTCTGTTCTTGGAGGATCTATTCTAATTCCTTCCTTAGAAATTATGTGTCCTAGTAACTTGCCTTCTTCTAATACAAATAAGGTTTTCTTAGGATTTAATGAGATACCAAACTTTATACATTTTATAAAGACTTGTCTAAGATGATCTAAGTGTTCATAATCAGTCTTAGAAAATATAGTTATGTCATCCAAGTAAATTACCAAGAATTCATGACTTTCCTTTGTAAAGGATATATCCATAGCTCTTTGAAAGGTTGCCCCTACATTCATTAAACCAAAAGGAATTTTTACATACATAAAAGTGCCCCAAGGGGTAGTAAAAGTTGTTTTGGCTTGATCCTCTAGTTAGACTAAAATCTGGTTGTATCCTGAAAATTCATCTAAAAGAGAAATCCTAGAAGATCCAAATATCCTTTGTAAAATATGATCCATTTTTGGTAAAGGATAATTATCTTTTAAGGATACTTTATTTAGATTCCAAAGTCAACACATAATATAATATCTCATGTTTTCTTTCTAGTTGGAACTAGGTTAGAAACCCAATCAGAATATCTGATTGGTGCAATTATTTGTGCATCATACATTATTTTAACTTCTTTTTCTATTAAGGGAATAAAACAGGGTTGATTCTCCTTAAATTTTGTCTAAAGGGATTTTGATCTTCTTTTACATGAATTTTATGTTGAATTATGTTGGTGTCATATGATTTAAGGTTCTCATAACTCCAAGAAAAAACATCTTGGAATTCCTTAAAAAGAGAAATATATTTTTCCTTTTCTGGTTGAGGTAAGGATTTAGAAAGTTTGATCATTTTGGGTTTCAGTTCTGTGCCTATGTTTCATTCCTCAATGTCAGATCTAAGTGGCTCTATTTTGGGTTTTCTAGAAACATCATTTGAGTCAAATAAATCTTCTAATGGTGTTAAAACTTTTGGTAAGAAATTGTCTTTGAGATTTAATATATCAGTTTCTTCATCAATTATCTCATCAATTTCTACTCTCTCTAATTTATTATATCTGATTGATTGAACTTAGTTGGTCTAGCAAACTTTAATTTATTTACATCTACATTATTCAAATCAATGTTACTGTGGAAATATTGATCTATGGTACAGTCAGTGTCTATTTTACAGTTCTGAAATTAACATTATTCATAAAATGATAAATTTGTTGATCTTGTGAAAAAATATGCCAATATTTGAGGTTGTCTGGGATTATTGGTCTACGCTTTACTTCTGTAGTATACATATGATTAGGCTAAAAAGGTAATTTACAAGTGCTAGCAAAGGTTGCTAAAGAATGTGCTTGTAAATTTTTCTTTCTTGGTATTGCAGAGAAATTACATTCCAATAAATCATTAATCAAATCTAGTACAATCTCTCTATATCGACCTCATCTAGGATTGTAAACAGAATATTCACCTTTAATTTGTTTTATAGTCAACTCTAATTTTCCTATTATTGCTATTATTTTACCTCCTAAATTTCTGATTATTTGGAGTCCTGAAATGAGGGTTTCATACTCAACCATATTGTTTGTGCATTTGAAATTCAGTCTAAAAGCATGGCCTTCTGCATGATTTTTCTCTATATTGGTTATCCATACTCTTGCTCCTGCTCCTAACTTGTTTACTGAGCCATCAAAGTCTAAATGCCATAACTATTCATGAAATATATTATCATTGTTTTGTGTTTTCTTTTCTTCCTTTAGTTCAGTCTTGATTTCATTATCAGTTTCAGCATTACATAGGATGAATGAATCAAGGTCAATAGGTGTAGCATAAATTGTGTAATTTATTGATCTTGCTGCATTAATTACCATATATTTCATTAATGTTTCCCTATATAACTTCTTAGGTTGACCAAAAACTGATATAGTAGCATAAGACATGTCCAATTGTAGAGATCCCTGTAACTTTTCTCGCCATGAGCGAGATAATAACATTCCATATTTGTGTGGGATATCAGCTACTACAATGTCCATAAGTATACTCTTACTAGGATATTGAACTAGTGTTACACATAAATCTTTGATTAATCTTAGGAATTTTACTTTTCTTGAGTCAAATGAAAATAAATCCTTGTAAGGCCTTGTAATTTCTAAGTTCAGGGTTTCCATTATGGCTTTGGGAATTAAATTATGTGAAGCTCCTGAATCTAACATTATGTTGTGTAAGATTTGATCATGAATGGTTAAACTGATGTAAAATGGAGTAACTGATCCATCTTGATGCTTTCCATTTACATCTGGGCCAAATATCAACTTCGGTTGATCATCACTCAAGTTTATGGAGTCTTCTCCATCATTTATGTTTAATGTTTCAGTGATTGTTGATTTATACAAATCATGTTTTACCAATTCTGTCAAATGAATTGGTATTTTCAACTTTGCAATTTTAGTTTGTATGTTGAATGAAGGTTGAGATTTACTTATTTGAATTAACTTTTCTTTGGTAACTGTAGTTTGTGTTGGTTTATCTTGTTTTTCTATAGTTATATTTTCACTTTCAGTTTGAGTTTCTTCTGTTTTACTGCTCTTTGTTTTCTTTTCAGGAATGGTTTGTGAAGAAGTAGATGTTTTTTCAGATTTAGAATTGTTAGAAGTTGTTTTTGCAGTGGCAACTTTTGGATCTGCTGATTTTGGTTCAACAATGGATGTTTTAGGATCGAAGTTTGATGTTTTAGCAGATTTGGATACTTTTGTAGCAACAGATTTTTGTGAATATTTTGTAGCTTGAGAAACCTCATTTGTAATGTCAAAAACCTTAGGGCTTGGTGAAATTTTAGGATTGGAAACTTTTTGGGAAGAACTAGAGTTTTTCCTATTTTCCCTAGGGAGAATTTGTAGAACTTTTTTTGTTGGGGCTTCTACTATTTTCTTATTTTCAATTTCTATTGTTTTCTTAGTAGAAGGTTCAGTATTGTCTACACCTAATACTAAGGGGCTGGGTGAGATTGTATATTATTGTAATTTAGTAAATAAGGAAGGCCAAGAGTCATTGGGAAGTGAATCCCAATAGCCTCACCTCCATGTATAAGTACACACAAAATCTCCATCTAATACACATTGAGTTTTGCAGAGTTACCTCCTAGTCTGACATGGTATCAGAGCCAGTCCCATTTTTGGCATTCCTGCCTTTGGTGTAACTCCCTCATGTTATGCATTTTTGCAGACTTTCATTGTGAATTCAGTCTTCTGTTTTACTACTCCTGTCATTCTACAATTCTATCTTACTACTCCTACTATTGATGCAATTCTGGAATAATTTTGAGTTTTTTTTTACTGCAAATTCTGCCACATTTTTACTGTAAAAATAATTTTTACAGTTCTCTACAAATTCAAGCTTACTGTGAAAAATAATTTTACATCCTACTAAATTTTTACAGCCTCATTCCCCTCACAGTTGCTCTCGGCCATCCTTGCCCATAGCACCCATCCCCCTCATAGTCGCTCTCGGCCATCCTCACCCACAACACCCATCCCTCTCATAGTTGCTCTCCCCCACCCCCTCACCAAATCTCCCCACCCGCTCGCATCCGCCACCCACTCACCCACTCTCCTCAGCCCTCCCCACCTGCTCATGGCCATCACCCATCTCCCCTCCCCTCTCACGGCCCTCCCCATCTCCCCTCCCCTCTCACGGCCCTCCCCACCTACTTACGGCCCCTCACCCATCACTCATCTCACTCCTCAACCCTCCCCATCCCCCCTCCCCTCTCACGACCCTCCCCACCTACTCACAGCCCTTGGCCATTGCTCATCTCACTCCTCAGCCTTCCCCATCCCCCCTCCCCTCTCATGACCCTCCCCACCTGCTCATGGCCCTCACCCATCGCTCATCTCACTCCTCGGCCCTCCCCATCCCCCCTCCCCTCTCACGGCCCTCCCCACCTACTCAAGGCAGCGCACTTCTCCCAAACTGCCGTCCCTCTCAACCCACCGTCCCCTCCCCTATGCATTTTTTATTCAACAATAATATCATTCTACTTTTTACATAGTTTTCCTTTCCCCAGAAAATACCTTCCCTAGTAATCACCTTCCCCAAAAAATACCTTCCCCAGAAATCACCTCCCCCAGAAAACACCTCCCTCAAATAATACCTTTGTTTTTTTCCCCAAATTTTTTACAAAAAAAAATAAAAATAAAATGCATAATTGAAACTAGAATTGAGTTTTTACCTTGACAGCAAAGTGTTTTTTTTTCCTTCAAAAGAATGCATTCTCTCATATCTATTGTAGGATTTGTTCTCTCTGGCAAGGAGAACTATCTTGAATGGTCTCAGAAAATCAAGCACACTCTAATTTTTAATGAGCTGTGGAGAGGAATTTGTGAAGGAGAAGCGAACCTTCCACTAGCAAAGCCCACTTTAGACAAGGAGATCACTATTTGGGAAAACAAGAACTGCAAGGGCTATGCCTTGATTGTAGCTTCCGTAAATGAAGAGGTAAGTCACCATATTACACCATTTTCAAATCCATATGAAGCCTTGAGAAATCTAAAAGAACTCTATGACTCACATTCAGAACTTGAAATTGTTCAATTAATGATGAAGCTGTTAAGTCTTGAATTGAAGAATGATGACCCTCTTGCTTTAGCTTCAGAAGTAAGATCTATCATGCATGACATTAAGAAAACTGGTGTAGAAGTTGATATATCTCTCATAACATATGTTAAGACATTGTATTTGACATACTCACATTATCTTGAGTCATTGCAAGCAAGTGGAAACCTTGTGAAAATCACCTTTGATTCCCTTGAGAAAAAGTTTGCAGAAAGAGAGAAAGATTTTGGAAATATGACAACCCCAATGTCTTCTGAAGAGGCTATATGCTTTGCACATAGAGAGAAGATTCATGCTCAATATTCTTGCAGAGGAAGGGGTGGCCGAAGAGGAAGAGGAAGAATAAATTTCAGAGGAGGGGGGGGGTGCGCAAACAAACTTAAACTCAAAAATCTGATCTTCATTACATACGCTGCAATAAAGATTGGCATGATGCATCTACGTTTAAGATTCCTTGGGATAAAATTGACCAGCAAAGAAATCAAGAAAAAGGTAAAGCTCATGATAGAGACAAAGGTAAAGCACTTGAATCTGCTCATTATGTTGTAGCACATTGTAACAATAGAGTAACTGAAGACTTGTTTGATGTTTCATTTACTTCTTGGAGAGCTAGATTCAGGAGCAACATGTCACATGACATTTAGAAAATATTTTTTTGAATAATTTACTGACAAAGTTGATGGAGCAGTATACTTCACAGATAAATCCAAACTCAAGCCATCAGGTCTTGGCACAATCAGGCTTAAGTTTCCTAGTCTTCCAGATCATCTTCTACATGAGGTTCTATAACTCCCTGAGTTGAGGAGAAACATGTTTTCCTTGATCCACATCAGCCAGCAAGGACACTCCATTCACATGTTTGATAGCAAGGTTGAGGTCAAAAAAGCATCAGATCGCTCACTTGTCATGGAGGGAATAAAAGAAGGAAGACTCTTGAAGCTGCAAGGTTCCTTTGCTCATGCAAAAAACTTTGCATTCAGTTCACATCATGATGAAGGTACATTCCCATCAAGTATTTTATGGCATGCTAGATTTGAAAACTTAAACTATGACAGCCTTCTATTGTTGAAGAAAAATGGTGTTAATGGACTGCCTACAATTCCTAGGAAACTTAAGCAATGTGATGCTTGTATTCTAGGAAAGCATAAAAAACAACCATTTCATGATTCACATTCCAGAGCACATAGAAAACTTGAGCTTATTCATTCAGATTTATGTGGCACTATTCCTGTTGATTCTGCAAATGGAAATAAATATATGATGACATCTACTGATGATTACACCAGAATGTGTTGGGTTTACTTATTGAAGAACAAGTCTAAAGCTTTTCAAACATTCAAGAATTTTCATGCATGGATTGAAATAGATGCACAAACTCATATTGGCTCTTTACGTACCGATAATGGAAATGAATACACTTCAAACAAATTTGAAAATTATCTTCATCAACATGGGATAAAACATCAAACAACTGTGCCTTTTAATCCCCAACAGAATGGTGTAGCTAAAAGAATGAACAGGACAATTTTAAATATGGTTCGATCCATGATGTTTTTTAAGAATGTAAAATTGATGTTTTGGGCTGATGTTGTTCTATGTGATGTATACAGAAAGAGTAGGTGTCCTTCCAATTCAATTAGAAACAAAACTCCTTATGTAATGTGGCATGGCCACATTCCTCCAGTAGAGCATTTCAGGGTCTTTGGTTCCACCTATTAGGCTTTGATACTCAAGGTACAAAGGAATAAACTTGGTGCTAGAAGTCAAAAATGTATCTTCTTGGGGTATTCCAATACCTCCAAAGGATATTGTCTCTATGATGAAGTCAATAAAAAATTTGTAATAGCAAGAGATGTCATATTCCTTGAATCTTCTGAGACTGACAATGTTGTTGAGAAGAAACTTGATCGCCTGGATAGATTCACACATGTAAAATATTTTCAAGAATTTGATAATCAGATTCCACATCTTGAAGGGGGGATTCCTACACTAAATCAATCCGTGGAATCATTTCCTGAAGCACTCTTTCCCCCACATAAAGAACCAACCACGGATGACACCTTGAATGATGTGATTGACATAATTGAGAGATTGAATCTTGATTCAATTCCAACTCAGTAAAATGAGCAGCCTGGGCCATCTCAGAAAGGTCCCCCCAAATGGCTAACAAAGACACTAGAAAACGTTTGTCCCGATGAGGTTGGAAAGACAGGAACAAGAAGTTCCACTAGACAAAACGAAGGTGATATAGATAATTTTGATTCACCTGTTGATATGGATATTGCTTATAAATGTGAATTGATTTTGTCTATAGATCATGAACCAAATTCCTTCAAAGAAGCTTCTTCTCAGGATAAATGGAATGAAGCGATGCAAAAGGAGTATGACGCGTTGATAAAGAATGACACTTGGAAGCTGGTTGATCCTCCTTTGGGAACCAAACCAATTGGCTATAAGTGGGTCTATAAGAACAAGTACAAAGAAGATGGCTCACTTTACAAGCACAAAGCTAGGCTTGTGGAAAAAGGTTTTGCATAGAAATAAGGGGTTTATTATGAAGAAACTTTTACTCCCACAACAAAATGGGCCACCATTCAGACTCTCTTTTCCCTAGCAGCTCAGAAGGGATGGAAAGTCCATTAGATGGATGTAAAAACTACCTTTCTGAATGGAGATCTAAAGGGGAAAGTTTTTATGTCCCAGCTAGAAGGATTTGTTGTGAAGGGCCAAGAACACAAAGTATGCAAGCTTATAAAATCCTTGTACGGCCTCAAGCAAGCACCGCAAGCCTGATATGAGAAATTAATTGAGCATATTTTAGAACTTGACTTGGAACATTTTGATCTTGATGATGCAACTTTGTTTGTTAAGAAAGTTGGAAAAACAGTTGTATATCTTGTGGTGTATGTAGATGATATTTTGATGACAGGGAAAAATGAGAGTTATATTGCATCCATAAAGAAAGAATTGAAGAAATGTTTTGAAATGACTGATTTGGGCTATGTTCGTTATTATTTGGGTATTGAAGTAACTCAACATCCTAAATTTATATTTCTTTCTCAAAAGAAGTACATTGGAGATCTTTTGAACAAGTTTGGCATGGATGAATGCAATCCCTTAACCACACCAATGGAACAAAACTTGAAGCTCACATCCATTGAAGGGAAGGAATTAGAGGATGCAACGAAGTATAGACAACTTGTAGGAAGTCTTATCTACCTGACTACCACCAGACCAGACATCTCATTTTCTGTTGGAATCCTCTCCAGGTTTATGAAAAAATATTGTGAAGGACATTGGTCTGCTGCAAAAAGAGTTCTAAAGTACTTGAATGGGACTCAATACTTTGGACTGAAATATACATAGGTAGGTGATTTCAGCTTGATCGGATACTTAGATTCAGACTTTGATGGGAACAAATAAACTGGGGTGTCTACTTCAAGTTATACCATGAGTCTTGGATCAGGAGTTGTCTCATGGAGATCACGCAAATAGTCAGTTCCAGTAGATTCCACGACCGAGGCAGAATATGTGGCAACAACTGAAGCAACAAAGGAAATTGTGTGGCTCAGGAAAATCCTAGAAGATTTTTATATGAAATAAATGCATTCAACACCACTCATGATCGACAACACTTCTGCAATAAAGTTGGCCAAGAACCCGAAGTTCCATGGTCAAAAAAAGAACATCAATACAAAATACCATCTGATTTGACATCATTGTTTAGGCCAAAACCATCCATCTATATCATTGTTCCACAAAGGAGTAGACCGCAGACATCTTCACCAAAGCACTTGGAAGAGAAAAGTTTGAAAAGTTGAGAATGATGCTTCGACTCACCAACATCCCTTTAGATTAAAGGGGGGAATGTTGACACCTAATCCTAAGGGTTTGGGTGAGATTGTATATTATTGTAATTTAGTAAATAAGGAAGGCCAAGAGTCATTGGGAAGTGAATGCCAATAGCCTCACCTCCATGTATAATTACACACACAATCTCCATATAATACACATTGAGTTTTGCGGAGTTACCTCTTGGTCTGACAAGTATTTTTCTTACTCCTACGGTTATATTGCTTATGAACTTCGTTTATAGAAAAATCATAACCTTGTTTATAATCGAAGGATTCCCTTGAATCTAATTGGAGTTGTTGGAGTTCAAATAACTCTTGATGTTCTTGTGTGAGAAATATAGCGTTATTATCATCTATTCCCATTAAATTTATGGTATCCCCATCCTCAACATTGTTTTGAGAACTCTCAACATAGTTCTCCTGAAATGGAGGTCTTATTGTTTGGTTTGGGACTGATTCTTTTGATTTTCCTGAATTTATGTTTTTCCTAAAATTGGGATTTCTAATTTTCTATTGATTATCCCATTGAGGTCTTCTTTCTATGTTGTCTAATATATCCATAATTATCTCTAAAGTCTTAGCTAACATATATGTTTTTGTATCTGAACTAGAGGATTATTTTTTCATGGTTACTCTTCTCTCATTTCTCAATCTAGCTTTTCTAGCTAAAATATTTACTTCTACACCTAAATCATATGTTTGCATTATTTCCAAGGTTTCTGCATTTCTTTCTCTTAACTGATATGTCATGTCAGTGTCAAATCCACCTGGGAATTTGAGTAAGATAGAGTCAGGAGTGGGTTTAGATTTTCAATAATTGAATTATAAACACGGTTATATCTAGTACAGTAGTCTTGTACTGACTCATTGGGAGCTCTCTTCATTGCATCAAATTCAAACAATATTTGTAAGGTTTTTTATTTTTATTTTCCCATTTATTTAAAAATAATCTATGAAAAATAGCTAAATCAACTATACTACCTACAGTAAGACCTTTGAACCATTTTTTAATTTCTCTTGTTAATTTTTGTGCAAACAACCTCATTTGTACATCTGATTCATATATCTCATGGAGTTCAAAGTAATCTGTCATTTTGTTTATGTGCTGTTGTGCAATATATTGTGTAGTAACATCAAACTATGGTATTTTACTTTGGTAATCTTGGGGCATGTCATGAAGTTTTCCTGGAAGAACTAGGGGGGCATACCTAGCAGCCATAGCTTGAATTCTAGCTTGGCTAGGAGGTAAAGTAGAAGTGCTTGGGGCTGAACTGAAGGAAGAAGCTAATGAAACTGAATTATAGAATGCTGAACTAGAAAAAGAAGTAGAAGAACTAAAATATGAAGTGGAGGTACTAGGAAGTGAAACTGGAATATATGAGGAACTAATAGGAAATGAGAATGATGTGTTTGAAAAAGTAAAAGGTAAACTAGTGGACTAAATGGATGTAGGGGATGAAGGAAATATTATTATAGGTTGTAAGGGTATTCTAGGACTAAATGGATCCATAGATTTGATGTTAGTGGAAACTATAGATGATGTAGTGGTATCTAAATGAGGAATTGAAGGTTTAGAAATGATAACAGTTGGGATAATTCTATGGCTTCATCAATTTCTTTAAGAATAGTGGCATAAATCTCTTCAAGTTTGTCTTGATTTTTTACTTTCTTTAATTCCGAGTTTGTTGCAATATTTTTCTATTTTGATTCCAAAAATGAAATAAAAACAGGGTCTAAAACAATAATACTTAAATTACTTTCAGATTTTCTTCTGAACAAAGAGTTTTAAAATTTCAAATCAAACTCTATATCTTGTAAACTCACTAATTCTTGTGGTAATGAGTTGACTCTATTTAATGAAATTTTAACATCTAAATCTTCTATTTGTTTTTTATTTTTGCCAATTCTGTCTAGGTTGTCTAGTGTAACAATAGTTTTAGGACCCGGGTCAGACCTAGTATAATAAACTTCCCTATAAGCCAAAATTACAAACTTTTGATAAAAATAATACTCACAACTTATAAAACGACCTTAAAGGAAAAAATATGATTAAAATTTTTTCTTTAAGTCCTATTTTATGACCAAGGATTGGTTATTCCCCAGCAGAGTCGCCAGTATGGTATCGCTCTATTAATTCTAAAGTTATGAGATTTTAGTTTAAAGTCTAAGAACACTAGAGGTAACCACAAACCAGCTTTTAAACTCTAAGAACTAGCCATCTTAGGGTTCACAGAGGGCTCTCTCTATAAGATTTAACTTTGTTTGATTTATAATACATTAGGCTAGTTATGATTGTGCAATTTGGTTTTGGTTTAATTGATTTGGTGGTAAAAACGACCTAATGAGATGGATAGTGGGAAATTTGTTTGTCCACTGGGCTGAGGAGTCAAAAATCGTAGAAAAAGCTAGGATCAAGGTCAAGAAGTCAAATGTTTTCAAGGCAAGATAGATAACCCATGAAGATCTTGGAAGGCTGTTTGGTGAGGTGATACGATCGGGATAAAGAGAAATGAAGGGTTCTTTGATCCAGAAAAGAGGAGTATTAGACATAAGTCAAACGAAAGAGGGAGAAATTAAGGGTTCCCTACTCTGGAAATCCATAGAAAACATAGAAATGATAAACAGTAAAGACAGGATGATTTTAACAAATCCTGACGTAATACTCTTGTTTATTCATTCAAATTTAGAACACATAATGGATTCATGTAACACAGAAAGATAAACAATGACAAGAAGGAAATGCTTCACTTCAATATCTCATCACATGAATCCTGAAATATGATGCCAATTGATCTAATCTAGTCTACTACTCGAGATTTGAAACACAAAAGCCTTCAAGTCGAATAAAAAATTACTATA
The DNA here is from genome assembly GCA_034641835.2 of Pinus albicaulis. Classification (NCBI taxonomy): domain Eukaryota; kingdom Viridiplantae; phylum Streptophyta; class Pinopsida; order Pinales; family Pinaceae; genus Pinus; species Pinus albicaulis. The sequence continues at coordinate 838,727,550 of CM076581.1, read as the reverse complement.
GAAACCTTCAACAATTTTTTCCACCATAATACTTCCAAAAATGAAATATTTATACATAATTGTTTACAAAATATCCTAGAATGCTTCTAGGAATTATCTAAGGGAAATAGAAATATCTTTACAAAAAAATAGAGACAACGGATTAACAAATCAGCAAGTTGTCCTATCTATCCAAATAAAATAGAAACTAAATGTGGATTAGGTTCAGCTCGCTATCTTGGTGTCCTCTTTGTTGGCTCAGATATTTTCAAGTTTGTTTTGAAATCTGATCTGATTTATCTTTTACATCTTTCAACCTGATTTTCTTTAATCTCTGATACTCTTTAAACTCGGATACTCTTTGACCACTGTAAAAACTATTTACTGCTATAATAAAAATCTGTTTTGACTGAAAGTTAACAAACTGTTTTTCTGCCTTTACATTTCTATCTTCTACCTTTCAAAGTAAATTTGTAAGTGACTACCAAGCTTCCTCATTTGGAATTTGGATCTTCTTTAATTTTTTGAAATTCTCATTTTCTTCTATATACCCAGAAAAATTTGGTTTAATGACAAACAAGTGTCTTATCTCATACTGCAAGTAAAATAAATCCTCAAAACTTCTGAGTAAGACTTTTCCTGTTGGAGTACCTTGTCCACCTGAATTTTCAACTTGAAAATTTGCAAATTCTATGATCTTTTTATTGTAATCCTCCCCAGGCATTAATTTGTCATTGATGACCAAAATATTAGGCAAACTTCTTTGCCTCAAATTTTCAAATTTGACCATAAACCTTGTTATGGTGATGTTCATTTTCTCACACTTCTCCTCAAGTTGTTTCATCAAGTTCTTCTTGGTAAGGACTTTTCTTATTTCAATGATAGTTTTAGTCCTGTCAGTAATCTCAATTTCTTCTATCTCTTGCTTGTTTTTACTACTAAGAAACTTTATCAATTCCAGTGCTTGCTTTGGTTTGTTATCAAGCTCATCTTTATTCTTCTGAATTTCCGCTAATGCTACTTTTAGTAAATATTTCTGTTCAAAAATCACTTCAATTGAGGGCCACACATCATTGATGGCTTCAATGATCTTGTTCCATAAATTATTTTTCACATATGAAATTTGTTCCTTTATTGTTAATTCCTTTTGTAACTTCTTAAATTCTTCATTTAGTATAATATCCTTTTGCTCATGTGTCTTGGAATTTATTTGAGCTAACTTGTTTTTATTTTCAAGGTTATCAACCATTTTTTTCAATATGTTAATCTCACTTGTCTGAAGTGACATTTCTTCCATAGCTCTCACTAGTTTGTTGGACTCCTCTGTAGGGTGAGCTGCTATAATGGATGACTCTATAGATGATGTTGTAGATGATTTCATTGGCATTGCAGTAGCTAGTGGTTATTTGGGTGCCAACTCTTCTGCTAGAGTTGATGACACAGCTATAGTGACCATAGGAATAACTGAAAGAATTTCTGGTGTTTTTGGTGTTTCTTTTTCATGGACAAGTTGATCCATTTGAATCTCCATTTATTTGATCTGTGCTGTCAGCTGAAGGATCAAATTCATCATGTCATCCTTCTCATTCTATCCTTGTACTATTTCCTTAGCTTGAGGATGTTCAGTTGATGGCAATTTAAGTTGTTTCCTCAATGCTTCAATGTCCTCATTTATCTTCTTCACTAACTACTCTTCTGCTTTGACATTTGCAAGGTCATATCCAACCTACAAGACCAATTCTTCTAAAGATTTAATTCTTATATCTTTAGCATATAAGGATGCTTTGTCAAGTTTAATTTAATCTTTCATATTTTTGATAGTGTTCTGAAGTTTCTGAACACTCATAGCTTTGGTTGTAACTATGGAATACAACATCTCTGAACTCTGTCTATGAAATTCTATCTGATCAAGAGCATGAATTTTTTTTGTTTGGAATTCTAAATCAATCTTCTTGTAATCTGCCACTTTATTTGGATTTTTCACTATAGGCTGCAATATTGACATGATTTTCTTTTTATTTGAGTAATTAAAGGAAGATAAAAGTATATTTTTAACACTTGGTGTTTGTTTCAGATATTGAGAGTAAATATCATTTTTTATCTCTTTATTCTTTAACTTGATCTGTTTGTACTTTTCCCTGATATCTAGATCCTTTTCCTCGTGTTTTTGTTAATATGATGCTTCCATGTTATGCTATTTCTCTATCAACTATGTATTTACATTATCAACATGTTCTTCATTTCTACTTTCTGTAACTTGCTCAATTCTAATAACAGTGGCAGCATCTATGTTGGTATCTGGGAGATCTGTATCTTCAACATCAATGGCTACCTTCTCTTTACCCACTGGATTTGTTTTGGACCTTTTATTATATCTTATCTTGAACTTAGTTTCAGTAGTGGTTTCAACAATATAAGTTTCTTCTTCTCTTACCCTCTTGGTGGCTTTTTCTGTTTGATCTGCAGTTTGTAAAGTGCGACTAGTATCACTTTTCTTCACTGCATCTATTAAAGTATTTTCTGTCCACTCAGTTAGATTGGCATATTTCTCTATCTATGGTTTTTTCTCATGAATGTAGGGTGTTAGTTTACACTTAACCCTCAATTTACTTATCATCCCTTGTGGATCATAATTCCAAGAAAAGCTCTCTTAAAACCTATACTCTAATAACTGCTTAGTTGCTTCTGCCTCTGCATCTCTATGATTGCAAATGAATGGCCCCACTTGATTCTTTAATTTAAAGTGCGTTTTCTTCTTTGCTGCTAGGAAATTGATAGAATCAGATTTTAATATTTTCCTGATATACTCCAAGGAAAAAATCCTCATTGGTACATATTTGGGTAATTTTTATGGCAACAAATTGGATCCAAAAACTCTAATCTCAGTGTATTTTTCATACAAGTACCAATCACCAGTCTTGGTCTATTCTGATAACTATAAAATATTCTTCATCCCATCATTTATCTTTGGTTGTTCAATATTTTTTAACATTTTAATCAATGGATGGATGAAGGAATTTGAAAACTCTGCATAGGTGAACTCTATGGACTCTTTCCTAATCAAAGCAGTCCAGAAAATAACTAAAAGAGGTTTCCCTTCTATGTCAATATTTTGAAGGGTTAATGGAAAATTATCTGTTTGAAAATACAAGAACATATGGAAAAGGAAATGTGTGTATCTAAACACTCCTTCAATTGGAAGTTTAACTAATTTGTCATGAATATTGTCTAAAATATACGCAACATAATCAAATATAATAAATGGAGGCTTTCCTGGTGTGAAAGTGGATAGGAAACCTAAAATGGATTCATCTGTATCTTCATCAGTAAAATAACCTAGAATGAAAGATAACATACAAATTACATGCCTAGAACCCTCTGGAAACATTGAAGTGGAATATGGAGGATTGGTTTGAGGAATTTCTACATGTAAGGGCATGAATATTTGGAAGATTTTGAATCTTTTATGAAATTCAAAGCCAATATACAGCTTGGTAAGTGCTTCAATGGACAGAGGAACTGCTTGAGGATCAGGTTTGAGCTGTAACATTTGATTAATGGATTCAGCAGTAATGGTAAAAGGTACTTCTTTATTGGCAATGAATATTGCTGTTTGCTCAGGCATATAATGATGATGGCATAGCCTAATGACCTATGGGCATGAGTGGGTAACTAGAACAACATATTTGGGCAATTGTGATTCCAAAATTTGAACTTCTTTAACATTATCTAAGGATTTTTCATAGCTCCATTTGTGAAGTTCCAGAAAATTGAATTCTACAATAGGGTCTTCTATCTTATAGTCAACATCTGCTAATGGAGTGCGCTCTATGTCTACAACAGGGGGTTTTAGAGGATTTATAACTATAGCAGTCTTAGAAGAGGCAATTGGAGTAGTTTTAGGCATTTTGAGGCTGTTTGGATTACAAAACTTTTATTTTAAGCTTTTATGGCTACTTCTACAAGATTAAACAGTTTGCAGAAGTAATTTTTACTCTGACAAAGGTTTATTGGATTAAAACAGGTAGAATATGGCCTTTTGTTGGATTTTTTCTTCAATTTTGGAGTCTCAAATTGGTTTACAGACCTTCACTGGTTATAAAACAAGAAACATGGGTTACTGGGTATTTTCAATCGATAAGATGGCTAAAAATCTCTTGAAATTAGGCACAAAAATTAGGCTACATTTAGAGGATTTCTGGGCTCAATTTGGAGTTTTAAACAATTTAGAAAAACTATATAAACTCAAATTTTTTATTCAAAACAGTGTGTAGCATAAAACAAGGTTTTTTTTCAGAAATTTTGGCAAGGTTTGGCCTGTTTCTTGGATCTTTTGATAGGCTTCTTTTGAATAATTTGAACTCTGACTGGAATTTTTCTTAAAAAGGTCTTTTAAAACTAATAACAGGCTCGAATTTTGGAATAATACCTGTTATATGTAGGTATAGGGCTTTGAGGATGTCTCTGAAGTTTTTGAACAGATTCAATGGTTTTTTTTAAATCTTCGGAGAAATTCAAAGCTCCTTGGCAATCTTCAATAGGTACAGGCAGAAATTTGCAGGTTCTAGACAATAAAACAGTGGAAAATACCTGTTTTCAGAGTCGAAATAGCACATAAAATGGATACACACAAAAAGGAAGAATAAAAGTTTGTTTCATGGTTTATTGGGAAAATTAGGTTTGATTTAACCTACAATGAATGGTGGTCAAATTAGGCAAAATGGTGGTTTTAGGGTTCCATAGGCAAAAAACCACTAGTGCTTATCGCATGCTACTTAAGTGGTAAGTGGTTTCAGATGGATCAAATGTGATCCAGTGAAAAGACGCCATGTCAAGGAGAGAGAAAACCATAAAACTGCCCATTTCACGTGGAAATGAAAAGGTTTAATGTAAACAACTTTATTTGCGATTTGGTTTATTGGCCGTTGGATTGTGAGGTTTGGTTGCGAATAACCAAGATCTATTTTGAAAGCTGCATCGAGATTGCAGTGGGTCTGGGGTTTTATATTTGCGAGATGGTTTGTTTAAATTTATAAATAAATCATTTACTAAATTCAAACTTTGGGTTATAATATGTGGAGGGGTTATAATTTTATATGAATTAATTAAAACATTTATCCAATGTTCTAACCAATGCACGAGTGCAGGTTTTATTACATAGTTTTTAAACATTTGACAACTATTTAATAATGATAGGGGGGCGAGAATTATATTTTATTGATAAGTTTTAAACCAATGTGAATAAGGGCGGGGATTATTTCATCACGTGGGGTATAATAACATTGGTTTAAACATTAAATATAAGGTTTTGGGTTATTTTAAATAAAAAGGGTTTTATACTATACGGGAGGGTATAGAATAGTGAGTTAATAAAATAAGTTAGAAATTAATATGAACAAGGGTAATGCATATAATGAATAAAAATACCTGATTTAACACTAAGTAAAGTGTAAATAAAGCATAGTTTTTACCTTTTGTATTTTTTACACTTTAACTTAGGATAAAATGCATTTTTATGGGTTTTGAGTGATTTTGAAAGGAAATGAAGTTAATTATTTAGGGTTTTACTTTTCTAAGTAAAAAATGGGTTTTCACTTAGGAAAAAAGGGATCATGATTATGTATGAAGGGTAAATGCTAATGAATGTGGGTTTTATGTAGGAATTCAATATTTTTAACCAATCAGTCATTGAGCCTTGGGTCCGGTCCCAACAGAATTCAAAGAAATTCTCTGAGCCTTTTTAATTGATAGCTTAGAATACTGAATAATTGTGGAAGAGGGGAAATTAGTAATTATTTCCCGATGATGCTTTATTACATGACTTTCACAACTGATTTCTACCTACCCATCATTATTCTAACGTTTTTTTACTTCATTTGCATGGGTGCATTTAAGCTTGCAACCCTAAATCCATTTTTCTTTCAAAGCATAAATATATCTAAGTTTAACCTTATTTCATCAGAGGGCTCAGACTAAACTGTTGAGCTCCTCATTTATTCTCTATCTTATCTACTGATTTGTCAATTTTAAATTGTTTGACATATCTTTATTCTCTATCTAAAACATGAAATTTTGAAGCATGAAAAGTTAAGATTAAACTGTTTAACTGATCATGGATTATGGCATTTGTTGACAATCTGCACATAATCATTATTCATGCAGTAAATTAAATAGTAGTGGCATTTTGACTTGCTCAATTGCAGGTCTTATTTTTAACTCTTTTTTCTTTTGGGGTCAGCTTTTTCTAAGTCCTTTAATCATTCTTTTAGGACTTTTACCCTCATTTTATTTTTATTATTTTTCATTTTCAAAATATGGGAAAACAACTTGCAAAAATCAAGGTATGTACATATTTACAAGACTATCAAAGTCAATTAAAAAATTATGAACCCTATTATTATAGGACCCTAACATGTTTTATGGGTTCATGAGACAGTAGACAATACCAACCCTATTGTATTGGTATTTCAATGGAATTTTTCCTAGCAGCGATATGACCGAATATTGTAGCTATGCATTTAAAAAAGAACCCATATATTTTTAGAATATGATTGAAGACTGTTGTCATATACTTGAGCACTATTCCATATTTTGTAATTTAATGAGGGTTGGAGGGAGCTTACAATCCTGTATCTGTTAGTAATTACAGCCTTCGGTAGAACCAAAGAAAATTTAGGCAGATTCCTCAACGAAGTAGACTGCCCATAATCAATTCCTTCAAGACCTCAACAAAAGAAATAGATATGCATGTCAGAAATAGATATTCATGTCAGAGGCTCCTATTGGCACCTTTTCTTATTGCAAGTTGTGGAAAGGTTCAAGTTTATTTTTCTAAAAGAAGAAGAGGTGTAGTTTGGAAAAGAAATGGCCCAAATATTTTCACAGAAAAATGTGCGTTTCCAACATATCTAAAATCTAAAATATCTCCAATTTCAATAAACTTCTCAGAAACAAAATTTTCCCAACCATTTGTGAAAACTTCCCACGTCTTTGCATAGCACAGGTTCACATGGCACAATTTCCCACTTGGGCTCTGTAGTATTGCATCTTCACACGCCCCACATTGCATTCTCTCCACATATTCAGTGGGGACCTCGTGCAATAAACAAAATTCCTTGGAAGAATAGTTATTTCCATCAAGAATTTATCCAATTCTAATTCTCAAGAATAAAAAAAATTCTAATTCTAATTTTTTTTTTTTTTTTTTTTTTTTTTCGGTGTGTCCCAGTGCACCGCGCAAGTACTATGTAATAAAAATTTTAAAAAAATTAATCAGTGCGCCATATCTAAAATAGGGCACTAGTGCGCTAGGTTACGAGGGGCGCACCGACAACGAGCTATTTCATTAAGGCACACAACACACGTGTTGTTTCATAAAAAATTGTTTTATTGTGTTAATAAATGCACCATGTAACATATAATGCACCACACCAGGTCTCCTATTTGACAGACAGCACCGTATGGTGGTCCCTTGTTTGTGTAGGGATTTTATGCTACAAAAACTACCATTGGATGATTTTTATTATTCTCTCTGGGTTAATCGGTGCGGTGGTTAACATGTAAGCACCGGTTCTCCTTTTTTACATAGAGCACCATACGGTCTATTATAATGTTTGTGCAGTGCATTTATAAAACCTCCACACACCGACCTCAATGCGTACATCATTGAAGGCACACCGGTTTCTTGAGATTTATTTTTTACCTGAAAATTTGGCAATTTGTTTATACATATATTAATGAATAATCTGGTGCAAGTTTCAGATTGATAAAGAAATGGCTGACAAGAGATCAAGTAACAAAAATACTGATAACACATCAAGAAAAGAAAAAAAGGCAAGTTATTTTTAAATTCTTTACAAAAAAATATTATTTTTGACCTATATGTAAGTTTAACTAATATGTATTGTTTATTGTGTATCATGCAGAGCCACAAAATGAGAAATCTCGATAATATTATTTCTAATCTAGGACCAGAAGAGCTTAAAAGCTTGATGGAAAAATTGCGAAAGGATGAATCGGGGGAATGAAAAAATACTATCGATCCAATATGAGTTTCTTTTTTTATTTTTCATTAATACTATAGTTAAAATTATTACGTAACATGTGTCAAATATTCTATTAATTCACATCAGTTTAATGTTCTACAGGGACCAATAACTCAAAAAATGAATGTTGTTCTAAGAAAAGAAAAAAAGTAGAACGTACAAATGAAAATGAATTTCTCCTTAGCTTATCTGGATGGTGCTGGAGGTTAACGAAAGGGGGGAAATATTTTACAAAAGTATGAGGGATCTAGTGGAACGAATGTATAGACATTCTTTCCACTTACAATAAAAAAATCAATCCAATGATTCTAAGAACCAAATTTTATCTAAACTACAGGAAGAGTTTCCAGAGAATTGGTCAATGAGGCATGTCAGACTTTTAATAGCAAAAACGTACAACAACAAAAAGGAAGGAATGAAAAAGTAATATTCCTTTAAATGTTTGTTTAGAATCATTTATAAATATCACTTTTGTTTTATTTACTTTTCATATATCAATATAAAAATTAAATTGTTTATTGTCATGTTACATTTTCAGGAAGATTATGAAAATATCAGAAGATGAACGAGCTGATATCAGAAATATGCTAGACTTAGGAATGTTGAAAAAGGTGTATAAGGAGATGGTCAAAGAAATGTACAAAAATGCATCGTAGGAGGAGCCATCTCAACAACAACGTGCTTCAAATGTAATATGTAATAATTGAATTTTTCGATCATTGGGTATAATAAATAAACAATTTATCATTAAATATTAATTTTCAAGTATTTTCTTACAGAAAATAAAATAAAATGGAACCCATTCAACACATAAAACAGGACGACAACGAAGAAAAGGGTTGATATCTAAGTCTATGAGTAATTATTACTTCCTGATAACAACTTAAATGGATTTAATTTTTTTATTTTTAAAGTTTTTTAACAAAAATAATCATTGAATGTCTTCAAACAGATGCTAACATAAAAAGAAGAACCATCAGACGAATTGATTGAAATTGAGTTTAGCATGGGTGGTGAGTATATGTTGGCATATTAGAAATTAATTTTGGAATTTGTAAGCATCTATCGATCTTGTTTTACTTAGCTCCATCTATAATTAATAGAACAAAAAAATATTTTATATTAAATATATGATTTGTTATGGGGTATAAAAATTGTAGGAAACAAAGTATGGAACTGCGCCAATAGATGAAGTTTTGAAAGATGGCATGGTACATGGTTTTTAAAGAATATGTATAGTTTATGAGTCAATTGTTTCTATGGTACACCATTTCTTTTCAATTTACATTGATGTAATATATTATTTAATATTTCAATTTTCATTATTCTCACCAATGTATATACATTCATTACAATTTATTTTTATGTTTATATATGAAAGGTGAAGAAGAAGAAAAAAATCAACACCATGAACAAAAAATTCCTGAAAATAGCCCAAGTCATGGAAGTAGCTCTAGTAGTGACGATATTTCAACTGAAGAATGATGATCACTATGTATGGATATCAAAGCAAGGCGTTGTACTTTTTGAAATATTTGTCTGTGAAATCAGACATTTTGTTTAATGTAATGGACATAGTGTCCCAATTGCAAGACAAAGGGATACCAATAATTGTCCCATTTTGTATGACCAAGACTGTCTTATATATATATATATATATATATATATATATATATCTGTGTGTGTGTGTGTGTGTTTTAATTTATTCTATTGTGTTCTCCATTTTCATTCTCAAATGCACTAATAAAAATTTAATTCATATGAATATTGTTATAAGATATATATGTGCTGAATTTTGATGAATAATGAATTTAAAAAAATCAAAATATTTATGATATGATATAGAAAATTAATCCAAACATCACATTCAAATGCATTAATAAAAAATTAATTAATATGAATATTTTTTTAAGATGTGTCGACTTTTGATGAATAATGAATTTAGAAAAATCACAATAATTGCACTGTCACAGGTCGATGTTTCTAAAACATACAAAATGAACACCGGTGCGTGTCAGTTACTGTATACTGGTGCGTTTGTATTTTTTAGTGTACCAGTGAGTTTCTACGACCTATGGGCACCACACAAATATCAAAAATAATTAAAAATCCTGGTGCATTTGTGCGATATTGCACACCAGTGCTTTTATGTGGGATTACACACCGATGCATTTGTACGAAGTATGGGCACCACACAAATACTAATACCAATTATAAATATCAGTGCGTTTTTCTGATACGGCACACCGGTGTATTTCTATAAGTCTATGTACCAGTGCATTGAGATGACCTATGGGCACTACACAAATACCAAGATCAATTAGAATGGCCTTGTGCATTGTATCACCAACATTGCACCCGGTACAGTTTTATACCTTGATGGCCCGGTGTAGGAACCTTCGACTGCCCCAGGGCCACCGACTAGATGACACGCAACAATGCATTGAAACCTTAGTAACACATCGATGAAAAAAACATTGTAATAACCTCTGGTCGCCCAGTTTTTTTAATTCTGTTGAATTTCTGTTAAAAGCTCTGCCAAAAGCTCGACAAACATAAATGGATGTTGTAGCAATTTTTTTTTTGACAATTTTCGCCAATTTTATAACACTAAAAACTTCCTTTATAACCTTCCGTAGAGGGTCTTTTCCTTGTAGTGGTTACACCAAAAGTGAGATCTGGACTTGGGCATGGAGGATAATAATTTATATTCATCACTTGGGCATGATTCCCAAGAAGAATATTATTAAAGTAATTGGAATATATTCTGAAATTGCTACCAACAACCTTAAGATTAGGGATCTCACTTTAGGAGCGTACTTTTTTTCACAGCAAAAATTTTTTACGTATACAAATCACATTATCCTCATAGGCACTTACATAAACCCAAAAGAAAGAGCAGTAATAAGAAAAATGCCTTCAGAAAATAGCAAAAAATACATTAGAACATATGATGCGCATAGGCACAGATCCACAGTATACCAGAGTAACTAAAATTATGGCATACAACTATGAAAGTAGCCACATGATCTAGAGACTTGCATCAAAAACTGAAAAAACTGAAGGAAAATAGAGACCTCACAAGTGTACTTGCTCGAAATATATCTGTGACAAAAGTTGAAGTTAAATCGGTTACAATTTTCCACTAAAGGTTAAGATGAATAAATTCGAGTGATGTATGTACTAGATATTTTATAATAAACAAAATTTTGTTGGTTACCTCCAGGAGCCTACAGAAGTTTCAGGCCAAGAGCCAATGACTTCATCTAGGGTATGACAAGGCTTCCTGAGATAGTCTACCTAATTGAGAAATTTGTCTTTCACGGGCATTTCGTAGAACTCTTTGGCTATCCCTGTCATGCTTCTCAGAACATTCTATGTATTCCATGGTTCCCCAACTGATATAAAAAATGATTAAAAATATATTATAGTAAGTCAAATATGAAACTTAACTTCGTCACTACATCAATAGCAACAAAGACTAAATAGTACGTTGAGAGCATTAATCTCAGTGTCTCATTTATGTGCTAGATGTCATAGTCAGTTTGAGTTTAGATGAGTTCTAGTTAAGTCTTACTCCTTATATTATTTATATTATTTCTTATTGCGCATTTCTAGTTTTGAGTTTATTCTTATTCAATTTTTTCACCCCTACAATCTCTCTCATTGTATGAGAGTGCAGGGTTGCATAAGACTCATTGAGAGAAACATTTGAGATTTGTGTGTTCATACTGAGAAAGCGCATAAAAATAGAGCAATATGGCAACAGAGGGAAAGGTGACGCTCACTAGTGCAAGCTTGTTGTGAGCTTGAGCAACAAACCAATTCCCCTAGAGAGACCAGCGCCAGGGAATTCCATAGCAAAGTTGAGGGTGTGAGAAATAAAAATTTTAAAATAAAATAAAACCATGAAGAGACGACAAATTTCACCCCATAAGTTCAACAGTTTCTCATTTTTGGTCTAACACGTGGCTCTCTTTATTGGAACGAGTGACAAAATCATATTAAAAATGGTAAAAAAAACTGAGCCTCCAATGAAAAATGAGTACATACACTCAAACTCTTGTTTAAATGTGATTTTTTACAAAGGAAGTTTCATTCTCAGATAAAAAAAGGTCTATTAAAAAAAACAAGGGGATCATTTTCATAGTGGGGTTTATATGAACATTTCGTTGACATCTCAACAGCCTAAGCTTTAGGGTGGTAATGAGAATTGACTCCATGACCTCCCAATGGTGTTAATTGAGCTAAATCTAGGGGCTATTTTTTTTATTAAATTAAAATTTTTTTTATTTAAATAAATTATTTCTTTGAAAAATGATTTATTTGAGTTTAAAAAAAGGGTCATGACCACTTTTTAAGCAACAAATTCAAAAAATCATTTACCAAAGACAACGATTCTACTTGGAAAATATCATGAATTATGGTCCTTATGGTTGAATAATTTTTTGGAAGCCAAATATTGTTGGGATACACTATAGAACAACTAAGTAGAGCCGACCCAAGAAGCATTAGCATCCATGTAAAATAATCATAGGAATGCAACTAAGGAATTGAGAAAGTAAGAGCACTGAGTCAAATGTTAGATGCAAAATTCCATTGATGATTCAATCTTCGACAAAATAACTAGTGTGGCAATAGAAAAAGAGGCTTGGGATATTCTCAAAGTTTCATATTAGGGTAATGATATAGTTAAGACTCTTCAATTATAGACATTGACGACTCACTTTGAAACACTAAATATAGCTTAATGGTGAAATAATTGCAGATCGAAAGGTCAATAAAAAGGTCCTCCGAAGCTTGCCAAAGAAATTTCAAATGGTTGTAATAGTGATCCTCGAGTTGAAAGATATTACAACTCTATTATATATGAGTTCACTGGATCACTTATGTCACATGAAACATGACTTAACCTGGGAGAAGATTCCATGGAACAAGCTTTCCAGGCACAAGTCCCTCTTGGAAGAGGCAGAGGTAGAGGATATAGAGGCATAAGAAAATGAGGTAGAGGAAGAGGTAGATCTACATAACATCATCATGCAACACAACGAATAAAGGAATCAAGATCCTCACAAAACCAAGAATAGAGAAGTAGAAAAGGGAGAAAAAAATATAATGTATAGTACTATTAATGGAAGAAATTTAGACATTATCAACATGAATTTCGAAAGAAACAATAGGATCAACAAAGAGGAAATGTCCATATCTCCATAAATGAAGGGGAATCCTATGAAGCCATGTTTCTTCTTGTCATGTTTCCAAAGAAAATCATAGTGAAGACCTTTGGCTACTAGACAATGGTTATACAAATAATGTGACATGTAATAAAAATATGATTTCTTGCATTTATGCTTCCATCAAATATGAAATTACCCTTGGTGAAAATTATTTTATAAAATTTGAGGGGAAAGGTATTGTGCCTATTCTTACTAAACAAAATTATCAGAAAAATATACATGATGTTTATTAAGTTCCACATTTAAAGCATAATCTCATTAGTTGATGGAACATGTCTATGATGTAATATTTCAATGTAAACCTTGTTATATTTATGACAAAGCTTCAAACAAAATAATTTTATCCAAGGTCGAAAAAACCAAGAATATAATGTTTCTTTTGACCCTTATAATTACAATCTCCCACAACCATTTTCACGCAATGCTTTAAAGATAGATGAGTAAAAAATATAGCATTCCAATATGGTCATATTTCCTTTAAGAGTCTTATTATTCCCCAAAAAAAATCTATGGTCACTAGTCTATTTGTTGTGAATAAACAAGTTTGTCAATGTGAAATTTGTATTGCACTTGGAAAGCATACAAGAGATAGCTTTTGCACATTTTCCATTAGAGAAAAATAACACTTAGAAATAGTCCACATATATTTTTGTGGTCCAATAAAAACACAATCAATTTGTGGTAGCCTTTATTTTCTCACATTTATTGATGACTATAGCAGGAAAATATGGATTTATTTTCTTAAAAATAAGTTCTATACTTTCTCAAGCTTCAAAAAGTTCAAAGCAGAAGTAGAAAAGCAAAGTGGAAATATTTCGAAAGTACTCATGTCATACAGAGGAGGATAGTACAATAACAAACATTTCACAACATTTTTTCGACAACAAGGCATCATTATGTAGAACAAAACCATATACACTCCACAACCAAATGGAGTAGCAGAAAGAAAAAACTAAACACTCATGAATATGAAAAGATACATGTTTCACAAAAAGGAGTTTTTCAATGAGTATTAGGGTGGATTTTTTTCTATTGCAATATATATTCTCAATAGATATCAAATATCTAGTTTCAAAGATATAGTACCTCAAGGGACTTGGGATGATAAGAAGCTGAATGCATCTCACTTTCAAAAATTTGGTTGTGTAAAATTTGCACATGTCATAGAAGCTGCGAAAGAAACTTAATGAAAAAAGTGAAAGTTCTATCTTTATAGGCTACAATGAATAATTAATAGCCTACATCCTCTACACTCCACTCACCAAGAAATTTATGGTAAGTAGAGATGTTAATTTATTTGAAAATAAATGTTTCTGTGAGAAAATTGATGACCCTTCAGATCAACATATTCATCCACCAAGGTTGCCAAGATTGTAGGTACAAAAATAGGCACACCATTCTGAAAGTGGTACTTCTTCTAGTAGTGAATCCAACTATGAATCATCATCTTTAGAAGATAATTAAAAAACTAATAGCATCAGGGATATATATGAGCAGGGGCATGATTTTGATCTATGATTTTAACATTTTTATTTTCAACCAACCTGCTTTCAAAATGAATTAAAAGAGAAATATTGGGTTGAGGTAATGAATCATGAAATTATATTCATAAATAATAACAACACTTGTGAAATGGTTTTATTTTCAAAAGGAAAAACCAAGAATGGTGTCAAGTGGCTCTACAAGAACAAACTAAATGGAGAAGGAAAAACATAGAAACATAAGGCAAGGTTAGTTTCCAAAGGGTTATCTACAACCTGGCATATATTATGGACAATTTTTTTATCAGGTAGCAAGGTTAAATATAGTCAGGAATATTTTGCCACTATAGCTCAAAATAAATGGCAAGATTTTCAACAAGATGTCAAATATGTTTTTTTTAAATGGCATATTGGAGGAAGAGGTTTATGCTAATAAACCACCTAGTTTTGAAGTTCCAAGACAAGAACCTAAATTTTATAAGTTGAATAAATCATTATATGGCTTGAAACAAGCTCCTCGATCTTGGTACAATCAAATTGAATCTTACCTCATCAAAAGTGGACTTCACAGACGCAGCCACAAGTCAACAATTTATACAAAAAATCAGAAAAGTAAATTTATCATTGTTTTCCTTTACGTTGATGACTTTCTCTATACAGGTAATCTAATGTTATAAGAATCCAAATTTTCCACACAAATAAAATATGACATGATTGATATTGGCATCATGAAGTATTCCTTAAGAATTGAAATTCAACAATATGTGAATGGTATTTTTTTCTCTGAAAAAAAGAATGTCACTGAAATCCTGCAAAAGTCATTACAGAAACTTTGAGGTCTAAATAGGCCTCCTAAGAAAAATGAACCACGAAAATAAACTTTACAAGAAGGAATGCAATTCAAGATGATGATGTCAACCATGGGAGACAATTCACCTTTTTTGGAGTAAAAATGTAAAAAGTTTAAAAAATAATAAAATAATAAAACTACTTTTTCAACTCGTATTTTCAACTTATCTCCCTATATGGCTTTACTCAAATTTCAAGTGGGGGTACTCATTGGATGCAAAATTTGATTATTCATCCAAGCAGTATCCATGTTCCATACTTTTGATGGACCCAGCGGCACGAAAAATGAGAAATACATCAAAAAACGTGATTGCAATCACACTTTTCATGTAGCAAGGTCCATTAAAAGTATGAAAATTGGGCACTCTTTGGATGAGGAATCAAATTCTGCATCCAATAAGGGTTGCCGCTCGAAATTTGAGTAAACCCATAGGGTGATTATTTGAAAATACGAGTTGAAAAAGAAGGTTTTTCTTTTTTTTCCTCTAAAATTTGATAATGTAATGTAATATTATTTTATTATTTCCACAATTATTTTATAATTTCCTTAAGAGGTCCATTTTAGACCTCAAAATTCCCCTAATGTTATAATGATCAACTACAAATGAGTTGACACTCCAATTTCTCTAGGCAGCAAGTTGAGCAAACAAGATGAAGGACTATCAATTGATTCTACTTTATATAAAAGTATAGTTGGTATTCTCTTGTATCTCATTACAACTAGACTAGACATCATGTTTGCAGCTAGTTTTTTTTCCATATTTATGGCATCAACCAAGAATTCTCATTAGAAAGTTGCAAAAATAATCTTAGGATATGTTGTAGGGACATTAGACTGTCTCTTATTCTACAATAATTCTGAATATTTCTCACTCTAATGCCACACAAATAATGACTATGCATACAACTTGGATGATTGAAAAAACACACCAATATACGCTTTTCACTTGGAAACGAATACTATTTCATGGGCATCGAAGAAATAACCTATAGTTTCAATATATTTTGCAGAGGCAGAGTATGAAGCTCCAACTTTAGGAGCTTGTCAAGAAATATGGCTGAGAATATTATTGAATGATCTTTCACATGTTAAAAACAATCCAACTCTTATTTTTTGTGATAACATAACTTCTATTTCCTTATCCAAAAATTATGTGTTTCAGAAAAATACCAAACATATTGACATACTGTTTCACTTCATTTGAGAACTTGTCAATAATGGAGAAATAATTTTTTATTTTTGCGGATCATGAGATCAACTTGCAGACATTTTTACAAAACCATTGGGAAAACTATATTTGAATTTTAAAGATAACACTTGGGCATTCTAAGTTACAATAATGGTAACATTTAAGATTAGGAGGGGTTGTTGAGAGAATTCATATCCCTGTCTCATTTATGTCTAATAAGTGTCATAGTTAGTGTGAGTTCAATTCAGTTAGTTGAATTTAGTTGAGTTCTAGTTGAGTCTTACTCCAATTATTTATTGTTGGTGTTCCCTCGTCTCCTAAATAATCTATTTAGTTGTTACTGAATTATGAGAAGAGCTAGTTCGCTCCATTTATAGTTTTGAGTTTATTATTGCTCATGTTTTCTTCCTCTGCAATATTTTTCATAGTGTGCATGTATGACAAAAAAAACAATCAAAAGTAAAAACATTGACAGGAGGAAGAACTATTGGGTAGGGATTGAGGTGTGTACTTGGAAGATACCATCATCTTTACATGCATGTTGCATTTGATGGACTATTGTTGTTTTGTTCTGTTACGACCATCCAAATATTTTATGTCTATCACATAATTCTCTCAGAGTAAGAGACCTTAGACATATGTGGGCGGTCATGGGAAGGCGTGATATATTTTTCATGCACCTTAAGGTTGATAAGCTTCTGAATAACACTATTGAGATATTGGGTCTACACATCCATTATAGGATACATATTCCTCCAATGCTTATGTGCAATATGTGATATGGGAGTTAATAGAATTGAGATAAATTGGCCAATATGTGATGTGGAATTTATAGAGTTGAGATACATTGGCCGATAGATTGAATTTTGATCACTTAAAAAGTGAGAGTATAAAATTCTCATTAAATATCATAATATTTAAATTCAATAGTGATCGTTGAAAATCAATCAAAATATTGACTTTGAAGAAGTAGATGAATCCAAAACCCAAGTGACTTATGAAATTCTGTTTTCCCAGAAAGCCAAGTGACTTATGAAATTCTCATTAGATATTATGAAATTTGTATTATTTATTTCCATCATTTTAAATTGCAGTGCGAAATATTTTCTGTGAGATTTGATTTTATTTTTATAAGAAAGTCATGATTGTATAACATTTCTCATCATACCACACACAATGCTTACTTGGTTTTAAATCTTAAAAAAAAAATTAACTCAAATGAATTGATATAATTTTTATTATATATTTCTGTTGGAATTGTAATTAAAAATATATTTTAAATATAATTTTATTTTTATTTTTTTTATATTTATATATTTAAGCAACAACAAGATGATTTTCAATTGGAAAATATTTGAAAGTAGAAAGAATTATTAATTTTAATATATATTTTTTATTGAAATCGTAATTAAAAATAAAATAAAATTTGATATATATATAAACCAAAAACCCAAAATCATATTATAACTTGAAATTTTTATTTTTAGAATTTTTTATCCATATTTTTATCTACATAATACACTAATCTTGTAATTAATTAACTAGCAGTTTCCTCAAAAGGTGAAAAGAGAGGCTGATAGGATTTTTAAATCAAAAAAGTTGTACAAGAAAATGGAAATTGATACATCAAGTTTTTTTTTTGTTTTTTTTCCTTAAGTTTATAATATGTAACTATATTAGAGTTGTTTAACAAAAACATTCTCCAATGTCATTACGACAACATCGTGAAATACTGTAACAACATGATCCTTGCATGTTGTAAATTTATGAATGAAATAATAAAATATTAATAATAAATTTATGAATAGAATTAAAAAATTTAATTTATACTTTAATGAATTGTAGGAGAAATATGTCGGGACGAAAATAAATGCTACTACAGGGGGTGCTTAATTGGCCAAAACCACTGCAACATAGAAGCAAGGCTTGAAGAAATACCCTATGAATGTAAAAGTCTGTCCATTCACCTCCAATTACTTAACCGATTTAGTCAAGAAAATACTACAACGCATGATAACCAAGTAGAAAATCCAGCACATTTCAGAGGGTTGTGTGCTCCACTTCTTACAATGGCATAGCAGAAAGTTATGGTCGATTGTCGTCTTCATAAAACCTCAATAATATCACCACTGCAAAGAATGCATGTTTTCATTCAATAGGAACAAATGTAATTGAAATGGTAAGTTGTTCCCATTTATTGTAGATGTACTACAGCCACAAATTGTCCAACATTTTTTGACTTTGATAAAATAGAATCCTAAAACTCCAGCCTCCCGGCACAGCTTGTCCAGCATTTTATGACTTTGATAAAACAGAATCGTAGAACTTCGGCCTCCCGCCACAACTTGTCCAACATTTTATGAATTTGATAAAACAGAATCCTAGAGCTTCGGCCTCCCACCACAGCTTGTCCAGCATATTTTGACGTTGATCAAACGAAATCCTGGAACTTCGGCCTAAAAATATGCTGAAAGATGCAAGTGGAGAGCAGGCTACTTAAAAATTTGTGGACACATGTTAGCTGGAGAGGAGAAGTTTTGAAGAAACAAAAAGTGTATTGATTCATAAGAAAAGGCTTATCGGCCTAAATATAAAAATGTCTTGGATATCAAACAAATAAACTTTTCTTCAATAATTAAGTAAAATGGTAATTTCATGTCAATGGTATAGCTAAGTTTGGAATGTTAAAGTATTCTTAATTACACATAGCAAAAATTAATGGTGTGCCAAATGAAGTAGTGATATACGTTCAATGTTAGATGTTATTATGGAATTAAAAATGATTAAGTAATATTTCAGGATAAAGGTTAAAATATAAAATTGTCTTGGATATCAAACAATTAAAATTTTATTTAATAATTAAGTAAAATTATAATGTGATGTCAATGGTATAGCTAAGTTTGGAATATTTTATTAACATGAAATTTACATAATATTTTAAAATTTAAAATCAAATTATATAAATAAATAAATAATAACATTAAAACATTGCAAAATAAATTGATATAATTTCACAAATTATAATTATATATTAAAAACCAGTTACCCACATATGCTCATAGCCTCATTGTAAGGTATTTATGGTATTTCCCTAAAATTTTGGGTTTCCCAGATGTCCCCATGTGTGTTTCTCCAATTCCATGGAAGCTTGGTGGAACTTAGGATATTGTGCATACTGTGTGTTGTATTATGCCAATCCCTTGTTGATTTACCATTAACTACCCACTTGAACTTTGATGGAAATTTGATCTAAGGTAGCGGGATTGGAAATCAATGGAAGGTTAAGGAGCATAACCAATTTTCCTTGCGTAATTTTTACAAAACTTGATTGGTCTAGTGATGGTCAACGCATGTTGGAAAGTGGGTAACATTTTGGTTATTTCCATGTCAAACCCCCTCGATGAAAGACTGTAACTTAAGGGAATCAAATTTGATACAACATGGCAATAATGTTTGAACTATAAATTGAATTTGAAAATATATTCAAACTCTCTGCATGCCAGGTGTTGGCGGTGAGGGAAATCTTCTCAGAATTAATGTAAAAAAACTCGTACTAGATCAAAATTCTATGTTCATGTTATATCCAAACTTTAAATTGATATGGATGCTAATGGTTGGATGATTTATTGGTATTTGGCTATTCTGGAGTTCACAATTCACTGCTTGAATATAGTGTTTTATAAATCTCTTCCTTGCATATGCTATCAGGTTTATAAGCTTTGAATTTTTGCCTAGTTAAAAATTATCACTCTATGAATAGATGTTGCAGGCCTAATTTTGTAGAATGAAAATAAGCCAAATTTGATTGGTGCTATAAAGACTAGAGAGAAGCCAATCACAGTGAATGAAAATTAAATTTTTTTTCAAGAATGTAAACATAATAAGGATATATGGAGCATAAAAATGGTGTAAGTTGTACACATATCCTCGCAAATTTAGACAATACATTCAATTCTCGAACCTACTTAAAGTTATAAAGATATATCTTACATGTGAACAAAATGATATGCCTGATAAATTCACCTAAAGAATCTAGAGATAAACAGGAAAATAGTGTGAAGAAAAACAAAAACTTCAATGGGATTTATATGGAGTGCGCATTTTGACCTACTCATTTAGAGTCTGAACCTGTGTTGGGGTTATAGATGGGATGTTGGGCAATACCCATGAAATCATGGTTGAGTTGAAGTTGTTTGGAAGGGTGCAGACACATATCCAGTGCTAGCAACATTTGACCCCGTCGTGGAATGTTTAGTCTCTACATTTGCAACTCGAACTGAAGGATCATTTTGCTAAGAGCTAGCAACTATGTCACTTTTAGACCCCAATTCCTTGAAGGTTTTACTAGAGATGCCTTCTTGCTAATGTCTTTTCCATCTTTGGAAGACTCTCTTTGTTCCAGTGCATTATAACTGATGAAGCACAAAATAAACCACCAATTAAAAAAATGTTACCTTTGACATGTAAATGATTATTCCTAGTGTAATTCCATAAAATCTAGAAAGAACTGAAAAACAAGAAAAGAAACAAATAAATAAGGTAGCTATTCATGAATCCACCATTTACCAAATCACGGTATCTCTTTAACCATTACATGAATTCTAGTTTGTCGAGTGGGCGAACCTTTTAGTAGTGTGTTAACATAAATTTACCACATGAAACCTCATATTACATCCATCTTTATGTCTTCCTAAAAGTGATAAACAAACTAATCCCTTCCTTGTATTCCCATTCTACTAACAAAGATAACACCATGCATATATCTAGCATGGTATGCATATCTAGCATGGTACTATAAACATAGTTGTCATGGATGAGAGACTACATTAACTATAAAACACAAGAGAGCACAACAATAAAAAAGTGTGGAATGGGAGCACTTGCAATAATACATAAAGCATAGAAAACGGTGTCCCTAAAATGTTTAGCCACAACTAAAAGAAATGGAAACACATGAAAAGAGATAGTCATTAACACAACTTGATGAAGATGTAAAATATGCATACAAATTTCTGAAATATGCATACATTTAAAATGCCCACTACTTCTGTGATAACAATCAGTAGAGTGGCTCCCCATTTAGATCAGGTGAAAATAGGTTAATTCAGAATGTGAATTCATAAAAGTCAATAGATAATTGGAGCTCAGAATATTAATGTTGTATGGAGGACTTATACAACCCAATTGTAGTATGAAATCATTAAAGCTACTTCGGTATCCTTAATTTCTATTTCTTCTTTAATTCATAAATCGAGCCCATCTATAATCTTAACCGAGCATAAAAATTATACGATCCATCTTGCCATACTTTTAACAATTATCAAGTCAAGCCTCTATGCATGTGGCTTCTTTGAAAGTAAAAAACAAAGAAATTTACATGCAGATAATAATTCGTTCTTCAATCTTATATTATTATCATGAAATGCAGAAAATAAAAAATTGTTTCTGGAGTGAGCTCTGTAATTCTAACTTTTCTTCCATCATTTTCCTTCGAAACCCCATTCTCACCAATTCAAAATGAAAACAAGATTTACATTCATGAAATCTTTCATTATAGCTACCAACTTATGATAAGAAAGAAAAATCTCTAGGAAAACTATACCTTGCTAATATTCACAGTCTTGAACAAGTCCTCCCACACTTTGTAGTTTTGAATCATCTCATGCTCTATCTTTGCCTCAAAATTGACTTGCAACCAAAGCCAAAAAAAAAAAACAATGATGTCAACAAATTTGTTATATCAAATCAAATGAAATTTTCTTAAAGGTTAAGAATCGAGACCTTGTGCATGGGAACCACACTAGGGTGTAGAACATCCATAATTTGACATTGAACTGCTCTAGAAGCAGCCTGCAAGAAACTCGAATAAGTGACTTTTTCATTCTCTTTTTAAATATCTGAAAATAAGGAAAAGAAAAGGGTTGGTGTTTTCTTCACAAAATAACGGTAACTGATATGAGATGGAAAAGCTCAGTTCTCAAACATAACTTCCATGCTTTGAATAGAGAGACCCAAATTTCCAACCATCATTTTCTGCTTGAAATTTCATTCTTAGTGAATCTAGCGACCCAAGGCACTTCTCAAATCACTCTTTTAAAAGGATCGAACAAATTCACTCAAAAAACTAGGAATGGATGAACTATAAAGATACATTTCTCTATTTAAGCATGCCCTAAAGAAAAGGCATCCCTAGTCAAAAGGAATTTTTAACCAATCTTAGCTAAAGTTATGCATTGGCCTCTCAAACCCCAAAAATGAAAATAAAGGAACTAGCTTGCCCCTCACTATTGAAGTAATCGAGAGCAGAGCATTTTATAGGAAACATTAGCAGGGCTATTTCGGTACCCTTAATTTCTATTTCTTCTATAATTCATAAATCAAACTCACCCTTATAGAAATAAAGTCCATCTCTAATCTTAACCAAGCATAAAAACTATATGATCCATCTTGCCATACTTTTAACAATTATCGAATCAAGCCTCTATGCATGTGAATTCTTTGAAAGTAAAAAAAAAAAAAAATCGAGTGAGCTCTGTAATTCTAATTTTTCTTCCATCATTTTCCTTCAAAACCCC
The DNA here is from genome assembly GCA_034641835.2 of Pinus albicaulis. Classification (NCBI taxonomy): domain Eukaryota; kingdom Viridiplantae; phylum Streptophyta; class Pinopsida; order Pinales; family Pinaceae; genus Pinus; species Pinus albicaulis. The sequence continues at coordinate 838,704,194 of CM076581.1, read as the reverse complement.
ATTCTCACCAATTCAAAATCAAAACATATTTAAATTCACGAACTCTTTCATTATAATTACCAATTTATGATAAGAAATAAAATTCTCCAGGAAAACCATACCTTGCTAATATTCGCGGTCTTGAACAAGTCCTGTCGCACTTTGTAGTTTTGAATCCTCTCATACTTACTCAATATTTGCCTCAAAATTGACCTACAACCAAAGCCAAAAAAAAACATAATGATGTCAACAAATTTGTTATATCAAATCAAATCAAATGTTTTCCTTCGAAACCAATTCAAAATCAAAACAGAGTTACATTCACAAACTCTTTCATTATAATTACCAACTTATGATAAGAAAGAAAAATCTCCAGGAAAACCATACCTTGCTAATATTCATGGTCTTGAACAATTCCTGCCGCACTTTGTAGTTTTGACTCATATCATACTCTGTCTTTGCCTCAAAATTGGCCTGCAACTGAAGCCAAAAAAAACATAATGATGTCAACAAATTTGTTATATCAAATCAAATGAAATTTTTTCAAAGGTTCAAAATGGAGACCTTGTGCATGGGAACCAAGCTAGGGTGTACAACATCCATAAGTTGACATTGAATTTCTCCAGAAGTAGCCTACAAGAAACTCGAATAAGTGACCTTTTCATTCTCTTTTTAAATATCTGAAAAATAGGAAAAGAAAATGGTTTGTGTTGTCTTCACAAAATGGCGCTAACTGATTTGAGATGGAAAAGCTCAATGCTCATACAAAAATTCCATGCTTTGAATAGAGAGACCCACATTTCCAACCATCATTTTCTGCTTGAAATTTCATTCTTAGTGAATCCAACTACCTAAGGCACTTCTCAAATCACCCTTTCAGAAGGTTCAAAAAACTTCACTCAAAAAACCAGGAATGGATGAACTATAAAGATACATTTTTCTATTTAAGCATGCCCTAAAGAAAAGGCATCCCTAGTCACAAGGAATTTTTAACCAATCTCAGCTAAAGTTATGCACTGGCCTCTCAAACCCAAAAAATGAAAATAAAGGAGCCAACCTACCCCTCACTACTGAAGTAATCAAGAGCAAGACATTTTATAAGAAACACTAGTAGGGCTATTTCAGTATCTTTAATTTATATTTATTCTTTAATTCATAAATCAAAATCACCCTTATAGAAATCAATCCCATCTCTAATCTTAACCAAGCATAAAAACTATATGATCCATCTAGCCATACTTTTAACAATTATCAAAGCAAGCCTCTATGCATGTGGCTTCTTTGAAAGTAAAAAACAAAGAAATTTTGAGTGAGCTCTATAATTCTAATTTTTCTTCCATCATTTTCCTTCGAAACCCCATTCTCACCAATTCAAAATCAAAACAGAGTTACATTCATGAACTCTTTCATTATAATTACTAACTTATGGTAAGAAAGAAAAATCTCCAGGAAAACCATACCTTGCTAATATTCACGGTCTTGAACAAGTCCTACCGCACTTTGTAGTTTTGAATCATCTCATACTCTATCTTTGCCTCAAAATTGACCTGCAACCGATGCCAAAAAAAAAACATAATGATGTCAAAAAATTTGTTATATCAAATCAAAAGAATTTTTTTCCTTTGAAACCCCATTCTCACCAATTCAAAATCAAAACAGAGTTACATTCACGAACTCTTTCATTATAATTACCAACATATGATAAGAAATAAAAATCTCTAGGAAAACCATACCTTGCTAATATTCACAGCCTTGAACAAGTCCTGCCGCACTTTGTAGTTTTGAATCATCTCATACTCTGTCTTTGCCTCAAAATTGACCTGCAACTGAAGTGAAAAAAAAAACATAATGATGTCCACAAATTTGTTATATCAAATCAAATGAAATTTGTTCAAAGGTTTAGAATGGAGACCTTGTGCATGGGAACCACGCTGGGGTGTATAGTATACATAAGTTGACATTGAACTGCTCCAAAAGTAGCCTACAAGAAACTCGAATAAATGACTTTTTCATTCTCTTTTTAAATATCCTAAAGGCATGAAAAGATAAGGGTTTGTGTTTTCTTCACAAAATAGCGCTAACTGATTTGAGATGGCAAAGCTTAGTGCTCAAACATAGCTTCCATGCTTTGAATAGAGAGACCCAAATTTCCAACCATCATTTTCTGCTTGAAATTTCATTCTTAGTCAATCCAGTGACCCAAGGCACTTCTCAAATCATCCTTTCAGAAGGATTGAACAACTTCACTCAAAAAACCAAGAATAGATGAACTATAAAGATACATTTTTCTATTTAAGCATGCCCTAAAGAAAAGGCATCTCTAGTCACAAGGAATTTTTAACCAATCTAAGCTAAAGTTATGCACTGGCCTCTCAAACCCCGAAAATGCAAATAAAGGAACCATATTTCCCCTCACTATTGAAGTAACCGAGAGCAGGGAATTTTATATTCCTGCATTCCATTATACACAACAGAGTCGGGTCCATCAATATTGAAGCCGACAAGCAAAGCTTCTCAAGGTTTCTACAATTCTGTATAATCACGGTAAGAGCAACATCATTCAAAGGTGCAAAACAATTATAATAAACAAATTCTTTCAGCTTCTTGTTTGCAGCAGTAATACTTGCTATAGAAGAATATTGATGGTCACCTTGAGCCTTCTCTATTCGCAATACAATCAGATTGGATAACCCTAATAAATCCCTCCGTAGAATTGTTAATTACGCCACCATACAACAGTGAAAAGAACTCGACGATTGACTAGAAGATAGAGATATATCAGAGTTTATAGGAAATAGTAGCAGGAAATTTCACTAGAGAAAATAACAACTTAGTATATGTTAATCATAGAGGAGCTCGGTAGCCTAAAATAAATGTGTGTACACGTGTCATTTGGAAAGAAAAAAGGTAGATGAAAAAGTAAGTGTATTGATTCAAAGGAGAAGACCTATCGACCTAAATATTAATAATTTTAAATAAATGAACAAGAGAAATTGTCATTGCTTTCTAACTTATTAACTAATTAAATATCAAATATCAACAATGCATAATAAAATCCAAACGTTCCCATTAAAAATAATATGCAAAACATAATGTAGATAAACTCTTTCTTAAAATAAATATTAAAATATTTATTTATTTTTTACTAAATTTATTAAAAAATATATATATTATAAAATATTTTTTAAATAAATATATTATTCTTATATTTTAATGAAGTTTAATTCAACTATATAATTTTAAAATGAATTGTTTTTAGTGAATTTTTTTTGGAAGTTTTTCAGCTAGATTTTTTCAGTCAAATTTCTCTAAAATCTGGTAGGAATTCATTGAAATCAAAATCTTGATGGGTAACCCCTACACAATCAAAGTTCCATAGGGGTTTTTCAGGGCGTTGAATCCATATATATATAGGAAAAAAAACTAGTTTAAATAGCACAAATCAAGATTTCACCTCATTCTTTTTGTCTGAATTCCGACATAGGAAAATCCAAAAAGTCACACTAAAGACAAGTCCATTTTAAATTGGTAAAAAAAATTAAATTTATTTTCAACAATAAACTATATAAATAATATAATGTAAAGGTAAGTTTAACACATTTGTTTATGTATTGAGGGGTTTTCACAATGCATTATATTAGATATTTTTTTTGGGATTCAACTATGTTAATTAAATCATCCATCTATGACCATTTCCATGAGAGGTTGTCATAACTGAATAATTTCTCATGATTTTGAATAGTTCGCTTAGCTCTCATTGCATCAGGTGATGCTCAGAGGGGTGAAGAAGTGGGATTGAAACTAGTGAAATGAATCACATAGTGTCAATCATCACTTCGAGGGTTTGCACCCGATAACGAGGAATTCCAGGAAGTCACCCATCTGAGATCGCCTATGGCTCAAGTGTGCTTAACTGTGGAGTTTTACCCACAATCAAGCCCACATATATTGCTACCCTATTTGAAAAATCTTAGCACATATTGTGCCTCATGAACCATTCAAGTAAAGCTCCCTTCACTTTTTGTATTTAAGTATTGAGGAGTTTTCGCAGTGCATTATATTAGATATTTTTTGTGATGCAAGTGCGTTAAGTAATTCATTTATCTATGACCATTTCCATGACAGATAGTCGTAACTCACTAATTTCTCATGATTTTTGAATAGTCCACTTAACACTCATTGCATCGGGTGATGCTTATAGGGGTGAAGAAGTGGGATTGAAACTAGTGAAATGAATCACATAATGTCAATCACCACTTCTGGGACTTGCACCCAGTATTTTTTTTTTAATTATTTAAAATATTAAAGAATTTAAAATAATTTTTAAATTTCCCCACATTGGATGAGAATTCTCCATGTGTCAGAGAATGATGCAAGAGAGGAAAAGTGATGAAAGACACTACGAGGATAAGGTATTTATGGTAAGAGGTTCGAGGAATCACTAAATTTAGTTGATTTGTGTCATAATTGGTTTGCATTAAGATGCTCAGTAATCAATATTTGTGAGAACACCATCATGTGGGATGACCCCTTGGACACACTGGAATATTGCCACCATTATTTTAATCATAATGATAACAAGACATTTTGGGATATACTCATCTCTACTAGGATTTTCTCATTCATGAGGCATGCTTTGTGTAGAATTTTTTTTACCTTTTGAGGTATGTTAAGTTTCCAAGTTGCAATGGGCTCCGTGTAGGTGACCTCTCCCATTTATTCGGTTTCCTTCACTTACTATTTTATATTTTTATAGGGGTGTATAAATTTTGGTAGAATAGTTTATATGTAATGTCAGGGAACCCCTTTTTCACTACTACACTAAATAATTTTTAGTTAAATATAGTGGCTAGTTTATGGAAGCCCATACAATCAATTGTTTTCTAGAAGTCGAAATTCACTTTGGAACATTTTTCTTCTCCTAAAAGGGGCTATCAAAGTGGTATTCTCTCTAGAAAAGTTAGAGTCTCTAGTTTTCAGAAATGACTTTTGTGGAACAACTTACTATTTTGTGCTTCAACTCAGTGTTGGTTTACTTCCCAGGGTGTCCTAAGTTCTCCACCATCGGTCGTGGGTTCTTCCTTTCCTGTCTTATATAAGCTCGATCCACATTCAGTAACAATGGCGGGGGAAAAACCATACAAGTCCATGAGATAGATCAACCCAATCTGTTCCCAACATTTTAGGGAGGTATTCATTCTAATTTAGACTACCTTATGGATTTGTTGATAAACTAATTTCTCACAACAGGCAAGGGAAGTCATTTTCTTTTAATTGAGGTGGTTTGGGGGAGGTGACCAAAGTTGCATTGCACCAGCCCAAATTTTCCATGGGTAGAATGCGGTGGAGAAGGTCACGAGTAGGTACCACCCTTGTATCACGCTAGTTATCGAGAGAGAATTGGCCAATGTTTAGGAGGAAAGGCTAAAGAAAAAGAATATATAATATGGAGATGCTAGATAAAATTGGGGGTTTGGTGCTAGACACGAGTTGCATGTATACCAATAGACTTGATACCTCTGTACAATTGACATTTATTGGAAACTAATGATTGTTATGGAAAACGATATGCAGGAAAAAGGTGCAAGGTAACAAAAGAGTTAGGCCCACCTTGAGGACATTTAGAGGAAATTGAACAAACTTTTCTAGAAACTGAACATCCTAGTTGAACCCCTAGCTAACATTGTGTTTATGGAGATCAAGGTGGAATATGGACTATCAAAGGGCACTTAGGGGCATTCAACCACCAATTAACTATGTTCATGCATGGATTGATGTATATAATTGTTAGTCATGTTGTCTCTGGTTATGTATATCGCTGTTTTTTTATGTTTATTTATAGTATAATAGAAGTAGGATCAAGGCAACCTACCCCAATTTTTAATGTAACTACATTTTGGACAAGTATACATGCTATCCACTAGTACTTATGTTGTAATACAAAGGTCTCTTCGTTGGACGAATGAGTCAAACATCTTTGACCCATTGTGATAAGGCTAAAGGAGTAGGCTCCCCCACCCTCATGGAGTCTTGACTTTTCTATGTCATAAATTTCTCATATATTTGACTTGCGAACTATTAAATATACTCTTATTGTAATAATGTCAACTACTTGTTTGATCTTAAGCCCAACTAAAATTATTCTAATGAGTTACCAATTTAGCATAATCCCAAATTACTTCGAAAATTTTACAAATTCACTATGATAAAAAAAATAGAAAAAACCATAACTATAAAGTTATTTTAAAATAAATTTATTATTCTTATATATTTTTAATAAAATTTTAATTATATTATTTTATATCGATGAAATTTTTTATTTTAAATTTAAAAACAATATATATTAAAAGAGATTTGAATATACTTTCAGCAATCCTCCATCACAATTTTCTATAAAGTGAGCTGTTTAAAAGGTAATTTAAATCTCCATGATATGGAACTCGTAGATATTTCCTATTTGAGTGTTGTGGACAAATACTTTAATATTAAAGGAAACTGGTTTTGATTATTATATTGAATATTATTTTTTTTTTCTAATCATTATTTATATATTTTATTATTTACTAATTTTAGTTGTTAAGTTAATTATATATTGTAATTTATAAAAAAAAATTATAAAAAAAATAAATTTACATAATTTTATTGAGTAAAATGTGTTTTTCAAAATATTTTATAAAATTTTGTGTTATATGAATTTCAAAAATTATTATTATTATTTAATATGGTTTTTTCTTTAAGATTTGAATGTGGAGTTAGATTTTTTATTTTTTTAAACATTAGTTTCTTTGTTAAGTTACTGCGAGAAGGTTAGATTGTTATTTATTTTCATTTTTTATCTTGTAAATTTGTTCTATGTTATATCATGAAGGTTATGGTGAAGAAATTTATGGTTATGTGACTTTTTTTTTCTTAAATCAAATTTTAAATTTTTTATAACTTCTCACAAAATAAACTTTCTTTATACTAATATTATCTATGAATTATTATGGATATGCCACTAAGACAATTAGGACAATTAATGATTAGAAAATGTTTGACAACATATTGAAATTATAAAGTTAATTTTTCCATTAAATTTTAGATTTTTTATTAGTTGTTTTTTCCTTTCCCTTAAATAAATGGTGTAGCCAAAATGGTAGAAATAGAAAATAAAAGAAAATACATATGAATATTGTAAAGTTACTATAAAAATTAACCTTTCTTGCTAAACTTTATGAAGCATGTATGTATTACTTTTTTTTAATATGAATCTATAATATTTATAAAAAAACACATACTCTTAATGATTATACCCACTTAATTTAATAAAATCATCTAAACAAATATTTCAAAAAAAAAATGATTTTAAATATTAAACATAAAAAATATGTATTTATTTTAAATTATGAAATATTTAATCAATTTTAAATATAAACATGATTCAATGAAGTCATCAAATCAAATAATCCAATCCAAAGAATTTTAACTATTTAATATATTTCAAAAATATTTTTTTAAGATGAGAAATATGTATTTATTCATATATATTTTAAAACATAAATTTATATTGCAAAGAGTTTTAGGTAAAGTGGTTTAGTAAAGAATTTTTTTCCAATATGCATGTTTATTTTTAGATAGGACTTCAAAAAATTTAATCTAATTATCAATAATTATTAGGTGGATGATAGAGATTTAACCTCAAAATATTCTAGAATATTCATAATAGTATACACATCAATAGTTGAGATTTATTTTTAATGTAGTTATGTTTTTTTATCCTTTTAATTAAATTAATTAATTTAAAAAATGTCACATAAACAAGTTTCATATTGCTTGGATTTTTGGCTTGTGATATTGATAAACCATGGTATTAACCCAATATGACCTATTTGCAAATTATAAATCTTCATGGTAAAATGGAAGTAAATCTCCTTGATTAAGAATCTTGTTCCGTGTTCTTTTAAATATGTATATGTTTAAATTATATTAATATTTTTTATAATTAATAATATAATAAGTTAAAATAAAATTATAATTTAATTATTTTTTTATGTTCTTATTTAAATGTTTTTAATTTTTAAAAATTGAAATATATCATAAAGTAAATATTGTAATAATTATTATTGAATGATAAATATACATGTTTACCAACCATTTAATATATATCTATCCACTAATTAATATACTCAATCAATTATATAAATATATTATATTTTATTTTTTTAACTGAAATAATTAAATTTAATTAACTAAAAAACCATCTTCATTTCAAATTAAAAATATCACATATGTATATTAAAATTTGAAAATATCACATATATATTTTAATATACAAATATCTCATTTCAAATTAAAATTATTATATATATGTATAAATATTATAATATATATTTATACCTCCATTAAATTTGATTCCTTTTGCACATCATTTATTCCAAAATAAAATACATCCTGAGTAATATACATTAATACAAATTTTTAAGTAAATTTGATTCCTTTTGCACCTCATTTATTCCAGAGTAAAATACATCCTAAGTAATATACATTGATACAATTTTAAGTTATGTTACTTTAAATATTCAATCAATTAAAAATAATTACCTTTAAATTTCCCATTTAATAAAAAAAAATATAAACCAATTACTGCTGGCTTTTCAATTTCAATACATACAAAACCGTCTTTCAATTACAGAAATGCTTTTAAATATGTAAGGAAAAGGTGTATTGTGGAAGTATGAAAAGGGATGTGATATGAAATAACTTTACTCAGAAAAGCTCACACATATATACCATAGGTTTATAAAACTATGAAAATGAAATAACTTACTTTACTCAGAAAAGTTCACATATATATATACAATAGGTTTATAAAACTTATTAAGTCCACAAAAATATATATATATATATATATATATATATATATATATATATATATATATATATATATATGATGAGAGAGCTAAATCCATGAGGTGATTTACGTTATTTCAAATAATACCTTCATGGTGGGACGGGACGGGAAGCATATGCTAAATGCAAAGGCAAATTCTATTGAAATCCTTAACGGCTCTAATATACCAAACACCGGAACTAATTGTTCATTCGATCTTCATGAAACGATCTAGCACCTCTTTCCCTTTAATCCTTGGCTCCAGAAAGCTCCCGCGAACTCTTCAAACTTATATCCTCTGTACACAGCTGGCTGTTGTCCATCCACCATGCTTGCTGCAGGAGCAATAAAAGCATCGTTTCCAGGATTACAAAAAGTGGGAATTGATATGCGCGCACTGTCCATATTCGTTACTGCTCGATGCTCCACGCTCCTAAATCCCCCATTGCTCACAACCTGATACATTCAAATCAGATACTAATCAAATTAAATGAATACTACCAAATTATTGCATAGAAGAAAAACTAACTATATAGATCTGTTCGGTCATGCTAACCTGCAGCTGATCTCCCAAAAAGACCACTAACGCGTTCGCTATGGGTGCTACAGAAACCCACTTTCCATTTTTGAATATTTGCAGCCCATCAACATCGCTTTGCATCACCACAGTGATGGCACTTGGATCTGAATGGTTTGGTACACCAAAAGTGAGATCTGGGCTTGGGCATGGAGGATAATAATTTATATTCATAACTTGGGTATGATTCCCAAAAATATTATTCAAGTAATCGGACTCTAGCTCTAGAGCTTCCGAAATTGCAGCCAGCAACCATAATATCAGTGCTCTCACATCACCAGCGTACTTGCCCGCAATATCTCTGTAACAAAAGGTCAAGTCAAACCAGTTACACTTTTACCTAGGGGGTGAAGATGAAAATGATTTTAAATTACATAGTGGGTGACATTAAAGATGAAAATTTTGTGATTACCTGTAGGCTGCAGGTTTTTCAGGCCAAGAACCGATGACTTCTTCTAGAGGATGACAAGGCTGCGTGAGATAGTCCACCCAGTTCAGAACCTCGTCTTTGCTAAGGTTGAAGCTTGTAAATAGGCGGACTGGCTGATTTACGTCCTCTGAGTAGAGGCATGCTCGGTCTTCCACTGGCATTTCGTAAAACTCTTTGGCTATCCCCATCATGCTTTTCATGACGTTCTCTGGAACGCCATGGTTCACTATCTGATATCAACAAAATACAATAATATAAGATAGTCACTCAAATATGAAACTTAACGCAGTCACTATATTAATACCAGCATGGCAATAGAAATTTATGACAACAAATCAACCATTTAGTATAAAACAATTATGAGAAAAACAATTATGAGAGGAGGGAGAATTGTTGGGTAGGGATTGAGGTGTGTACCTGGAAGAAACCATCCTCTTCACATGCACGTCGGATTTCATGGACTAGTGTCGTTCTGTTAGGGCCATCCAGGTCTTTTAGGTCAATCACAGGGATATTCTCAGAGTAAGAGACGTCACACATCTGTGGGCGTTCATGGGGAGGCACGATATATCTGTCCTGCACAGACAGGTTGTTAATTCCATTGGACATGAGCTTCTCAATAGCTCTACTGAGCTCTTGGGTCTGCACATCCATTGTAGTAGACATCTTCCTCCAATGTTGATGTGCCAATGTGTGATATTGATATTGAATTTGGGAATTTATAGAGATTAGATAGTGTGGCGAGTGGATTGACGTTACCGCGTTTGAGTATTGAGATTTGTCGAGAACGCAAGTGGCTTATGAAATCGTCATGAAATACCATATGATTGGTTTTTGGAAGAGGTCGTCTCATATCAATAATTGTTAAGAGATTTTGACTTTGACTATGGTTTTTTAAGGAGGTCGTTTCACATCAATATTTTTCTAGAGATTTTGAGTTTGGCTATGGAGATTCGTTCAAAACCCTAGTGGCGTATGAAATTCTCATTAAATATTATGAAATTGGTTTTTAACAGAAGTCGTATAAGATCAATAGCTTTTAAGAGACACTGTGGGAAAAAATAATTCGTCAAGGCAACATCACGCCTATATTACGTAGGGTTGAGATCGCAACATCTGCCTGTATTACTTATTACATTATGATGTCAAATGCACAGAAGTGGTGAAACTCTATCATTGCTAACGTGCTCCATCAGCATTTTAAATTTTAGCGAGGAAATCATGTGATTTTTTAATTTTTTTTTTAAATTTAATGAAAAATTAATTAAAATAAATATTGATTATTATTATATTTGTTATATTTTAAATTGTAATGAAACCATAACATTGCGTAGGGCTTCCCTCACCATGTTAGATTGCGAAAGAAGACAGATAATGTGATGTGATTTTTTTTTTATTTGTTTTAAATATATAAAAATGGGTCAATATTTTAATTTATTATATTTTAAATTATAATGAAATCATAATAATTTTTATATTTAGGGTTTGGAGTATGTTTTAAGATTATTTTTGCTTGGTTCAGAATTAGTTTTAATTAGATATATGGAAATAAATTAAAAGTTTAAAATCTAAAGGTAATGGAAGTATATCTTTTTACATATCACTAGCAAATAATTTTAGGGAGCTTGGTTTTCCTTAAACAACAATAATAATTGATTAGCCCATAATAGCTGTCCCAATATTAATTTAATAACTACTTTATGATAAATTTTACCATTGTTGAAAAATCAACTACCTAATAATAAATTTTCCCATTGTTAAAAAAAAACCTCTCATTGTTCCCCATGATCACCATTTTAAATGTATGTGGGAAAAATACCACAATTCATAGCATTATTTTAATCTTTATTTTTATTTTTTAAAAATAATTTTAAAATTATTGTTAATTTAAATAGCTATTATTTTTTTATATATTTTTATCAACTATTTAATATATTCTTAATTGTAATGGTGAATTAAATTTAAGTAGGAAGATTTTGTTAGGATACATCTAGTTTTAAAAATGATTAAGGTTTCAAACTTTGTTGCCATACATAGGATACAAACTCTTAGGTGATTTTAATGGCTTAGATATTCATACTTACGCAAAATCACAAACATTTTTCTGTAAGAGAGAGGAATCATAAATTACACCATATTAGCTTGAGAGGAGGTTGATTCCAGCCACTACCACTACACCTGCTTACCTAATACTACAATGACCATCAACAAAGATCATCAATTATAGTGCCCATAAAAGCGAATTTCCACATCACCATAGTTTTTTCCACTTAGAAGATCAAGAAATTTAGCAGTATGACAAATATTTTGAAAATTATAATAAATTTAAATATACTATGGATAATATAAACAATTTAAGAAAATGATTTTTATTTTTAACCATTTTAAGATGACACATTTGAAATAATTTTTATACATAAGTCTTTTGGAAATTAACCAACTCATAATAATTAATTTCCAAATTCACTAACTTTAAAATAATTAATTTACCAACGTTATCAATAAGGAAAAAAAACAATACCGTATTTTACTTAAAAATATTCATTTTAATATATCTTTCACTTTATATAATTTAAATATTATTACATATTATTATTAATTAAGCCATTCCATATCATATCTATATCTACATATATGTACTCCAATCATTTTAGTAATTCCTCAATCATTTTTGTTATAATAAAAATAATAATTAAAATTTTATTAATATTTATATTTAAAAATTAATATATAATTTAGGATTATATTTAGTTAAATGTAATATATATATCACTAGATTAAAATTGTTAAACATATTATTATTATCACATCTAAGACTTTTATGATTCATAGTGGTGGTGGTGGTGGTGGTGGTGATGGTGATGATGATGATGATGATGACGATGACGATGACGATGATGGTGGTGGTGGTGGTGGTGGTGGTGGTGGTGGCGGTGACGGTGACAATGATGATGATGATGATGATGATGATGATGGTGATTTTCAATGATTTTAATAAATATTTATATTATATTAATTTTTAAAAAAAATCCCCTTATGGGATGGCATTCAAGAAAAAGGTGTTGCAGGCATGTTGTCACTGCCCTACCTCGCTAATGAGCTAGGGGACATGGAAGTGTGCCGTAGGCGATCTTAAGTGGAGACATATGCACCCACTATGAGGCATACCTTTGTGCATATGAAGAGATAACGACATGGAATATGTGGTTTGTCTAAGGAGCTTAAGCATGTGGAGCACATGATTACAATGGATATTTTCATGATGTTCCATTTCTCAGCATGTACAAAGGAAACTGTGATGGGAAAGAAATACCAATGTTCAACAAAGATGATTCTTGTAGTGGAAGAACCTCGCCCTAAATAGCTTTAGGACGTAGGAAGACATGAGAGAATTATAGCATGGTGGAGCAACCAACCCAGTTGAGTGCACACCAAGGGGAAAGGGATGTTTTCCTCCAGACTTGATGGGTTCATTTACAAATAGTTAAAATTGTGTAGTGCTTCAGTATTCTCTTTCTCCAATTATTTTGGTTAACCTGCATAGACACGAGTGGGGAAATAGGCAAATATAGGAATCCATAGTTGTTTCTCTCTTATCATTGGTAGTATTTGGTTACCTATTCTCTTTGGTGTTTGTAGTGGAATAGGGTCCTTATCTTAGCTAGTGATTAGTGGTATACGTCATGGTTTCTTTTATTCAAAGGAGGATATGATTTCCTCTTTCATACAATGGCTCTCGATTTGTATTTTTCTTATAGTTGTGCTACAATGATTGCATGGATATTCTAGTGGTTTTTATTTCATCGTTTAGATTGGGGTTGGGTGAGATGTTGGGGATGGGGATGTTTTAGTGTTAATATTGGTGGTGCCTCCCATTTTCAGTAAGTGGTTAGGATTCATTCCAATCTCCTTGGATGTGTGTTATTATCTGAGTGGTCCTTGTGTAGTGAATATATGGCTAGGAGGTGGATGGTTCTTTGATGGATGGGGGACTTTAGCCTTGATTTTGGTGGTGATGTTCTCCTCCAGAAGGTGTCTTGAGTTCTTTTTTTAGCACTTGGATTTATTTTGTTGTCAGCTCGACATTATTGATGGTACCCATGTAGTTATGAGATTTGGATTCGGGTGGATTCTTGGTGGTGGAGGGTAATTGGTTTGTTTATACTCCTATACTATTTGATTGTAGTGAAGTAAATGCCTATCTTTTCCCCATGCCAACCATATCTTGTCCCTTAGCCCTTATAGTTTACAATCATATCGATTATTCATTTTTCTACCTAGATAGGTTGAGTCATGGTTCAAATCGGGGAATCTAGTTGATTAGTCATCTATGTCGTGATAGAGGGATTGTGTTAGAAGGTGGTTTCCTACTATTGAGAGGGGTCCCAACATGGTCATACACTAATGAACCACCATATAGAATATTTTTCCTCTCGTTACGGGGAGCTCATTGTCAGAAACCCCATCCCACCTATCCTCTAGTGGGACTAGATGCTGCTGAAAATCCAACTCCTCTAGTTTTATCAAAGGAATGTGATACTGAATATGTATATATATATTTAATTTCACTTAAATACATTCTGCCAATACTATCAAGATAGCTCACCTTTGAAATCACACTCCAATACCCATAATCCTATGTGTTGATCTGAGATTGATCCAGGTGGATATTGGTGGTCACCCGCCTATTCCACTTGGGGCTCCACCATTGTCTATTTCAGTTTTTCAGTTTCGGCACAGTTTACTATTTTTAGCAGTTTTTCGGGTCCTAAACTTCCGGAGCCGTTTTGAGGCCCTAAACGACGTTTTTTGGGAAAATGGAGGGCAACATGGGTCCATGGACCCATGGGTCCATGGACCCATGTTGCCCGTTCCAAATTTGTAGTCCTCGGATAGATCTTTCTAACGAGGTATGGTACGCGTCAAACGGAGATCGTATGCCAAAGTTACGCCCCTGGGAAGTTGAAACACCAATCTACCCAAACGGGGCCCATAGTTTTGGCGCTTCATCTCCTAGGGTTAGGGTTTTGGCTGTTTAGGATTTCCCATTGTTTCTAAATGATAAATAGGTCCTCGAGCCTCATTGTAACACAGTTCAGAGGCCTGTAGCCGCCACATCTCTTCTCAGAGATAGCTACCAGCGCCCTAGCTAGTTTTATTTCCATTCTGTCTGTAAGCAAAATTCAGTTCGTTGATATTAATGAAATGAAGTGTTATTTCCGCTGCATCTCTGTATTTATGTTTATATATTTATTCTGTTGCGTTCCTGCATAAATCCGGATCAGTGGTATCAGAGCGGTCTGCTTTTTCTCGATCCTTCTTTGCATGTCCCCAACGAGGTCGGGGTATAAGGAGCTAGAGCTCGATCTGGTGGAACCTTTGCAAGATCAGCCTCGCAAACCTCGACGGACGCCCATGGGGGATGAAAAGAAAGATGAGGGAGCAGGAGATCCTATCAAAATATTGCTCGAGGAGGCCCTCGAAAGACAAAGGAACGTGATGATGGATAACCTCAGATCCTTCAACGGCTACCCACCGGCGGCGCATCTGCATCCAGCAGCCACTCTGGAGGTGCGACTCCTTTTAAGGTACAAGTAAATTCTGACATTCCCCTATTTGAGGGTCAAATAGACGCAGATGCTGTAGATAAATGGTTGAATCTGTTAGAAGGATATTTCTCGGTTCATGACTTTTCAGACCGGGAGAAGATTATTTTCGCACTCCTCAAAGCTACCCCCCATGTTAAGGACTGGTGGGAAACCTACTGTGAGAACAAGGACCAGACAGAACCCTCTCTGTTCTCGGCCGTACCAACTTGGAATTCTTTCCGAGACGTCGTCAAGGAACAATACTATCCCGTGGGGAGCTATGAGGACAAGTACATACAATGGACCACGCTGCGACAACAAAGGGATCAAGATGTGCATGAGCTGACGAATCTGTTCCATACCCCGCGCACAAAGTTGGGTATCAAAGATTCAGAGAAACATCTGGTGCTAAAGTATCGCAGCTATCTGCACAAATGCATTCAGGAGGAAATGGAGTTCCTTGACATCTCCTCTCTTGGTACGGCATACCGGTATGCTGCCAAGATTGAGCAGAAATTCAAGCAGAAGAAGCGAGACTTTGGATCTGCGAATCAAAAGCAAGGGAAAGGTGCTTCCAAACCGCAGAACAAAGGACCAAGCCAAGGCATGGTGGCTAAATACAACTCATCGAAGCCACAAGAAAAGAACAGCACCGCAAAGCCAAAGAAGGACACGGGAAAGTGGTGTGAGTTCCATAAGAGCTCCACTCACAACACAAGTGAGTGTCGGGCCAAGCAGTCGCTAGTGGCCGAGATGAGGGCTTCTGAGTCAGATGCATAATCCGACTCCGAATCAGAACCTGAAAAGGGGAATGAAAAAGGGAAACAGATTATTGATGCGGAGCCCAACGCCACCGTTGCCACTACAAAGGTCCAGAAGGAGGAACCGGAAGATCCAGAGGAGGAGGAACGTCTCTTCCACTCCCAGATGTGGGTAAAGGGCTCCCCTGTACAGTTCATTGTCGACAATGGGAGCCAAAAGAACCTCTTTTCAGCAGACGCCGTGAAGCGGTTGGGCTTGCCGACCACAGCTCACCCACATCCATACACCATCGGGTGGCTTCACCAAGGACGAGATCTCCGCGTCAGCCGGTAGTGTCGCCTTCCCTATAGCATCAAGCCCTTCACGGATGAGGTATTATGTGACGTTGCTCCTATTGATGTTTCTGATGTATTATTAGGACAACCATACTGGTGGAAGCGTCATGCTGTGTATGAGTCTCGACCTCGTGCTGTTATTATTACTTTGGGAAATAAGTTGTACAGGATACCAGAGGTACCACCTCCTACGACTATCTCTTTGGTTACTGCAAAACAATGTAGTAAGCTCATTTCCCAAACCAGGAAATTCATTTTCCTGATGATCCGCCCCCAGGGCAAGAAGAAGACTGTGGCCACGACCTCCAGACAGGGCCCCTCTGCACGACAACAACAAATGGATAAGGTCGTGGAGGAGTACGGGGACATCTTCACCTCACCCACAGGGGTTCCTCTGCACTGCCAGGTCAAGCACCCGATTGATCTGACCCCAGGTGTGCCACTACCCAATGGACCGATCTATCGTCGGTCTGTTCTGGAAAATGATGAAATCAAGAGGCAGATTCAGGAGCTGTTGCAGAAAGGTCACATCAGACCAAGTTCATCGCCCTGTGGGAGCCCGATCGTGTTGGTATAGAAGAAGGATGGGACGTGGAGACTCTGTATTGACTATCGGGCACTGAACAAGATCACTGTCCGGAATAGGTACCCAATCCCACGGATTGATGACCTTCTGGATCAACTCAAAGGTGCAAAATATTTCAGCAAGATTGACCTAAAGTCTGGGTATCACCAGGTACCAATTGAACCCTCCGATGTGTGGAAGACGGCCTTCAAAGCCAAGGAAGGCCTTTTCGAATGGCTGGTCATGCCTTTTGGGTTGACGAATGCTCCCGCCACCTTCATGAGGATGATGGATGACGTCTTGCAGCCATTCACCAACTCATTTGTAGTGGTGTACTTGGATGATATTCTGATCTTCAGCCAGACTTGGGAAGAGCACCTTCACCACATCCAACAAGTCCTCCAAACACTGCGGCAACACAAGTTGTGTGCCAATTTCGAGAAGTGCACTTTTGGCATGACCCAGGTTCAATATCTGGGATACATTATTGATGAAAGGGGGGTGCATGTGGATCCAGCCAAGATCCAAGTCATTCTGGATTGGCCAGCCCCAACCACTATAACAGAGCTTCGCAGCTTTCTGGGTCTTGCTAATTTCTATCGGAGGTTCGTGTTGGGATTCTCTCATATCACTTGGCCCTTGAGTCAAGTCACCAAGGGAGGAGCGAGAGAAAAAATTTTTTGGTCGAACTCAATGTATATGCCTACGTAACTAAAAATCGCCTCTGTTCTGCCCCAGTGTTCACTTTACCAGACTTGCAATAGCCATTTGAGATCGAGACAGATGCCTCCGACTATGCTATTGGGGCAGTTCTTACTCAACAGGGACATCCAGTGGCATTTCACAGTGAGACATTGTCTGACACAGTTCGCAAGTACCCCACATATGACAAAGAAATGTACTCCATTGTGCAAGCTTGTCGAAAATGGAAGCATTACATTTTTGGGAAGGAAACAATCATCCACACAGACCACAGGCCCCTGCAGTTCATACAGACACAAGGGAAGTTGCAGAATGATCGCCATCAGAAGTGGTCTACATATCTGCAACAGTTTCATTTGAACATCAAGTATAAGAAGGGTAGCACTAATCATGTTGCAGACTGCCTCAGCCGACCACCGATCGTGGCGCTCACCACTGTACTCAACGCTTGTGGGCACGAGACTTCTGATTGGCCGCTTCTCTATGAGAGTGACCCAGAATTCGGCCAAACTTACAAGGCACTCTTGGGGGGTACGCAAGTTCCAAATTTTCACCTCCAAGATGCACTTTTATGCCACATGGGACACCTTTGTGTTCCTTCAAGCGAGCGTGCCAAGATGATATGGGAAGCACACTACAGTCGAGTCGCTGGGCATTTCGGGGTCGAGAAAACAGTAGCAATCCTGCAGAAGTATTTCTATTGGCCAAACCTTCGAAAGGATGTCGAGAAGCACATCAGATCCTGCACTGCTTGTGCCATTGCCAAACCGGCCATCAAGAAGCAAGGCCTATATACTCCTCTACCTACCCCTAGTCGACCTTGGGAATCCATCTCCATGGATTACATGTCGGGCCTGCCTTCTACTAAGCAGGGAAATGACTGTGTTTTTGTGGTCGTCGACAAATTCTCAAAGATGGCCATTATGGCGGCCTGCAAGAAGAATATCATAACAGAAGCCACTGCTAAACTCTTCTTTGAACGAGTGTGGGTGCACTTTGGGATCCCACAGTCTATCATATCAGATCGGGATAGCAGGTTCCTCAGCACATTTTGGTCCAGCCTCTGGTCAATGTTGGATACCAAGCTCACCAAGTCCACAAATTTCCATCCCCAAACAGATGGCCAGACAGAGGTCGTCAACAGAATGATTGTACACATTCTGCGCATGTACAATTCAAAGCATCCACGCACATGGGACGAGAGCCTCCCCTATGTACAACATAGTTATAATCGGGCTCTCCACAGCTCAATCGGCCATAGCCCCTTTCAGGTGGGCTTGGGATTCTAGCCACTATGTCCCATTGACGTAGCCATGCCATTTGCAGCTACTCAGGCTGATTCAGCTCATGTCCAGTCTGAAGTTGACAAAGCCAATAGCTTCATCGAGCGCATTCAACACATCCGCCAACAAGTTCATGATATATTGGACAGAGCCAATGCCAAGTACAAGCAACGCCATGATCAACACCGGGTGCCACACAACTTCCAGGTGGGTGACAAAGTATGGCTACATTTGCAGAAGGAGCGCCTCACTGGACCCCACCGCAAGCTTCGCCCGCTCCGATACGGCCCGTACACCATCACCAAGGCTGTAGGGAACAATGCATTCGAGCTCAGTATTCCACCATTCCTTGGTCTGCACCCAGTCTTCAATGTGGATCGCCTTCATCCTTACTTCCCACCTCTACTGGACACCTCGGACATTGCAGAACAACTCACACCAACCGAGTTAAATCCAGACTGCATGGAACAGGCCACCACAGATTGCATCATGGACATGCAAATCAAGAACACTCGCCAGCAGAAGATCCAACTATATCGGGTTGTCAAAGCTGGCCAACTCCCGCACCAAGGAAAGTGGTTCACCAGGGACCAAGTTCAGCATAAATTTCCTCATCTCATGGAGGAACTTAACGGAATGGGGACCATTGCTTCCTAAGGGGGGAGGAATGATCCAGGTGGATATTGGTGGTCACTCGCCTATTCCACTTGGGGCTCCACCATTGTCTATTTCATTTTTTCAGTTTCGGCACAGTTTACTATTTTTAGCAGTTTTTCGGGTCCTAAACTTCCGGAGCCGTTTTGAGGCCCTAAACGACGTTTTTTGGGAAAACGGAGGGCAACATGGGTCCATGGACCGATGTTGCCTGTTCCAAATTTGTAGTCCTCGGATAGATCTTTCTAACGAGGTATGGTACGCGTCAAACAGAGATCGTATGCCAAAGTTACGCCCTTGGGAAGTTGAAACACCAATTTACCCAAACGGGGCCCATAGTTTTGGCGCTTCATCTCCTAGGGTTAGGGTTTTGGCTGTTTAGGATTTCCCATTGTTTCTAAATGATAAATAGGCCCTTGAGCCTCATTGTAACACAGTTCAAAGGCCTGTAGCCGCCACATCTCTTCTCAGAGATAGCTACCAGCGCCCTAGCTAGTTTTATTTCCATTCTGTCTGTAAGCAAAATTCAATTCGTTGATATTAATGAAATAAAGTCTTATTTCCGCTGCATCTCTGTATTTATGTTTATATGTTTATTCTGTTGCGTTCCTGCATAAATCCGGATCAGAGATCCTCTATGTTGATCCGACGATACACATTCATACCTTCTCTCGATCCATGGATTGTGGTGAGCTAAATTTCTTGACGGTTAAATATAGAAAAGGGTGGAGAAATTTTGGTGAAAATGCTAGTTTATGGACCCCATATCAGATGACCCACATCAATAATTCTCCATCCAATAGTTCATGATCATTGTTCCACCCACACACTCCTCCTATTGATGTCATAGAGGTAGGGTGTCACAAACATGTGGTTGGTGGGACTTACCTTTTCCCACCAAAAATTTGATCTAGGTGGATATTGGTGGCCACCCACCTATTCCACTTGGATCCCCACCATTGTTTCTTTCAACTTTTCAATTTCCTTAATTGTGGCACAATTTACTATTTTTGGCATTTTTATGGGTCCTAAACTTTCGGAGCCATTTTGATGCCCTAAACGACGTTTTTTGGAAAAAATAACTTCAAGTAAAGTATGGGTCTTTTCCCTGATATTCATTGTCAGTATTTTTATTCCTTTTATAGATATTTATAAGGAGGTATCATGTGCATTAAATGAAGATCGTATGCCAAAGTTACGACTCCAGGAAATTGATGTACAAATTCAGCCCAACAGGGCCCATAGTTTGGTGTTTCATCTCCTAGGGTTAGATTTTTGGATATTTAGAGTTTTCCATTGCTTATGAATAATAAATAGGCCTTCAAGACTCATTGTAACACAGTTCAAAGGCCTAAAGCCACCACATCTCTTCTTAGAGATAAGATACCAGTGCCCTAGCTAGTTTATTTCCATTCTGCCTGTAAGCGTATTTCCGTTATGTGATATTAATGAAATGAAGTCTTATTTATGTTACATCTTTTTTTTTTTGTGTATTTTTGTATTTTATTGTGTTCCTTCATCAGTCCAAATCAAATTTTGATTCGTCAACGAGGGATGGTGCCTCATCATCCTGTGCCAACCCAACCTATTGCATTATCCTAGTGAATTATTCTGTTGCTTATTTAATTAACTTGGGTGGGTCCCACCAGATGATGTAATCCTGGTGCCCTTATCTCGATGCTCTCATTTGTTATTCAATGTGCTCTAGCATTGGGCTTGCATGGATAACATCATCTCTCCCTAACTAATGATGGAAAAATTCGCCTGGTGTGCCAGTCTAAGAGATCATTCCTATGTCACCCCACCCATTTTCTCCTTGCGATTTCCTTAGCCACTCGCCTTGCACCTCCGAGTGGGAACCACAAGGAGGAACTGGCATATAGGTCCTCTTCTAAGCCAATAGCATGATTTTTGAACTTACGTGTTAGCCAACTCATCCCACTCAGTTACTTGTGCATGCATCCAATTTCGTCAGGCTTAAACTGCTTGGCGAACCAAGAAGGTGAGTCCCTCCTGCATAAATCATGTCGCATCGTGCATACGTGGGGACTCTCCTACGCTAGCCCCACATGATCCACTTCCAACCAATGTCCAAGATGTATTTTCAGTCAACTCATCTTGTTTGATTCCATCCTGATCGATGTCTATGCCGATAAAAACATACTTTCAGTGTGCCCGTTCCAGGCCACGTCATCCGCCTTTGTCTAATCACGGGAAGGAGAATCCAGTTGAGCCAAAATGAAGCTTTCATGGCTTGGGATCCTCGTGGATGAATGATAGGTTTAGTTAGCTCTTGTTACAAGTATCAACCTCTTCCTCCATTTTGTAACACTTACTTGAATTAAAATTCCTCCCATGGCCAGACCAAAGAGAGCTCTTTGGTTCCCGCGCTTCTTGCTTGGCCTCAACCTCCATGGTTACCAACAAAACTCATATTTTTCCTACATCAATAATATTCCATTGATACATTCAACCGCACATCTTCCATGATGGTTTTTTCGACATCAAAACCTACTCAATTGTGTGCTAATGACTATGGTATCTTACTAGAGAAGTTGTCAATGCTACCCCTCCCGAGCTTGAGTTCAAACCTCTCCAATGGGTTCCTAACCCTCAAATTTTCCCCTTATCTAGACAACGATTTCTAGGCATGCTATCTTTAAAAGTATGTTGGCCACTCACCACTAACTAATTTGAGTGCACTCCTGAATGACCATCACCTCCACTACTGCACACGAATGGACACTTAAAGGTTCTTAGCAGTCATATGGCTTGTAGTGCCTTTTTTGTATATGCAGTGGCACTTTTTGAAGATCCCCGGGAAATTTTACTCTAAGACAGGGTGTAGGTGGAAGGATTTGATGGAATATGGTTCAACATTGACGCCACCAAAATGGAAACACTTGACTACTGAAAATTCAAGGTTGAGAAACCTCTAGTGCAAGGTGAAGGGTCTTTGAGATTACGAGAGGGATTTACCCTCAACATCAACACATTCCTCATACACTGATTTATACTCCCGAAACAATTATAAATTGTAAATAAGTATCAATATATTTATAATCATACCATATCAACTAGGTTTCCTCCATTGTAAATGTTATTCTACAATAAGGGATGTGGGTCCTAAATACTATAATTGTTAAACATGGCTGTTATGGACCACCAAAATGTCTTTACTCTATGCATTTTCTTTATTATTTAGTATATCACAGTGTGGATGAATCCGGTAGGGACTATTTCCAATTATTTTAACATTTCCTTATCATATTAATAATTATTTTTATAGCATTGGAACTATCACATATTTCAAAGACATAATGATCTAATACAAAGAAGCATTATACTTTATTCAACAATTTCATGATCACATTTCAATTCAGCATATAACACAGACTCATTACACATGCACACACCATTTCATTCCAAGAATTTAAAAACATGTTTAATGACATTGGAATGCATAAGAACACTTATCTTATAGTTTTAGGAAACTTAGACTTGGACAAGGAATCTCAACCCAACCTCAGATAGTTGTAGCCCAGATTACTTGCAACTAACACCCCCAAGCTAGATTCCAGATACTGAGGAGGCTTGCTTAGAGATTAAATTATCAATTGTTGGATGAAACTAGGACTCCATAGGACCTCCTTCCTCCACCCACTAGCCACTCAGTAGTCAAATTAAAACATAGGGAATCTCGAGGCTAGCTTCCTCTAACCCAAATATACCAAGGGAATTTAGAGAGTAAATATCCACCTTTAAGACAAAAAACAATGCTTCCACCCACTTAGGGGAATCTATAACCCATTGTAATAGAAAGTAAGAAGGTTTCAAAGGTTCTCCCTACAGGAATCCAAGACACAATCCTCCACCCACACTACTAAGGGAATCTAGAAAAAATTGTGTCCACCCTCTAGCTCTACCAGGACTCTAGAGACATTTCTCCTAACCAAGGAGAAACCAACCTTTAATTTTTTATTCTATTATATTTTCTTCTCGTTGAATGTTAGTTCCTGTATGGATGAATGAGTGAGCACAAAATTCTTTGTTTTCATGAATGAGTGGTAGTGCTCTTGCATCAACTCCATCTCCCCTCTTTTGTCCTCTACCATCTTCTCTTTTATGTTAGGACTGACTTCATGCCTTGCTTCTAGCACAATCCACTTCATTACTCCTTGTACTCCTTTCCTTGTGAGTGTTTCTCAAGGAAAATTTCCCTGAATACTTTCCTTGGAACCCAAATTAAATTCATGACTAGTCCATTACGGCTCACAAACCAGCCTTTAATGCTTGTCCCAAATACAATTGAGATTTTTGCACAAGAAGCCCATAATTGTTCCAAGCAAACTACCACCTCCTTAGCTTTGGAATCCGTGTCGCTCTAACTCAGCCCATTTTAAATTTTATTTTTGTAAAAGTATTTACAATGAATTTTTATGAGAGAAATATGGTTGGGGTTATCATAGACCCCTCCCCCTTGAGGGAACACCACCCTTGGTGTTATTTTGATCATATGAAACAACATTATTAAATAAAATACAATAAATATTATTTTTATGGAGATTTATATATACAACTCTATAAATAATTTAGAATTACTCATTTGCCTCAATGAAAAAAAAAGAAGGATAATTAACATTCATGGAATCGACCATTTCCCAAGTGGCTTCCTCTGTCCCAAATTTCTTCCACTACACTTTGACTTTCTCTATGGTTATATTCTAGAGAATGATACTCCTTTGGTATAGAATGCATAATGGATCTAGCTCGATCTCTCCCTCAGGTTCCACCTATAGTACAAACCAATAAATCACATGATTAGAATCCTTCACATATATTTTAAGAAAAGAAACATGGAAAACATCATGAAATTTAAATAAAGTATGTAAGACCAGCCTATAGGCCACGAGTCCAATCCTCTCAAGGATCTCAAAAGGCCCACAATACTATGGTGCCAACTTGGAACACGACGCAATATTTAAAGAACTATTCTTGGGTTTAATTCTTATGTAAACATGTTCCCCAACTTGGGCCTCTTTGTACACCATATGATGCTCTGCAAAACATTTATGCCTATCGTATGCCATTTTTAAATTCTATTTTATAACCTGAATTTTCTGCTTCAGTTCCTTGAGCATATCGAGCTTGATATTCACTCTGTTCATTGGATCTCTCTAGCTAAAAGGAATTATTGCAACTCTTCGCACAGAGAGCCTAAAATTGACTCATCCTTATGACTCTTGGTATCCATTGTTGTAAGAAAAATATACAAGTGGATGATATTCTTCCCACTTAATGGGTTGATGCATTAATAAATCCTCAACGTGTCCTAAATGATCCTATTTTTCCTCTCTATTTTCCCATCTATCTTTGGATGATATGTTGTGTTGAATGCCAAATTTCTCCCTAGACCTACAAATAGTTCCTTCCAAAACTATGAAGTGAACTTGGTGGTGAACCCTGGTATTGCACCAAGGATGTTCAAATGCACAGAGGCTGCCTGAATTTACTTTATCAACCCAACATTCATAAAAACATGGATATGACAGTGCTATCTACACAACAGATTCATTCTACTCATGTCATCCTCTTCTGAGCTCTACGAAAGGGTGCTACATCTAGGGTTTATGAATGGAGTCTGTCATATTTTTGAATTTAGGCCTAGGGCTACAAATGATTCAAAGCCATGGTTCTATCAGAAATTATAAAACTACACTACAATAAGAAATTACATATAACTACTCTGTAATGAAATAAATCTACACATTAAGCTATGATAAGAAATGAAAGCAGACTAGACATCTTGCATGAAGTAAATTATTGAATTGAATTTGCATCAAGGAAACTAACCTAGTCACACTTTGCTGGGCCAAATGGCTAAACACACTCTACTCACTCTATGCTCTATATATCATGCTTTTAATCATGCAACTAATCATGACCTAAATATGCTAATAAATGTGTTGTTTTGCATCTAGGAGAAGAAAGTGTTAAGGTGGCTTAGGGAAGGCTTGAACACATGGGTAAAATGCTGAAGGTGTATGGGAAGTTTTGGAAGGTATACAGGATGTGGATGGTGGTTTTTGGGCTTAAGGAGGGGCTCAAGTGCTTCTATAGGTTTCCTGTAGTGCTACAGGAAAGTCCTGAATTTCTACATGAAACAGTCATAGGGAACTTCGAGGCCAAAAATGGGTGTAAAAAGGAAAAGGAAGGTGGATTGAAGGTGGTTTTAGATGAGTGGAATGTGACCCACCCCTTGGCCAAGCTCATAACATCTTGGGAGGTCTGTCTTGCACCCCCAGGGTTTTCTCATGGTGTAGGGATGAAGAACCTGAAAACATAGATGATGGTGATTTTGATGAACAGAGGGCTGATGAAGGGTGAGAGATGAAGTTGAAGGTGTTGGTGAATTTATCCTTGGCTGTGCTACCTGAAACTGCAAGAAAAATACTTGTTCATGCAATAAATATGGACAAATTCATGATAAATACAACAGAAAATATAACTTGAATTTGGAAAGAAAATCTATTTTAACCTACAAACAGAGATCGAACAAAAAAATATAAACATATGCATGGAACTACAACAACCTAAATTATCCATTCCAAGAAATCATAAACTGTAAAGTAAATTTGGCATGTGGAGAAGGTCTACCCTCCTGAAGCTCCAATGAAAGAGATGAGAGGGGGAGGCTTGACTCACAAATTTCTAAATTTATAACCTATTCTACCAACATGTAAGCAGGCTAAATCTACAGCAAAATACAAATGGCAGCAAACTAAAACAATGAATGAAAATGCAAGAAAACTAGCTAAATACTCATAAGAAAACTAGCTAAAATGACATGAAAGTAAAGAATGATTACACAAGAGAGACTAAGGTACATGGATTGGGCCCTAACACACAAGTCTAGATCTCTCAAACTAGATCAATGAAGCACAATTTGAATACTCATTTTATTGCAAAATATAGTCTCATTACATCAAACATGAAAGTCTCAAAAAATTATTACAAGAGAAAAGAGCCTAATGGATTTCTCCAATGTTTGAATCCTAATGAGCTCTTTCTCAGCCCTATTTAACCTAAAGGGTAGCTACCAACATCTCCCTAAAATGTAGGTGATGATTCCACTTGACTGCAAGTAAAGTATAGCTTTGGTGCACTTGATCTTGAGTTTTCTTGGCTATCTTTGATTTCGAGTTGTTGGAGGGAATCTCGAGGATCCCTTGGCTGCCTTAGGGAGTTAAGGAGGGTGGAAAATCCCCCTAGAATATCTCCTTTCTTTCTACACCAATTATTAATGGAAAAATATTCACCAAGAATGAAATATCTTCATGATTTTACTGCATTTAACTCATTTTAAGTACTCGAAGTATGATAAGCCTCAATCACCATCTACACTAGCATCATAAGACCATAATTTAATTAAAATGAAAGAAAAAGAGACTTAATAAGGAAAAAAGGTGACCATTAACCCCTCCAAATGTACCTAATAATGGAGCTCATCATCACCCCCCTACTAAATGGTTGCTCATCCTCTAAGCAACTAGTCCTCCTTCTGCATTTCTTTTAAGGCTTTGATGGACCCTCTGACTTCCAAGGAAGAAGTGTGGGAGTCCCTTTAAAAGGGTAAAAATAATAGTTCTTTTCTAATTCCCCCCATTATATATTCTGCTCATCTTGGTCCTTTCCATCACTTAGCCCCAGCAGAAAGGGTGGACTAAGCTTCAAACCAAGCCACTGAACATTTTTGGCCTGTATGACCCTCTTGTATAATGGTTCTCTCTCCAAGGAACCCCTCAATATTTCTGGTGTGTGGTACTCCATGTTTCTAAGGCTGTGAGGGATGTTATTCCATCTCCTTTGGCTAGCCATTATGCACTCATCTCCCAAAAACCTACAAACATCATCAAAGTGAACCATTTCTTGAGCTTGTGTGTGGAGGTATTTTTCTGCAAGTGCAGTATCCTTTTCAATCTTTAGATGGTTATTGATGACTCCCCTAGGGCTGAATAGTTCTTCCCTAATGTGTAAGGGTTCTCTGTTTTCTCTTCTCATAACCATTCTCATTTCATGTGCTCCGGTCTCTTCATTAACCATCCATGATGACATTTCCATTAATTACATATCTCCCATCCTAGGATTGGGGTCCCAAATATTTAATTCTGTCAAAACAAGGCTTTGCATGCAAAACTCTACCATTTTTCCTTGTCTTCCATACTTGCTTGGTTGCATAAATCAATGAACTGTATATAGTTTTGGAAAGGTAAGGATTCATGGGAGCCTAATTTTTTTTATTTAAAAGAGGATTCGTTGCTCCTTGAGGTAAACTACATATGAATCTGAAGGATATCTGTGTTGAATGGCCTCCATGTACAAATCTTCCATGGTGGCCACTTGTTTATCCTTTTGCTAAAGTTGCTCTTGTAGTGTTATATTCTCTCTATGTGCCTTCTGAAGCTGCTACTTCAAAACTGACTCTTTGAGCCTAACACTAGATAAATCCTTCCTTAACTCAACTAATTTTCCTTCCATGACCCCTATGTCATGCACACCTTTAGATGTGGCAAGCTTCATCCAATGATGAGTGTTTTCCCTCTCCTCTAAAAACTGATAAAACAACGGTATTGTGAACTTTTGAGGAATTAATCTACCCCCCTCAATGTATGTGTAGTAGGAGTTGAGATTGGGTTGAGGGCTAGGGTTTGGCACTACTACACATCTTTGAGGATTGGTTTTGGTGAGGTGTGGCCTCTTCCTTATCATCTTTTCCTACCTCTTTTTCATCGTTTATTTCATCTTGTACCTTGTTCTCGGCTTCTTTGACCTCTTGCCCCTCTGTGGCTATCTTTTCCTCCTCAACCAAGGAATTTTTCTCCATATCTATGCTTGTTGGAGTTTCCTGTAGAAAACTCTATTTTTTCTTGTTGAAGACCCTCTTTCACTTGTTTTTCACTCTTTTCATTCCTTGGAAGGTTTGTGGTGGAGGTGTATGGGATGCCAGTCTAGCTGAATGTCTTCTGATATATGTTACAGGGGTCCTTACAAGTTAAGTGACCTCTTGCACCCTCCATTCCTCTAATATGATTTCTTCCTACTTCTTTGATGATTCTTCAATGGAAATAGGGCTCTTGGTGGGAGTTTGTGGTTTTCCCTACTTCACCCTCTGACTCTTCCTAGTTTTCAAGTACATAAGTGTCTGCCTCTTTCTTTTTGTTTTGACAGGTGTGCTCAAAGTAGTTAGGGTAGTAGCTACTCCTTGATCTATGATGTCCGGTGACATGCTGGTGTCTTGAGGGGAGGTTTCACTGCCTAGGATAGGGTCCAAATCTTCCTTTTCCTTAGTCTTTTCTTTCTCCTTTCCCTTAGTTTTTTCTTGATCTATCTCTGTTTTCTCTATTTTTTCTGCCTTAATTTCCATCTCTTCTTTTTCTTCCTTGTTTTCTGCCTCCTCTTCCTCTTCTTCTGCCTCCTCTTCTACCTCCTCTTCAGTCTCTTCTTCTTCATCTTCTACCTCCCTCTCTCTAAGGCTAGAAGAAAAGGTTTGCCCTGTTTGGGTAGCTATAAAGGCTTCCCTATCGATGTCTATGAAAGAATACCAGGATACAAGTAGGTTCAACCTTCTCAAAGCATCATTTACAATTACTTTTATGAGGCCATGATGGGCCAAGTGCTGATATTTTATTGCCTCACCTTATGGCTCATGTCAGCTATGGAGTTCAGGATAAAGTGAGGGATTCTTCATCTCTGTTCAAGTGGGAGTTCTCCTTGAAACCTAAGTTCATTTAAAAATCTGAAATGATACCCATAGACCACACTAAGTCTGCATTCACAAGAAATAAACTCCATGATATGGAAGACTACTTCATCCTAGGGGTATGGAAGGCTTTCTCTCCTCACTCCATTTTTGTCTTCAATGTACTCCTCTCCTAGTAGAAATAAATTCTTCTTGGCTGGCGTGCTAGGCATTCTTTCTTTAACCCATTTGACTCCTAAGGGAAATTTTGTAACTATGCTTATGAGTTCAGGAGATAGTGTGATGGCTAGGCATCTAACCATAGTGGTGGATCTCTTCATCAAAACCTTTCAATAGCTCAAATAACCCTAGCCATTGGTGATTTCATAATATTTTCATGACTTGAGGGTGCTGCCTAATTCTCTTAATGTTAGTTTCTTCTGTTGAATTCCCCTCCCATTTTAATGGCTATGATATGAAGGTCGTGAGATTTTTTAGAGTTATGACTTGGAGATGGAGGTCTTGAAACCAAATGCGAGAAATTTTCTTTTACCCTTTAACTATCAAATTTACTTTGTTGAGTTTGAATTGTAT
Source organism: Pinus albicaulis (assembly GCA_034641835.2). NCBI lineage: Eukaryota > Viridiplantae > Streptophyta > Pinopsida > Pinales > Pinaceae > Pinus > Pinus albicaulis. Next base: position 838,674,117 of record CM076581.1, on the reverse strand, counting down.
GGAGAAATTTTTTGTGCTGGAGGATGGAAACCACTTACCTTTTTCCTCTGTTGTTTATTTTGAGATATGGAGGCTTTGGGAAGAAAATTCACCCATAGGTTACTTCGTGTTTCCTTCTAAACCCTTGTTGATTTGCTTCTGAATTTGCTTGTAGCAAAAATTTGTTTCTTGTAGTACGATGGTGCATGCAAGCTCAAACCTCGATGTTTCTCTTCTAATGGCTCCCACTACTCTCCTTCTCTTGTTTCTCTTTGAAATTCTCAATGCAATGATGAAAATGAGACAAATCTTACCTTTATTGGATTTTTAACTAAATTTGGAGCATTGTGGTGACTCGTACTTAACACGAGTTTTCCTCTTTGAGGTCGTTGGTCCCACTTCAGTTAATCACTGCTGAGCCTCATGATCACTCTCTTCATACCCATCCACTCTCTCTTGGCTTGATTTGACTTGCCCAGGTGGCATGCACTTTCACTTTTCCTCCAGTTTCACTTTACGAAGGTGGCCAAGTTAACTGGCCACCTTTTTTCCTTTCAAATTTCTAAAATTCGACATTCAACCATTCTGGTCATTATGGATACATAGCAAGAGGTGAGGGGCCATACCTGAGCTTACCTAGTGTTGGTGAGGTGGTTAAGGAGTTGGTGCAAGGAGCTTGAGCTAGTGGTGGCAGCCTTGGTATTTTCTTTGTTGTGTCTTCATTTCTTACTTGTTTTCTAAGTGAGCAAATTTTTCTGAGTGAGATGCTTGTCTTTTCTGAGTGAGATGCTTAAATTTTTCTTTTCTTTTTTCTTTTGCAGGTGCTGCATGGAGGTCTTCAGTTTCCATGGTTGGTGTGCTTTCCATCCTAGAGTATGTTAGTGGTATTTTGGAGTCATCCTCATCATCTTTCCTTCGTCTTTTGGCCTTGTTGTGCCACACACAAATTTTCCATAGGAAACTTTATGATACCTGTAGCAGTCTGTTTCTTGCCTCTTCTTGCTTCAATTTGATTAGAAATGGAGGGATATGGTTCATGGAGGATATGGAGGAATTCATGGAATGAATGAAGTGGAGGATAGGTAATTGAAATGGGTCCCATGCCAAGATTCCAATGATTTAGCTGCTAATGGTGCAACATAGGGTTTCGATAGGGAATCCTTATGCATGGAGTGAAGTAAGGGTTTAGGAATGGTAGGTATAGAAAAAAAATAAATTATCATGCCTTTATTGAAGTTCAGAAATCCATGAGAGGGATTTTTCCTTCATGAATGAATTTCCTGTAGCATTTACAGGAGTTTCTTGTAGTGCTACAGGAATCCTGTAGCTGCTTCATTTTCCTGTAGCAATTACATTTTAAGGGAAAAAAATGAAATTGTTGGCTATCTGATGGGTGAAATGGATAAATGGATTATGATGGAGTGGCTTACGGAGTGTGCAAGTCAAGGATAAAATAAAATGAAGAGAAATTTCTCCTCTGGATCCCAAAAACCATCTTTAATAAATAACCTGCAAAACATAAAAAACACATAAGTGCATAGGTATTTTACTTCTTTTTCCTTTTCTATCTTCTTCTTTTTTTTTTCTTTTTTTTTTTAAGGCGAGTGGGCTACCTGCACAGAGGTTTTCAACCCACAGGCCTACCTTGGGTGCCTCAAAGAGGTTTTCACCCAAGGATCTTTTATTCTCTATTTTTTTCCTTTTCTTTCTTTTTACTTTCTCTGTGACTGCCTCATGGAGGTTTTCAACCTTGGAGTTGCCCTAGGGCGCCTCAGAGAGGTTTTCACCCATGCCTATTTATTTATTTATTTATATTTTTTTTCTTCTAGGAGGCGCTCGAACTATGGAGTTTCCCATGACATACACCTCTTTTTTTATGGAATTTATAAATTTTTCCCTAGACAGGGGCTTCTTGTAAACCGTAAGCCTATAACCATTGACAAGTAGGGGAATTCCTTCCTCATCTATGGTTCTAATCTGAACTGTGCCATTATCATAACATTTTTCCACTTTGTAGGGTCTGATCCATCTTGTCATCAATTTTCCTTTGAAACCCTTAAACCTTGATCCATACAACATCGCCCAATATCCTTCTTGAAAGGTCTTTTCCTTAATGTACTTGTCATGCCAAACCTTCCTTTGCAGCTAAATTACCTCTTTGTAAATTAGTGCTGGCATCCTGAACTCATCCAATCCATTTAATTATAACAACCTCTCTTTTTGGGCATTTGATATATCTAGGTCTAACTCAGCTACCATCCTTAAGGTGTTGAATTCAAATTCAACTGAAAGCAGAGCTTTCTTGCCATAGGCCAGGTCATAAGGAGTGAATCTTATTTTTGTTTTCCATGTAGTGTTGTGGGCCCAAGTGGCTTCTACCAATATGTCCGCCCAATATTTCCCGCTACTGCTCACAACCTTGGTGAGGATACTCTCCAAGGCTCTGTTGGTCACTTCCATTTGGCCATTCGCTTGAGGGTGGTAGGCAGTAGAATTATTATGCTTTATCTGTTCCTCCTCTGAATATTATCAATGAGATGAGATGTGAATTGTGCCACTTGATCAGTGGCTACTTCTCTGGGGTATACAAATTTATAAAACACATTCTCCCTCAGAAATTATGCTACTTTCTCTTCAGTTTCTACCTTCACAGCTTTTGTTTCAGCCCACTTTGTCAGGTAGTCAGTGTATACTATGATATACATTTTATGTCCAGATGGTGTATCAATAGGTCCAATGAAGTCCATGCCCCATTTTTCAAATGTCTCAATAGCCACTTGAGGGTGAAAATGCATCTCATCCATTTTTGTAGGTTTCCCCATCCTTTGGCACTGGTCGCACCTACTAGTGTATCTTTTGGAATCCTGGTGAAGGGTAGGCCAATAGTATCTTGACTACAAAACTTTGAAGGTGATCCTTTTTTCAGAAAAGTGACCTCCACAAGGGCTATCATGACATGCAGAGAGGATATCAAAAACTTCTTCCTCCCTCACACATCTTTTGATAATTCGGTCAAGGCCTAGCTTGAAGAGATTTCCCCCAATCCATGTGAAAGGGGTGATTTTTCTAATGATATTTCTTTTGCCCTTGAATGAGAGATTAGGAGGGAACTTTCCAACAACCAAGTAGTTAGCTATGTCAGAAAAATATAGTGAGAGTGTTGATATAGCAAAGATATGTTCATCTGGAAATTGGTCATCCACCATTCCTTATTCATCTGCAAATAGAGCTAACCTGGATAAAAAATTTGCAACAACATTCTCCTTTCCAGGTTTATTAACAATGGTTAGGTCAAACTATTGTAATAGTAACAACCATCTAATTATCCTAGCATTAACATCTGGTTTTTTCATTAAATATTTTATGGTTGCATGGTCAGTGTGTACAAAGGTCTGATACCCAGTTACATAATGTCTAATTTTTTTTAAAGCATGGACAATGGCTAACATCTCCTTCTTTATGACCATATAATTGAGTTTGACCTTAGACAAGTTCTTACTAATGAAATATATTTCATATGGTAATTTGTCTTATAAATTCTATAATTCTTCCCCCATAGCTTTGTCGGATCCATCTATGTGGATGTGGAAAGGCAAAGTCCAATTTGGACCTCGGAGAATAGGGGCAGTGGTTAACTTTCCCTTAATGAGCTAAAAATATTCTTGACAATGACTAGACCAAGTAAACTTGGAATATTTGGCCAATAAACCAAATAGGGGGGGAGACATCTTACTGAAATATTTTATGAATCTTCTATAATAGCCAGCTAACCCTAAGAAGCTCCTAACATCTCTCTTCTTTTGAGGAGTAGGTACCCTTTTGATAGTAGTGATTTTTCTTGGCTCCACCTGTCATTAGAGATATTTTGAGGTCTAAAATGGGCCTCCTAAGAAAAATGTACAAGAAAAATAAAATTTATAAGAACCAATAGGATTCAAGATGATGATGTCAACCTTGGGGGATGATTTACCATTTTTGGGGTGAAAAAGTAAAAACATTAAAAAATAATAAAATAATAAAACTACTTTTTCAACTAGTATTTTCAACTTATCTCCCTAAGTTTTTACTAAAATTTTGAGTGGGAGTACTCGTTGGATGCAAAATTTAATTCCTCATCCAAGGAGTACCCTTGTTGCATACTTTATATGGACCCTTCTAGACTAAAAATGAGAAATACATGAAAAAATGTGACTGCAATCACGTTTTTCATGTATTTCACATTTTTCTTGTAGTAGGGTCCATCAAAAGTATGCAACATGGGTAATCCTTGGATGAGGAATCAAATTATGCATCCAACGAGTGTTCTCGCTCTAAATTTAAGTAAACACATAGGGTGATAAGTTGAAAATACGAGTTGAAAAAATAGTTTTTCCTTTATTCCCTCTAAAACTTGATGATGTAATCTAATATTATTTCATTATTTCCACTATTATTTTATAATTTCCTTAGGAGGCCCATATTAGAACTCAAAATTCCCTTAATGATTCCTAGTTGGTAAAGTGAGTGTCCCAATATAACTCCTGCTCTTTTTAGGAGTTCACACTTTTCTGGGCTCAGGGAGAGATGCATCTCAATGCACCTTCTCAGCACTTTTCCCAAATTGGAGAGAGCTTCTTGGAAGTCATCCCCATAGGGTGTGAAATAATCCATGTATATTTCAACTGATTCATGGACTAGCTCGGAGAAAATGCTCAAGACAGCTCTTTGGAAGGTAGTTGGGGCATTACACAACCCAAAGGGTAGGGCTCCGTAAGCGAAGGTACCCCAAGAGAAGGTGAAAGTAGTCTTGTCCTAGTCTTCAGGGATTATTTGGATCTCATTCTACCCACTGAACCCATCTAAGAAGGAAAAGAACTTCTTTCTTGCAAGGCCATCCAGGACTTGGTCTTTAAATGGAAAAGGGAAATGGTCCTTCTTGGTGGCTTTGTTAAGTTCCCGATAATCAACACAAATTCACCATTTTCCATTCTTCTTCAGGACTAGGACACAAGGAGATACTCACTCACTGTCTGATATAGGATAAATGAAACCTGCATCCAACAGTTTCTGCAATTCTTCCTTAACTATGTCCTTTAGAGTTGGGTTCGTCCTTCTTTGGGGTTGTTGCACAAGCTTGCATCCTTCCTTAATGTAAATATGATGTTTTCATACTGAAGGATGTACCCATTTCATGTCCTTTTAATCCCAAGCAAATGCATATAGGTTTTCTTTTAGAAGCTGACATAGCTGCTTTTCTTCTTCACCTGAGAGCTTTGAGTTGTTTTTCATATATCTAGATGAGCCAAACTCTACATCCTTTGTGGTTTCAGAGGTTGAATCGACTAAGTGCAATTCAATCGAAGGTTGGATTTTAGATTCTTTGACTAGGTTTTCAAGCAGATTTTTAGTGGGGGATTGGTTTTGAATGACATGATCGATGAGTTCATCTTCATCAAGTTGCTCCCCTCTAAGAAAAACATCTATAGTACAAATGGGGGTAGTGTTATATACCTCATCTTCTTTAACCTCCAACCATATAGGTATATCATGATCAATGGAAGGTCGGGCTAGAGGATATAATACCATCTCTTCTAACAAGGGCCCATTCTTAATAGTCATGTTTCCGGCGTGACAGCTGATATAAGCATCGACAGTGGCTAACCAAAGTCTCCCTAAGATGAGAGGATATACATTGAACTTGGTTTTTGGCTGCAGAACCGGGAAATCTATAGGATACTCCCAAGAGTCAGTTGAAACCATAACATCCTCAACAATTCCTTTTGGAGTTACTGTGTATCGATCTGCAAGTTGCAGAACTGTTGTAGTTTTCCTGAAATTCCCTTGGAGGTTGAGTTTCAACATAGTTTCCTTGGTCATGAAATTTATGGAAACCCTGAGATTAATCAAATTATTGGGGACTATGACACCATCTATGTGCACATCTACAACTAGACTTCCAGGGTCCAGGTACTTTGGAAATATCACCCTTCCTAACATTAGGTCGTAAAGTTGTCCTACTGCATTGATGGTGGGGGTATCTTTCTTCTTTCTCCCTGGATTCTTGAAGCACTTTTACTTGATGAACCTATTGTAAATAGGCACATCCTTAAAGGCCTGGAGAAGTGGTATCTTTACACACAAAGTTTTCATTTCTCTCAGAAGTTCAATCTCCTATGGGGTGGGCTAACTATAATGGATCAAGTGCTTGGGAAAAGGAGGTTGTTGGATTTGAGTGTTACTTTCTTCCTTTTCCTCCTTAACCTCTATAGGTGGAAATGGAGGGTGGTTTTTTGGGATTACTCTTCCCGAATTGAAATTAATCTCCTATATCTCCACAACATAAGTTGGATAGGATGTCTCTCCATTATAAACTTGTTGTGTATGTCTGTTGTTCGGGTTCGGATTGGGTTGTGCAGGAATCTGATGCAACTTGGGTGGAGCAACATGAGTAAGCTTAGGTTGAGGTTGGGATGGAGGCATTAGAGCAGGTGGTTGATTGTGTTGAGGCCTCCACCCTTGGGATGGATTTTTCCATTGAGGTTGTTGAGAAACATACTACTGAAATGGTTGGTTCATAGGCTGACAATGATATGGATGGTTGTAAGGCCAAGTAGGAGGTGTAGGACAGGATGGAGGAGTGGGGGTGTACCAAGGTTGCATGGATGCATTCTGATTATTGTGATAGTAAGAGTAAGTTACACCTTCCATACCCTGCTGATATGACCTACGGCCTTGAGGCCTTCTCTGGTTGATGAAATAGAGTTTCTATGGTCCTACTTCCCCACCTTGATGCACATATTTGATTCCAGGTAAGGAGGGACAATTTTCTGTGGCATGATTCTCCTCATATACTAAGAAAACCTCTATGAAATTTAGTGGAAATTCATGTCTAGGGTGTTTTCTGGTACATCTAAGGAAAAATAGAGCCAAGGCTCTTTCTGCTTCCTCTTGCTTCCTTTTGACCTGCATTGTGTCCATTTGCAAAGCAAAGGTTGTAGAAATTATACAAACAATATGTATAATAATGGATTCAATCCGATCATGTGATATGCTAAAGCAAGATACTGAATCCTTCTACAAATTAATTATGGAATATAAAACATGATCACACAATCACACCAAGTAAAATAAAGAAGCAAATCAATCCACAACATAGATATTTTTCCTGGGTAAAGCTTGCTGCTCAAAACCCCTTTATCTTCTATTGTATATTCAACCAAGGAATCATGAAACAATACAATGCACTCTTCTCACAAGATTCCATTTCACTCTACCAACTGTCTCACACTGATCCAGACAAAATCGACCAACACTTAGCCAACTTCCTGCCTTGCTTGTGTAATTCCTGTAGAATTAAATCCCTATTATTTAGAAATTTTAGCCTTCCAAAACTGTGCAATTCTCATGGGAAATCCTATGGGTGTGTTACTGCATGTGAGCAGTTTTCTAATGATACAACTGATACTTAACATCCCTTTAACCTCTCTCTCAACTAGGTCTTCATCAGAGTTGACAAGCATGCAACTATTAATAGTAAATCATCAGTTACTTGACAGATCACTGCATGTGAATTAAATCTTATTTAATTCACTTGACCTCTCACTAGTGCAACAATGATGAGTTATAACTATTTAAACTAATTTTAACTCAATTAATTGAGTTAATTGATTTCTCATGCATTAAACTAATACACTAACTGCAACTTGGAGTCTAAAAAAATATAATCACTCTACATGCCTCACCAACCACCCTCAACTCAAATTTCATGAGCTAACTGAGTTTATCACACTCAGTTAACTATTACAATTGATTATGAGATAAGATTACAATTTATTGTCCAATTTAATTAAGGGAAAATTAAATTAGACACACATTTCTTGTTGAATTTTCAACACTCCCTCTCAACAAGAAAGGGATTATCAGCTACCCCGATCCTACCTCTATGGTATTCGAATTTTATCTTGGCAAGTGCCTTCGTTAGAATATCTGCATCATGATCCTCCGTGGGAATGTACTGAAGTAACATAATGTGTCTCTGAACATAATCTCTAATATGGTGGTATCAGATGTAAATATGCTTAGACCTGTCATGGAATACTGGATTAACTGAGAGTTTTATGCAACTCTGGCTATCACAATGTATCACCGTCGGATCCATCTAACGACCAAACAAACCTAAAAGTATCTTCCTCATCCAGATGGTCTCACATGTCACCTAACTAGCTGCCATGTACTCTGCCTCGGCTGAACTTAGTGAAATTGATCTCTGCTTCCTATTATACCAAGAAGTTGTTTTCGATCCTATGCTGAAGATCCCTCTTGATGTTCTCTTCCTGTTTGATGGATTGCCTACCCAATATGGATCATTGAAGCCTTAAAGCTTCACTGCCTCTGTCTGTTTGTACAATAATCCATACTATGTAGTGCCCTTGAGATATCTCAAGACATGCTCCCCGCCCCCTTCCAAAATATCTTGGTCGGCTTAACCATAACTTGACTACGCTGGTTAACTACATAGAATATTTCTGGTCGTGTGTTCACCAAGTATATGAGTGAGCCCACAAGATGCTTGTAAACAGTAGCATCCACTACCTCACCTGAAGTAGCATCCTCCTTCCTCCAGTTTCCTGCAAGAGGAGTCTCCATGAGTTTACAACTCTCCATGTGGAAATTCCTCAGAATCTCTTTGGCATACTTGCCTTGAGAAACAAATAGCTCCCTATCCCACTTCCATATCTCCAAACCAAGGAAATATTGAAGGAGTCCCATTTCCTTCATCTCAAACTCTCTTTCAAGATCCTCTTTGCAAGAATTTATGAGATGCTCATCACCTGTCAGAATAAGATCATCAATATAAATAAGATAATCAAAAGCTTACCATAAAACACAATCTGGTATAGGTTCACATCCACTTCACTCTTTGTGAAGCCCAACCCAGTGAAATAGTATCAATCCTGGTGTGTACCAAGCACAAGGTGCTTGCTTTAGCCCATACAATGCTCTCTTGAGTCTGCACACATGTGACTCACTGTCAAAGGTCTCAAAACATTCTGGCAGCTCAATGTACACTTCTTCATCAATAACTCCATTGAGAAATGCAGTCTTCACATCCATCTGATGTATCTACCACCCCATCTACACTGAGATTGTAATGATAGATCTAATCGATGAGTACCTTGCAACTTGTGCAAAAGTATCCTCATATTCAATCCCCTCAACTTGTGACAATCCCCGGGCTACAAATATAGCTTTGTACTTCTCCACACTCCCATCCGTTGCATGCTTCACCTTATAGATCCATCTAGATCCAACCACTGACTTCTTGACTGGTCTTGGGACAACTTCCCATGCATTGTTCCTGACGATGGAGTCATACTCCTCAACCACGGTGTCAACCCATGTTGGTTGCTGCATTACTTCCTCAAAAGTGGATGGTTCTGTCACAATTCACTTTCTCATAAAAGCCATGTATCCAGTAAACATGTCTGGTGATTATCTCTATCTGCGCAGTGATATAGGTTCTCCTACATGTTTTGTCGCATCAAGTCTCAATATGTCAGCTTTTGTGGTGTGCCTCATACCATTTCTGGTGGATGGCTTTGCATGAGTGGTTTCTGCCTCTCCATGACCCTCCGCATGTGGCTGATCCACATCTTGAGGTTCTTCCTTTGGAACCAAGTGTTTCTCATCTGCATGTAAATCAAGCTCCCTCTCAAGAGACAATTGCATGGCTTTATCCTCATAAAATTTTACATCCTGTCTGACAATTGTGATCCTGTTGTTCGGAAAATACACTTGATAGTTGTGGTGAGTATCATTCTACCCCACAAATATCCCAATCTCTGTTGTTGGTTCTAGCTTCTTTCCAAAATATTTGGTCACATGGAAATAGATAGATGAGCCAAAAATTTTAAAATATGAAACATTAGGTTTCTTACCAGGAAAAACCTGCTCTGGTGTACTCATGCCAAGTATACGCTGAGGATTACAGTTCAACACAAATACCGTTGTGTTGCATTCCTCTGCCCATAGATGCAATGGTAGGCCCTGATCATGTAACATCACTCATGCCGCACCCATAATGGTTTTGTTCTTTCTTTCTGCAACCCCATTCTATTGTGGGTTATGAGGCACAATCAACTCTCTATGAATTCCTTCTTTGGAACAGAAGTTCTTGAATTCATTGGAGATGTACTCACCACCATTGTCACTCCTTAGAGCCTTCAAATGATTCCCTATATCTTTCTCAACCAGTGCTTTGAACTCACAAAATTTTTAGAACATCTGATCTTTCTTCTGCATGAAGTATATTCAACACTTTCTAGAAAAATCATCAAAAAAAATCACATAATACATGTGCTTTGTTGTAGAAGCTGTAGAGAATGGTCCACACACATCTGAGTGAAATATCTCAAGGATTTATGTTGCTCGGTTCTCCTTCTCGTGAAAAGTGGCCTTTGTATACTTCCCCATGGCACATCCCTTGCATGTATCTATATGTGCAAGAGAACCCTTTGGAAGCCCCGTAGAAATCTATTGCATGACCTTCAAAGAACTATGGTGTAGATGGCCCAATCTCCTGTGCCATAACTCACCCTCATCCCATCTCACCACTCTATCTACTTTACCCATCAATGTTGTGCAGCCATCTACATCAAGTTTGTATAGGTTCTTCACACGAAACCTAATCTTCTTAACTTTTCCTGTGGCTTTGTGACGAATGAATGCTTTCCCTTCACTGAAATCCACATCATATCCTCTATCCTCCAACATATAAACTTAAACTAAATTCTTTTTCAAGCCTGGTACATGCATGACATCTTTTAATAAAAAATTTTTACCTAAATGTCTTTGGAAAGTAACTGTATCAATCTCGGTAGCACTATACCTCCCGTCATCACCCATGTCGAGGTGCATCTGAAGATCCTTCTCCTCCAAGCTACTAAAGAGTCCTTTATCTCCCTTCATGTGGAAAGATGCACCACTATCCAAATACCACACTGATCCCATCACACTAGACACCACGCATGCGATGAGTGAGAATTCCAACTCGAACTATGAAGCCAAAGCATCACCCGATGTAGAACTTGAAGCCTTCTTGTTGTTTTTCTTCTTCTGTGGACAATTAGTGGCATAAGTTCCATGCTCATGACATTGAAAAATTTTCACTTTGGACTTGTCACGCTTCTTGCCTTCTTTACCGATCTCATATTTGGAATAGGATTTCTTTCCCTTCCCCTTCTTTTCCTTACCAGCCAAGGCACAATTTTCCTCATCATCTGCCTTGAATGTGGATCCATCCCTGGTATTCCGCCTAAATTCTTCTTGTACCAAATCCAATCAAAGTTTCTCCCAATCTGGTAGCTTCTCCCTCCCATTGAAAGAGTCCTGATAACTATGCCAACCCTTGGGAAGGCCTAGAAGTGCTAAGCTCACCAAGTCATCATCTGTTATAGTAATCCTGACACTTCCAAGCTCATCTCAATATTGGATGAACTTGGTCAAATATTTCGGAATAGTGTTGCCTTTCTCCATTTTGATTTTCCTAGGCTTGTCCTTCAGTGAAAATTTTTTGTGGTCTGCTATTTTGAAACAGATCTGTCAAAGCCTTCCACATTGCATATGGAGTCACTTTTACATGGAGACTTGAGACAATGTGATCTAGAACTCCCTCTAATAAGATCCCCTCACCTTCGCAACCTTCTTTTGCTAAGCATCAGGAAGAGAAACGTATACTTATGTGGGCTTTGGAATATCAGTGTCGATAAATTCTTTCAACATGTTGTCCTCCAAAACTGCCTCCATCCTATCTTTCCATGCAATATAATTAGAACTTCCCTCGAGCGCATATTCCAATATTAATCCATTAAAGCCATCTTGATCCGCCTGTCGCATCAAAGAATATTTTTGCAAATTCGAATTCGTTTTAGCACAAACTCAATTTATTCTCCACTATATTTATTTCCTGCACTCTCAGACCATGTAGAAATTATACAAACAATATGTATACCAATGGATTCAATCGAATCATGTGATATGCTAAAGTAAGATATTGAATCCTTCTACAAATTAGTTGTGGAATATAAAACATGATCGCACAATCACATCAAGTTAAATAAAGAATAAAATCAATCCACAACACAAATATTTTTCCTAGGGAAAGCTTGCTGGTCAAAACCCCTCTATCTTATATTGTATATTCAACCAAGGAATCATGAAACAATACAATTCACTCTTCTCATAAGAGTCTATTGCACTTTACCAATTATCTCACACTGATCCAAACAAAATCGACCAACAATTAGCCAATTTCCTGCCTTTGTTCAGCCTTCCTTGATTGCATAATTCCTGTAGAATTAAATCCCTATCATTTAGGAATTTCATCCTTCCAAAACTGCGCAATGCTCATGGGAAATCCTATGGGTGTGTTGTTGCATGTGGGTAGTTTGCTAATAATAAAACTGATATTTAACATCCCTTTAACCTCTGTCTCAACTGGGTCTTCATCAAAACTGACATGCATGCAGCTATTAATAGTAAATCATCAGTTACTTGACAGATCACTGCATGTGAATTAAATCTGATTTAATTCACTTGACCTCTCACTAGTGCAACAATCAGTTACAACTAGTTAAACTGATTTTAACTCAATTAATTGAGTTAACTGATTTCTCATGCATTAAACTAATACACTAAATCGCAACTTGACCTAAAACAAATAGAATCACTCTACATGTCTCCCCAACAACCCTCGACTCAAATTTCATGAGCTAACTGAGTTTATCATGCTCAGTTAGATATTACATGTGATTATGAGATAAGATTACAATTTATTGTCCAATTTAATTAAGGGAAAATAAATTCCTCAAACATATTTCCAATCTCATGTTTGATGGAGGTGGAAGAGGAAGGGGTATTGGTTGTACTTTGGCCATCTCTTCCTCTCTTCCTAGCTTCTCTAGAATGGTTCTTGAAGACAGTTTTGATTGTTTCATAAGGCAGATGGCAGATATCTCCTCCTAATAACATATTGAGGATTTCTATCACCTCCTCCCTGATCCCTCGGAGAAGTACTAGTTTAAGTGAATTGGGATCAAGATTATAGTTGGATCTCTTATAGTTTAATTGAAATCTCTCTTCATACTCTTCTAGGGATTCATTAGGCCCTAGAGTCATCCTAAATATATCATCCTTAGTTTCCTTGGACCTACAATAGTCCTTGTACTTGTCTTGAAGGATTCTTGCATCTATGCCCAAGTAGTGATGTTGTTCCCAGGTAGACCCATGAAACAACAAAAGGTTGCATCCTTAAGGGTGGATGGGAATAGCTTCAACTTCTGATCATTTGAGGCATATTCATAGGTCTTACAAATATCATCAAATTCAAACATGAATGTGTCAGGATCTTTCGATGTAAGTCCATGAAGTGTGGAAGGGCTAAGGGGATAATGTTTTTCATTTTAGTTTCCCCATGTGCCTCTCAAATTGGAAAGTCTCATTGGGCTTCAGTTTCATCCATGGTTGAGATAGGCGAAGCAGGTTCCTCGGGTGAAACAATATCTTCTTCTTCTCCAATAGGTTTTTCAAAATTTTCATAAGGCTTATATATGGTGTGTTCAACCTCACAACCACTGAATAAGAGTGAAGGGTGACTATGTGGTGATGTGAGGGTTTTAGGTAAAAAAATTCCTTGAGTATCCCTACTCCTACGCGGCATGAAAATCAGATTTTTTTGTATTTTTTCAATATTTTTGAAACAACATGTAAAAGGAAAGAAGAAAATAATGCTAAAACAAAATCAAAGCATTTACTAGACACCTCCCTAGCAACGACGCCAAAAAGTGGTGAGCCCTGGTATTACACCAAGGATGTTGCAACTCCCAGAGGCTGCCCTACTTTACTTTATCAACTCAGGGTTCGTAAAAAATTGGAGGTGACAGTGTATATACACAACAAATGCATTCTACTGATGTCATCCTCTTCTGAGCTTTACGAAAGGGTGTTACTTCTAAGCTTTCTAGATGAAGTCTATCACACTTTTGAATTTAGGCCTAGGGCTACAAATTTTTCAAAGCCATGGTGCTATCATCAAGTACAGAACTACACTACAGCAAGCAAGTACATCTAAATACTTTGTAATGAAAGAAATCTACACATTAAGTTATGATAAGAAATGAAACCAAACTAGGAATCTTGCATGAAGTAAATTGTTGAATTGAAATTACATAAAGGAAACTAACCTAATCAAAATTTTCCAGGATAAATGGATAAACACACTCTAATCACTCTATGATATATCTATCATGCTTTTAAACATCACCTAACTATGCATGTAAATGTGTTGTTTTACAGCTAGGAGAAGAAAGCGCTAAGTTGGCTTATGGAAGGCTTGAACACATGGGTACAAGGATGAAGGTGTATGGGTGGTTTTGGCAGGTCTAGAGGAATTGGATGGTGGTTTCTGGGCTTAGAGTGGTTCCCACTGGTGCTGCTTCAAGTGTTTTTATAGGTTTCTTGTAGTGCTATAGGAAATCCTTGAATTGCTACAGGAAACAGTCTGAGGGAAATCTGAGGCCAAAAATGGGTGTGAAAAGGGTAGGTAAGGTGGAGTGAAGGTGGTTTTAGATGATTGGAAGGTGGCCCACCCCTTGGCTAAGCTCAAAACCTCTTGGGAGGCCTTTCTTTCACCCCTATGTTTTTCTCACAGTGTAGGGATGAAAAAATCTGAAAATAGGGCTGATGGTGATTTTGATGAACAAAGGGTTGATGAAGGTTGAGAGATGAAGTTGAAGGTGCTGGTGAAGTTCTCCTTGGCTGTGCTACCTGAACCTGCAATAAAATTACTTGTTCATGCAATAAATATGGACAAATTCATGATAAATACAATTGAAAATATGACTTGAATTTGGAAAGAAAAACCACTTTAACTTACAAACAGAGATCTAACACAAAATTCTAGACATATCCATGGAACTACAACAAGCTAGATTATCCATTCCAAGAAATCATAAACTAAAAAGAAGTTTTGGCCTCTGGGGAAGTTCTACCCTCCTCAAGCTCCAATGAAAGAGATGAGAGGGGGAGGCTTGACTCACAACTTTATGACTTTATAACCTATTCTACCAACATATAAGCAAGCTAAATCTACAACAAAAGACAAATGGAATCAAACTAAAACAGTGGATGAAAATTTAAGAAAACTAGCTAAATACTCATACGAAAAACTAGCTAAAATGACATGAAATTAAAGAATGATTACACAAGAGAGACTAAGGCACATGGATTGGGCCCTAACCCACAAGAGTTGATCTTTGAAACTATATTAGTGGATCACAATTTGAATACTCATTTTATTGCAAAAGATAGTCTCATTACATCAAAATGAAAGTCTCAAAAACTTATTACAAGAGCAAAGAGCCTAATGGATTTCTCCAAAGTTCGAACCCTAATGATCTCTCACTCAACCCTATTTAACCTAAAGGGTAGCTACCAACATCTCCCTAAAAAGTAGACGATGATTCCACTTGACTACAAGTGAAGTGTAGATTTGGTGCACTTGATCTTGAGTTTGCTTGGTTGCCTTTGAATTCGAGTTGTTGGAGGGAATCTCGAGGATCCCTTAGCTACCTTTGGGAGTTAAGGAGAGTGGAAAATCCCCCTATAATCTCTCCTTGCTGTCGAATCCGAGTCTTAATGGAAAAATATTCACCAAAAATGAAATATCTTCATGATTTTTCTGCATTTAACTCATGTTAGGTACTCGAAGTATGATAAGCCTCAATCACCATCTACACTAGCATCATAAGACCATAATTTAATCAAAATGCAAGAAAAAGTGACTTAATAAGGAAAAAAGGTGACCATTAACCCCTCCAAAATGTATGTAATGATGGAGCTCATCGGTGACTTCAATGTTTTCAAGATGGGTTTAATTACATGAAGGAATGTTAGGTATGCTCCTATGGATTGGTCCCGTATCCCTAGCTTTCCAAATCCTATGCCTTGTGTTGATTGGTTATCTTATCTTCCCATGTTCAAAGATGAAAATCAAGATGATGCTTCCTTGCGCTTGATCAAGTTTCATGTGCACATACATAGGCTAGGGGTTGAAATTCATGAAGACTGCTTGATGAAGATATTTATGGAAACCTTAGAAGAAAGAGCAAGGTTTTGGTATGAGAAGTTTCCATCTGCTAGTATATGTTCTCTTAAGGATTTCTATGCAGCATTTTGTAAAAATTACAAACAAAAATACCCTTCTCTAGTGCTGGTAGAAAGCCTTTGTGAAAGATTCGATGATCTTATTCAACATATGGGGATTGACATTCATGATGAATATTTAATGGATGATGAGATTTAAGAAGCCTGGTTTGATTTATTTTCTCATCAGGGGGAAATAGAAGAGGTTTATTTCCATGACATTCAAGTGGATTCTCAATAGACAACAATTTATGTAACTGGAAATGAAACTGATCAGATTATCAAGGATCAATAAGAGAACAAAGAAAGAGAATAGTTTTTTCTAAATAATCTTGCAAAAGAACATTGTCTTCACAATAATTTCTAGCAAACAATTCCTTCTTTTACTGAAAATAGTATTAATCAACAATCAATTGATGAAGATCACGTTCATTCCCATGAAGTATATGAAGGTATTCAATAGTGTTCAGGAGACCAAAAAATTGATGAGGAGTGTCATTCATATTCTTCTTCAAACATTTAATTTCTTGAATTTTTGTTTCAAGAGGAGACTTGTTCATCTATATGTTCAGAATTTTTTGAAGACCAAGAGCACACTCTTACTAAAATTCATCATGAAGATTAGCCAGTTGCAATAGAAGGGTGTTTCTTGATTCCTCCAAATCAGCAAGAGATAATTTTTCAGGATCCTATGGAAAAGTTGTTACAGCCAGTAATGAAGGTCGATGTTGCAGCATTAATTGATGAAGGTGATTAGTCTCAGTAAATAGACAAACCAACAGTTTGGAAGGAGGTTTGTTTTCCTATTTTAAATCATCCAGAGAAGCTTCTGTTGCATATTCTTCATGATCCTTTGGTCAGTTTGTTACAGCCATCTGGGAAGATGAATCTTCACATATTTATGAATCATGAGAACATGTTCAGTGGACACTTTGAGTTGGCTATCTTTTGTTTATTTTGCCTACTCAAGGAAAGTGTGAGTAGGATTCAAGTAAGTAACCATTTGTTGGATTGGTTACACTAGAGGAATCATATCGCATGATTGTATATATATCTTTAGTAGGTGGGTGGTTATCATCAGGATTTGAAGCCTAAGGCGAAGGCCCTAATATCCCGATGGTCTGCTTCCATAATTAAGTTCAATCAGTAGTCAATTTTTTGAGTCAAAGTCAGTTTTTGTTTCAGTTAGTCATTTCAATTTGTCAAGTTTTTTCAGTTTCCAGTTTTGACTCCATTTCCCAATGGATGAGGGTACTTGATCTATGGTGTTCTTGACACCTCCTAAAGGATATTCCATCCCTATCTGGAGCCAATGTTAGTGTCCAAATGTTCAGTGATCAAATGTACTCTTTTAGGTTTACTTAGTAGTGGTCCTAGGTAAAAATTTCATGATTTCAAAGTCATTTTCAAATAATTTTTTTCACTGAATATGTCTAGGTGTTAAATTCTACTCCCTTCACTCCATTCATGGTTATCATCATTTCAGAGGTCATTTCATCCATCAATCATCTAGGGTTTTAGGTCATTCACCACATCTTCATTTAGGTCAGATTCTAGGTCTCATTTGTTTTGCCACCATAAGAGTCAATTATGTCATGAAAGAGGGAGGAAAAAAACTCATTTTCACCATACAAGTAATTTGCATAGGGAGTTGGAAAATATAGGGAAATAAGTAAAGACACTTTTTCTTTCCTCAAAGAAAGTGTGTTTCTTGATTAATTTTTTTCAAAAAAGAAATTTCTTCAAAAAAGTTGTAAGATTTCACTAGAAGACAAAAAAGAAATTTTATGATGTTATAAAAGGGAAAAAGAGACTTCTTCAACTAATTTTGTCCTTTGATTTTCGATAGATATCCTCTCTTCTCACCAGCATACTCCACAGTTGCCAAGGGTTGAATAAAAAATAAGAAATTTGTGCCAAAATTATCTTGCTACGCTTTTGGAGGTGTTGCGGCTACGCTTATGGCATGAGCTACGTTTTTGGTATTTGAGCTTCAAATAACTTCTCCAAGCATCAAAAACATTGTATAAGGGTTCATGCACCTCTTAAACAGTAAGTGGACACCATTCCTACCTCTCTCACGTTAAAATTCATCAAAAAATGAGTGGTTTCCTTCATTAGGTTATCTCCACTACGTTTTTGGTGTTTTTCATCTTTTGTTTGTTTCAGATGATAAAAACCTACTCTAACCATCTACAAACTTCATAAAAAATTCATACACCATACCCTAACACTCCCTATCACTCACAACCTTCATTTCCATAAATGTTGTGAAACCAGCTCCAAAAAGAGAAGAAAAGAGATATCAACGCCTTAGAAATAAGCCACTTCAAGGGGGCAACCTCCAATACATTACATGAATGAACGATTCTTGGATGATACAAATGAAAAAACTTCCTTTCTATATATAGGAGTCCATGGGGCCACAATGTAATCCTAGTGGGGCCACAATGTAACCCTAGCCGACCTAACAATAATAATGTATGTACAATAATAACAATGTTGTGTTGTTGTGGCACAACAACAATAAGGCAGACATGCACCAATACACAAGGACAAATTATTAATATAGGGACTTAACATGCCCCTCTCCTTCAAACAAGTGTTGTCCTCAACGCTTGATTATTTCTTGATGCTTCTGTATAAAATTCTCATCCTCCCACGTGGAATCTTCTACAGGAAAGTTCTTCCACTTGCTGAGATACTATGAAATTGATCGTACTTGTCAAGTTCTTGTTTCTGTGACTGCTTCAGAACTTCTTTCGATGTGATGTTGATCTTCCTGTTGTTTCATTAGATTCTGCACCAAAGTTAGGTTATCCTTTCAAAGTTGGAGAACTTGTTGTTGATGCTTGATGTGATCTTCCACTAATTTATCATCCATATTAGCTATTATTTGATCCTTCAAACCATCCAACTTAGCCTTCATTTCTGCTTTTAAACCATCTAGGTCATCTTCGGTTGCTCTTCGTAAGATCGAAATTTGTTGCACTTGGTACCGTAATTTTGATATCTCATATTGCAATTCTTCCACTTCATGTGTCATAGTATAACTTTCCAAAGGCTTATTTGGTATGGAATTATTTTTAGGTGGCATTTTAGAACCCAATACTGATATCTATGCTTCAATATGCCCTTGGAATCACTTCAACTTGATTCTTCGAACAAGACTTATGCAATTCGGAAAAAAAAAAATACACACCTTTTACTTGCTTTTGAGGAGCTCGATATTGATATTAACTTATCTATATAGTTGCAGATCCTAAATATATGAAATTCAGCCCTATAGTAGTCCTCTGAAGCTTCTTTCAAATGCCACAGGTCTGACTTGATTTGGATTCTTCAAGTCAAATTTATGTCCAATCTCCCACAATGACCTAATTATTGATTAGTTCAGTAGAGCAAAATTTTACAACTTTCCACGTGTCAATGTTTCCTCCTTTGGCTCTGAAATTGATAGACTAAAAACTAAAATTTGTGTACTTACGACCACTTTTTACAGCATTCCAATCTAATGCTTAAAGAGAGAGCTATGAATATTTTCCCATTATCACCTCTTTGAGATGAAATTCAGAAGCCTCAAAAATCCCTAACTTCCACAGATCATATCTCTAAAAATATTGCGAACCAATATCTGAATTTTTGCGACGATGTTCCTTAGGATTGTGAATTCGCACTCTAACAATTTCAGCTTCTGAAACTTCATAGAAACAAATTTATTACGAAAATATCACGATGACCTGTTTAGGTTAAATTCAGGAGCCTGCAAAATGACCTAACTTGCACAGCTCATATCTCCGAAAATATTGTGAACCAACGTCTGAAATTTTGTGATGATGTTCCTTAGGATTTTTTCTTCACATTCTAAAAATTTTAGATTCTGAACCTTCGTAGAAAAAACTTTATAGCGAAAATGCCACGATGACCTGTTTGGAGCAGCGAAACCCTAGAATCTCAAAGCTCTGATACCAAATGTTGTGAAACCAGCTCCAAAAAGAGAAGAAAAGAGATATCAATGCCTTAGAAATAAGCCACTTCGAGGGGGAAACCTCCAAGAAATTACATGAATGAAAAATTCTTGGATGATAAAAATGACAAAACCTCCTTTCTATATATAGGAGTCCATGGGGCCACAATGTAATCCTAGTGGGGCCACAATGTAACCCTAGCAGACCTAACAATATTAATGTAAGGGCACAATAATAAAAATATGGAGTTTACATGGGTACAAAAATAACAATAAGGGGGGATGCATTAACATAATAATGGACTACACTATTAATATAGGGACTTAAAAATCAAATACATCAAAACCCTAATTTTCACTACATTCTTGCAGAAAAACTGGTAAATCCTTGTGTTTTAACCTTTTGGGCACCTTCCTCATACCCATTTCCAGAAATTTCACTTTCAGACTATTTCCAACTCATCACCCTACCTCCTAAATTTTTTTGGTATTTTTCACTAGCTTCCTTCCACCCCATTTCTATCCCTAAAATCACCCTACCACCATCCCCTGTTTTCCTAATTTTACACCTCCCATACCCATTTCATCTAGCTAGGGTTTTCCTTGCTGAAAAACATCATGGAAGGGGAGAAGATAAAGGCCTATAAGGGAGGTCTCAACTCCAGGTTTGAGCCAAATCATACCCATGGCATCATTTTTATAGCTTCATGATCATTTTCTAGGGTTTACATTGCACACAGGAACAATCCTACTTCAAATGTACTTTCTGAAGTAATGAAGATGAATTTGAAAAAAGTGAAATATTTTTTGTCAATAATAGACCAAAGAACAAAAACCTACTTCAATTTATGCACATGCGTTATGATTTGAGAGAAATTCCAAAAATACAGTTGCTCCAGGTCATTTTCTGCACTTTTGAACATGTTGTCTTCAAGTCAAATTTTCAAGGGTTTGAAGCAGGGTGTTTCAGTTCTTGATAAATCCATTTTGTAGCAGACATCCTAAGCTTTCCAAACATACCACTTACATCCAAAAAATCCTCTAGGAAGGCCTCCAAAATCCCTCTCAAAGTGGCACGATGCTTCTGTTGAGAGTGCGCTACGCTTCTGCAAATTTTTAGTGATCAACTTCAAACTTGGATTCTGAGAAAATGGGAAATTTTTTTGGAAAACTAGACGATTTTTTGGTTCATAATGTTATCACTCTAGTAAATTTTCTATCATAAATATTTAAAACTTTGTAACTTACTAGAGGTAACCCCAAACCTACTTTTGAAATCTAGGATCTAGCCCTCCTAAATTTCAAAGAGGGATCTCTCTTTATGATTTAACTTTGTTTTGGATTAAATTTTAAGCTAGGTATGATTGGGCACTTGGTTTTTTGTTTGGAAATTTTGGTGGGAAATAAGATTACTTGGAGACAAATTAAAGAGGGATCTACTATTCCATTAGGCTATGGAGTCAAGATGTAGCAAGCAAGACTGAAAGGCAAGGCCAAAAGGATGCCAATGTACTCAAGGAAAGGTAGATAACCCTCAGAGATTTGAATAGTTTGATTTGATGGGATAGCTTTCTTTCGGGATAAAGGGCAGTGAAGGATCCTTTGATCCAGAAAAAGGGGAAGGAGGCAGAGGTCAAATAGGACTACGAGCAATTAAGAATTCCTAAATCCGGAAATTAGCAGAAAACATTGAAATGATTACTTAGTTAAGACAAGGATTTTTTTACACTTATCCTGAAATAATACTCCTAATTAATCATTCAGATTTGAATACATATATGAAATTGAATGGAACTTCAGAAAAGGAAACAATGACATAAAGAAATCACTTTACTCATTAGATTATCATAAGAATCCTGAGTTATGAAGTCCAGTTAGTTGTATTCCAGTCTGCTGCTATGCAATCAACACATTAGCCTCCAAAGCACAAGCAAAAATATCTATAATAATCTCAGCAACTTTTATTCCACACAAAATACTTCAAAGAGTGAAGTATTTATACAAATTCTAAACTTAAATATCTTGAAAAATATCAAGATTGGTTTACAAAATATCTCAAACTGTTTTACATAAATAGAACTTAATTAAAGGACACTCAAAACTAATGCATCTATTTGGCACTATTTTTTATGGATAGGTGATGACAAAGAGGAGAATTCTAATTTGATCCAACTCTTAGTTGATGATGAGGCATCCAAGTCACTAACTGCTTCCTTTCTTTGTGCATTCTGCTCCAACAATTCTGCAAACTTGGGGTCCAATGATACCTTTTTATTTCTCAATCCGTAATAGATATGTAAAAAGTGAAAGAGGTTATTGTATATTAATATGTTGGTGAGATAAAACTCTTTCTGCTTCTAATCCTAAAATCTCTCCACCGTTCACTTAATAGGTTTCAAGAAATAAACATTTGATTTAAACATGATATTTCTGCAAAAATGTTCCTTCTTGTTATGTTTTCATATTTTCACCTCTTTTGTTCTTTTGGCTGTTTTACTTTCACTTTGGATAAAATTCATTGTTGGTGAAATTATTTTCATCTCTTTTTACCATTACTGGCTCTGTTTTTACTTTTACTGTTTTACCTTGACTGCTCTGTAACTTTGTTTAAACTTTCACTCTGACTTTTACCTGATACACTTTAACTGTCCCTATGAATTATCATTTCACTTTTACCATTCACTATGCACATTTCATCATTCTGATATTTATCTGAATTGATTTTATTCTTTCTTTGTATACAAACTGTTTGTTGAATGAAGCTTTTGAATTAAAATCTGAGAATTTGGGGCAAACAATTTTGTCAACTAGTATTGAAACTGTTGTCCCAAATCCATATTCTGATGATAACCTACAAAAATAAAAAAATTTGTTAATGAAATCTAGGTCTGCAGGGAGGTGATTGAAGGCTTTTGAAAGACATGTGGAATGAGATCTGTCTGTGGAGGTTCAACTCTATTTTTTTTTAGGCATTTTTAGACTTACTTCAGCAAGTTTAGATAGTTTGCAGGAGCAATTTACTTTAACATAGGGATAATTGAGAAAATTTGGTTAAGGATAATCTCTTTTGGGTTTTCTGCTCAATTAGGTTTATCAAATAAATTTAGAGGGTGTGGAAACTGGAATAAAACAGAAAACAGGGGTTTTCTGAGTTAGTTTGCCAGAGAAATAGGGTTTTAGGCATATTTGGAGTTTCAACCCTTTAAATCTTTGAATTTTGGTTTTTGGAGTTTAGAAATGGAGGAAAATAGCCTTTAAAAGACTGGCTCCAGAACACAGAGCTCCCTCAATTTGCAAGTATTTTGATGTTTTGACAGGGTTTCTGAAGCTTTTGTGGTCAAATTTGGACTTCTGTTGATTTTTTTTCGAGCCGAAACAGTATACTTTGTTATGTCAATAGGGTATCTTCAGTGGAAAATAGATCTTTGACGCTGCAGAGGGTAGCTTTAATAGTCTTTTAGTTACAATGGTAAATTTTAGCTCTGGGTCTATAACTTGGTCAACAGAGGCTCGAAAATCTTTTAAAATAGTCAGGGAGGGAGTTTAACCAGTCGGGAATGCAAATAACAGATATAACAATGATATATTAAAATTTTAACCTTAATAAACATCATCATATTCGGCGTTTATTATAAGATCATTCAAAGGTGGGAGGTGGATTTGGAATTTTTAATGCGAAAAACCGCTGGTTGTTTTCGCGTTTGTTTGGGATGGTAGGTGGTTTAAAGCTTTTGGAATGCAATCCAGTAGAAATGAGACACGTAGCAGAAGGTGGTTTCATAAAACAACTTTTATCGCATTATTTTTTACAAACTTTGTCCGATCACTTTTTTTGTGCAATATTGAATATGCACCGTCATATTTGATTGCACGATGCAAACGGTCGAGATTTCTTGGAAAGTAGCAGGGTAAGGAAATGTGGGACCCGGGTTAAATGCCATTCGTTGATTCGATAAATATGATCGACGGTTGAGTTTTAATGTGATGAGGAGTGGTGGGGCAAGGGAATGTTTTATCGCATTAGATTTGGACCGTAGGATCAAGGCGAGCATTGGTGATCGGGCGGCTGGGGATGAATCATGGAAATTTTAGGTTTAATTCGATGTATTAATAGGTTTACGTATATATAAACTAGGTTTATATATAGGGTAAAAATGCTTGGGGCGGGTTAATTGAGTTTTTAACCAAGGTTCGATACTTATATGAAACATGAGGTTTCATATATTATGAAGGGGAAAATGCCTAAGGCAAAATAAGCTTGGGCTTTTAACCTTGGGTTAAGGGTAATCGGGGAAGGGTAGTATAAGTATTTTTTTTGCGTTATTTTAAATACACGGAATGTAAATAAAATGTGAATTTTGTATTATTTAACTTTATTATATAGTTTTAGACTGTGGAGGGGTCTAAAAACCATAGGGGAAAGGGGTATATTTTTATAAGTAGTTTTATGTCAAAGGGGTAATTTCGGGATGTTATTAAAACATGTGATTAATATCTTTGACACAAAAGCATATAATAAGGGGGTTTTCGGGGATAATTAAATAGAAATGAGTTATATTAATAGAACTAGAATTTTCTATAGGGATTTAATAAAATAAGTTAGGTGTTAATATGAAAAGGGAAAGTGAATACTCAAAACATACAATTATAACCAAGAAAAGTGAAGATTAAAGCCAAGCTTTCATTGTAATAATTGTATCACTTCAACTTAGGATAAAATGCTATTTTGAGGGTTTTATGCTTCATGAGATGTAAGAAGTTAATAAAATGAGGGTTTTAAGCATCGTTAAGTAAAAATGAGGTCTTTACTTATGATTTTTCATGGTACAGAATGCATGAATGGAAAATGATGTGATTTCTGGGATTAATATAGAAACTTAACACTTTCAACCAATCAGTCATTGAGCCTTGGGTCTAGTCCCAACAGAATTCAGGGAAATTCCCTGAGCCTCTCTCACTAATAGTCTAGAATGTTAAATAACTATGGGGAAGGGAAATTAGCTATTTGTAGTCCGGTGAAAAATATTTACAATGGATTTCTCGCCTTTTTCTACCACTAGAAAATTTGGTGGAAATTTCGACGGCCAATTCGTCGCTATTCCGACACATAGTCATCGCAAGAGCGACAGTTCGAGGGCAGGAAAAACTTGGTTTACCATACCGTTGCAGTTCCGACGCAATTAAAAAGTTTCGCACTATCGACACTTTTTCCGTTGCTTCCAAACAATCGTCACTCTTCTGATGTTTCCCAATCCGTCGCACTTCCGACCTTTGTAAACTGTCGCACTTCCGACGAAATGTGGTCCGACGTTTTGAACGTCGCTCTTCCAACGTCTGTAAACTCTCACAATTACGATGAAATGCGGTCCGACGTTTTGAACGTCACTCTTCCGACGTTTGTAAACTGTCGCAATTCCGACGAAATGTGGTCTGACGTTTTGAACGTCGTTCGTCCGACATTTTTATACTGTCGCACTTCCGACGTTTCTAATCTGTCGCAATGTCGACGCTTACAAGGCGTCGGTATAGCGACGGAAGGTTCAATTTAAAAAAAATAAATGAAACTTTAAAAGAGGAAAAAAGTTGTTTTGAATATATTATATGAAGTAAAACAGTCCATGAAGTCATTACATTTTCACATCTGAAGATTGGAACCCAAATATCCATCCAGAAAAGTGGAAGTCCCACCCCAGACAGTGATAGAAAAATACCCCATGTCACATACAAGGACTTGATATAAAACCCAATAACGGTCCACATGGAGATTATCGACAATCTGAGAAAGCATCCAAATATGCCCGAGGCATCTATAAGAAAGTGAAATAGCAGTATGTAGAATAGTAAAGCAATAGATAGAGTACCGACGTCCATTGTTCTAAATACAAATTAAAGTACCCAAAATCCTTGAATAGAGAAAAACGCTAATCATGTGAGGAGTGTGATATGTCCAAAATATAAAAAGACCATCAGACCATATCAATAAACCAGCAACATAGACCAGCATCGCTAGTTTTGAAGG